>JAYKKM010000385.1:1127500-1217500 GCA_035772405.1 Chrysogorgia sp. JL179-B06 | reverse complement strand
ACCGGCGTTTAGTCCCTCACACGGGATTCCTAGCCATTTCCAGAGTCACATTTAGTTTAGATAATTATATATATATATATATATATATATATATATATATATATATATATATATATATATATATATATATATATATATATATATATATATATATATATATATATATATATAATATATATATATATATATATAATATATATATATATATATATATATATATATATATATATGTATATATATATATATGGTCAACGGCCAAGGGCGATTGGAATATATATCCATGAATCTCGCCGTGAACCAACTTGGCCTGTTTACGGGGCAGAAAGTAAGGTCAAAAACATAGAGAAAACACCAGCAATCAACGCGAAATACGGCTTGCTAAGAAAAAACAAACACAGCGATACTATTTAATATGTCAAAAGACCGTGAACAATGGCGATTGGGCCGATTGGCGACAAGTTTGGTGATGCTTACAATATTAAATGTGACTGCAGATAAGCTGCTAGGTAAGTGAGTTAAATAATAGCCTATAGCCATAGGTCTGGATGTTTTAATTGGTAGTATATACACAAGCTTTCTCTGCCATTGTTATGCTTATGCTTTCTCCGTGCTTGCAAAACAACACCGGTCGGTGGTCCCTGAATGTAAGATTATTACTAGGCGATAGCCGAGTGTTTTTCTAGCTTCTCGAGTGCCATTATAACTCGATAATCACACAAGACAAGGTTTTTTATTTCTTTTATAAAATAACACCATTAAATGAACAATAAAGCCATGAAAATGCAGATTTAACTGTTATTATGTGCGTTGCTAGGAAGACTTTGTAGCGATTTTAGCGATGAAAATGTACTCAACGTTGCAGTTAAAACATTCTGTTGTGTTAGTACCTTGATTAGCGTTGTATCCAGGTGCTCTTTGAGTTCCGTTTGTGATTTAAACTACTTCAAATACGTCGAAACGACAAAATTTACGGAGGAACACGTTAGCTTATGCTTTTAATATTGAGTTATAAATGACACAGTTTTTAGCTCAATCAGAATTTTATAATACTAGATGTATCAGCTCAGTCACCAAGCAGGTGAAATGCACCTTGATCATCCTGATTATGTTATGCTTTTAATATTGAGTTATAAATGACACAGTTTTTAGCTCAATCAGAATTTTATAATACTAGATGTATCAGCTCAGTCACCAAGCAGGTGAAATGCACCTTGATCATCCTGATTATGTTTATGTGGTGATATAATTTACTCTAATACATGCATAAATGTTGTGCTTTTAATTGTTGTATGGGCATTTGTACATTTGAGTAGTGTTTCATTGTAAACATGCATTGTACAGGTTTATAGACCTACACATGTTAGGCCTGGCCTCCGCTTAGTGTTTCTGTTTAAACACTTTTGTCCTAGGAATAGAACTGCACATGCAATGCCGGTCCCATATATTTAAGATTGTTTGTTGAAGTGCTTCCTGAAGGACATTATATAGTAGATTTTATTACATTTCTTACAAACAATCAAATGTAAAATTAATATAATATGTGCGATCACTCGAACTAAAATGTTTCAAAATGCATAACAGGCATTTAAATGGTGGGCACTTTTTTACTAAATTTTTTGCTTTAATAGTCAATTAAGGAAAATGTAAGTACACTGAGTAACAAATATTAACTAGAATTTATAATGTCAAAAATTATGCCCTGTGTTATATAGCAAAACCTGCTACACACGTTATGTAAGCATCCTCAAAATGATTTGTCAGTAATGAGATACAGAATGTTGCCGTAACTTTTTATTTTATTATTTACTTTTATTCTCTAATTTTTTGTTATTTTTGTTAGGAAAGGTGCTAATTGAAAGCAATGCTTGGCTTATATCTGTGTGGGCTTAATTATATATCTTATATTAAATCAGAAGGTATTTTCTGTTAACGAGGTTGAGTTATTGGCCCCTGTTTGTTCCGAGGCTTTTCACACGCTCGGCGGACTAAGCCTGGGTATGAGGTTGCCAATAACTAGGGGTGTTATAAGCCGGATTGTACAGTATTTTATGATTGGGTAGGTTGATGCAGTCTCGCTGTATTAGGGGAAATGTTAGGGATTGAACGTGTGTCAGCTCACTATTGCGACAATGCATTAAGCAGGCAAAGGGCATGTCAACCATTATGGGTTAAACAAGTACTGATATAATTCAGAAAATAATACATAATGTTGCATGCTCTGCTGTTGCATAGGCTATTGGGTAAATTACCATTGGAATAAATATGGCATGTGTTAATTAATATTATGATAGCAATAGAGGTCTTCCAGTGGAGTAAAATATTTATCAATAATAATCAGTGTATATGCATGCATTGCACCATTGGTCATCCACAACCTATAGGGATGTGGTGAATTATTGCAGATATTTTAACATTTTTGGATATTGTGAGAGTCATTATGAACCATAGCTGACATAATACTGACTATAAGTTAATTATTTAAATCATAAACAATTGACTCAGCTATATGTGACAAGTTAATTCTTTCTTAGTGACCGATGGTAGTAATATAACACCAGAAGACTTAAAGTGTTTATATATATATATATATATATACAATGAAAAACTCAGTTTCAAATAAACTCTCCTACTTGAAAGAACAAAATAATTAATTATAAATATATTTGGCATTTACAACTCTTCCATAATTATAATCTCAGTTACATATTAAGATTTGTTTGATATGTAAATCAGAGGTGTAGCAAGATGAGGGGCCGTAGGGCCTGGCAAAATTCCTGCCCTCCACCGCCCTGGCAAAATAAGTGGGCCCCCTGAGAAAATTTGTACTCTTGGCTCTTCATTTTCCTCAGTTAGGCTGCCCCCCTAGGTTTTTCCTGGCCGGCCACCTTGACAGAAAATCCTGGCTATGCCTCTGATGTAAATGTCCTCATTTTGACATCACGCTGCATAATGACTTATTCAAGAAGCCTGTAAATAGACCTTATTCAAAAATGGCCGCTGATTTAATATTATTTTTTATGCATATAAATTGGCCCTTAATTTTTACTCTAAAACGAGGTCATAACGGCCAATTTATATGCATATAAAAGAATATTAAATCAACAGCCATTTTTGAATAAGGTCTATATCTTTGGGAAAATGTAACAAAATTATGAAAGTATGCCTACGTTTTGAGTGCTTTAATTTAATAATCCCAAAGATATATATACACGCTTTTTTCAGTAAGTTACTATATATATATACAGTATATATATACAGTATATATATATATATATATAAAATATACAAAAATATACAAAAATTAAACACTGAGTTATTTAGTTATTTAGTTTGATGTCTAATTATGAAACAATGAAATTCAGAACAACACAAGCTTGATAGTTTAAAGGCTCTCATAGATACATGTAGTGTCTCCTATAAGTCCATTCGATTGGCAAATTAATGGGTTATACATGTATATATTTTTAAGTAAAATAACTAATTATAGCACTACGCTATGACGGCGGGCGAGGGGTTGTTGCGTATACGTATTTCTAGTATAAATACGAAATGTACATAAATATAATTTGCACTACGCATGACGGAAGTAGCAGGATGGAAGCGCCATGGCGGAAACGTCATTTGTTTATGTCATTAGTATTTAATTATTGTGGAATTGTTAATAAATTGTTGGCTTATTATATAGTGGATGTCTATATTATAAAACAATTATACCATTCGCTCTCGTCGTGTATGGCTGATAGCCGACGAGGCGCGAAGCGCCTCGTCGGCTATCAGCCATATACGACTCGAGCTCATGGTAAAATTGTTAAATATATCTATCTATATTTCTATTCTATATATCTATCTATATTTCTATCTATATATATTTATATCTATTTATATCTATTTATATCTATTTATATCTATTTATATCTATTTATATCTATTTATATCTATTTATATCTATTTATATCTATTTATATCTATTTATATCTATTTATATCTATTTATATCTATTTATATCTATTTATATCTATTTATATCTATTTATATCTATGTATATCTATGTATCTATCTCTATCTATATCTCTATCTCTATCTCTATCTCTATCTCTCTATATCTCTATATCTCTATATCTCTATATCTCTATATCTCTATATCTCTATATCTCTATATATCTATATCTATATATCTATATATCTATATATCTATATATCTATATATCTATATATCTATATATCTATATATCTATATATCTATATATCTATATATCTATATATCTATATATCTATATATCTATATATCTATATTCTATATATCTATATATCTATATATCTATATATCTATATATCTATATATCTATATATCTATATATCTATATATCTATATATCTATATATCTATATATCTATATATCTATATATCTATATATCTATATATCTATATATCTATATATCTATATATCTATATATCTATATATCTATATATCTATATATCTATATATCTATATATCTATATATCTATATATCTATATATCTATATATCTATATATCTATATATCTATATATCTATATATCTATATATCTATATATCTATATATCTATATATCTATATATCTATATATCTATATATCTATATATCTATATATCTATATATCTATATATATATCTATATATCTATATATATATATATATATATATATCTATATATATATCTATATATATATATATATATATATATATATATATATATATATATATATCTATATATATATATCTATATATATATATATATATATATATATATATATATATATATATATATATATATATATATATATATATATATATATATATATATATATATATATATATATATATATATATATATATATATATGTAATATATATATCTGTACTGTAGATATGCATCAAGCCTATATACCTCAGAAAAATTTTCTGAGTCCCTGACGGGAATCGAACCCGTAACCTTCTGATTGCCGGTGAGACGCTCTAACCATTGAGCCACACGAACTCAGATGGTGAGCGAAGGTTAATTAATGGTCCGATGTGATATGTGTGATATGCCTACTCTTTCGAGTCTCAACGTATCGTGTTCAGTTAATATTAACTGCAAGTTATATGTGAATATATTAGAACTGGTGAAGTGACGGCTTGTGAAATTATATGTAATATATATATATCTGTACTGTAGATATGCATCAAGCCTATATACCTCACAAAAATTTTCTGAGTCCCTGACGGGAATCGAACCCGTAACCTTCTGATTGCCGGTGAGACGCTCTAACCATTGAGCCACACGAATTCAGATGGAGAGCGAAGGTTAATTAATGGTCCGATGTGATATGTGTGATATGCCTACTCTTTCGAGTCTCAACGTATCGTGTTCAGTTAATATTAACTGCAAGTTATATGTGAATATATTAGAACTGGTGAAGTGACGGCTTGTGAAATTATATGTAATATATATATATATATGTACTGTAGATATGCATCAAGCCTATATATATATATCTATCTATATATCTATCTATATATCTATCTATATATAATAATAATAATAATAATAATAGACGTATTAGGAGCATTATACAATAGTCTCAATGCTCTTACAACCATATATTCTTAAATTTATTTATAAAACTTATTACAGTTACATTATAAGATAAAGCCTACTACATATTTTCCCACTATGAACAAAAAAAACTATTAATTTTAAACAAGAAAAGTCTTAACTGCTGACTTAAAATTACCCAACATATCAAAGCTTCTAATTTCCTGTAGTAATGAATTCCACAGTTTTGGTGCCGAAACCGAGAACGCTCTGTCTCCATGAGTCACATGAAATTCAGAACAACACAAGTTTGATAGTTTAAAGGCTCTCAGAGATAGTGTCTACTATAAGTCCATTCGATTGGCAAATTAATGGGTTATATCTATTTTAAGTAAAATAACTAATTAGCACTACGCTAAGACGGCGGGCGAGGGGTTGCTGCGTACACGTATTTCTAGTTATTAAATATTAGCAAATGTTGTGAAATGTTAGAGTCATATAGCTGTAACCGTTATTGAGATATCTGCATTTAAAATGCCCCCAGTCTAGATACGGTTAAAGTGATACTCCACCGCAAAAACAAGTGTTGCTTAAACGAAAGTTCTTTGTCGCATTACATGAGAATGGGTATTAGTTTTCTTTTAATCTTTTTAGTTTGAGAGAAATTTGGCTTTGTTTATCGAAAACTAATACCTATTCTCATGTAAGGCGACAAAGAACTTTCATTTAAGCAACACTTGTTTTGGGGGTGGAGTGTCTCTTTAAGCGGAACGCGGAAATCATATACTGGCTCGAGCTACCTAGGGTCAACGTTTCTCACGGCAGCCAATTAAACAATAGAATACGTTTGCCCGGGTCTCTATTTAAACAATAGAATACGTTTGCCCGGGTCTCTATAACGCTATCGAAACCCGAGTGACGTAATAAAAACACGAGAGACGTGTAGGGAGAAGCACGAGCCGCCGAGGCGAGTGCTTTCCCAACTTCTTGAGTGTTTTTATTACTTCACGAGGGTTTCGATCACGTTATAGAGACCCAAGCAAACGTATTCTATTATTTTTATAAAATAATTTAGAAACAATTTCTTATACTTTAAATAATTACGATATATAACTGTTCAGCATGCCGTGACGCGGGACATCTCGCGCATTACGAAACATGTTTTGTAAACCGGTTTAACCAGTTCTTCGCGAGCCGGAAAACTACTGAGACGGGTTTTGTTGTTTTAAGTACCTTTGACTTTGAGTGCCAAGAACTCAAGTTTTCGTATAGTTTCGCTAATCGTGTACGTTAATTTGTAAGACAATAAAGGTTTTCTATTATTTGTATTAATCGTGGTATCGTTATCGACTTCACTGGAACAATAACGCTTTTGATTTTGATTTAATGCAAATTCTCATTAGTTACTGACGTCATTCCGGTCTCCGTAGCCTGATCGAGACCGGCAAGCTGACCAATCACAGCGTGCGTAGAGTCAAATTATTTTATAAAACGTTATCGAAACCCGAGTGACGTAATAAAAACACGAGAGACGTGTAGGGAGAAGCACGAGCCGCCGAGGCGAGTGCTTTCCCAACTTCTCGAGTGTTTTTATTACTTCACGAGGGTTTCGATCACGTTATAGAGAACCAAGCAAACGTATTCTATTATTTTTATAAAATAATTTAGAAACAATTTCTTATACTTTGGATAATTACGATATATAACTGTTCAGCAGGCCGTGACGCGGGACAGCTCGCGCATTACGTAACATGTTTTAAACCGGTTTAACCGGTTCTTCGCGAGCCGGAAAACTACTGAGACCACTGAGACGGGTTTTGTTGTTTTAAGTACCTTTGAGTGCCAAGAAGTCAAGTTTTCGTATAGTTTCGCTAATCGTGTACGTTAATTTGTAAGACAATAAAGGTTTTCTATTATTTGTATTAATCGTGGTATCGTTATCGACTTCACTGGAACAATATTACGCTTCTGATTTTGATTTAATGCAAATTCTCATTAGTTACTGACGTCATTCCGGTGTCCGTAGCCTGATCGAGACCGGCAAGCTGACCAATCACAGCGTGCGTAGAGTCAAATTATTTTATAATAATAGATTAGAGTTTACGGGACTAGTTTCGAGTTAGCGTGGATTACACTGTACTTACTTGTTGTTGTTTCATATAAGTTGCAGAACTAGCAGCAAGCATCGGGTCATCATTTTGTGTTTCGAGGTTATCAGATTGTATTTTTGTAAACGTCTTAACAGCCCGTTTGTGAATTATCGATGAAAATTGGAAATAGTGTGATATCGTTTCACCGTTATCGTTCTCCATGGGGTTACAAGCTGAAGAGCCTTCGCCTTGCTCAATAATCATCTGTAGACCTGCCAAAGCCGTTGTAAAGTTAGTCACTTCAACCAATTTAAACGCACTCGCAAGGAATACAAGTTGAGGTCTCTTCGTTGAAAATATATCATTATATTTCCCACACGTTGTAAGTTTCGCTAGGACCAAAATGATTGCTTTATATAACTGACCAATTGTGTTGTAATTGGTTTCAATTTTGTTTTCTTCAGGATTTTCCTCGTACAAGCGTTCAAGGTATTCATAGCATCTTTCCTCGAAGTCTGATTGGGCACCTTTATCATCTTTCAGCGTCTTTAAGTTCATAATATACTCCAAGATTCCGTGTTGTTCGAGCTCGTGAAAAGGTTTTTCAATTTCCATGTAGACATCTTCAATCTGTTTCATCGAAATTTTATTAATACTGATTTTTACATTCGGTTGAATTCCTCCCGGGAGATAACTTGGATAGGAGGGGATGAAATCTTTCCTCACCAAATCTGGATTTCCATCAATTGCATTCAAAATGTTTGCAACTTGAGTTAAATGAAACATTTCTTGTATCACTATATCTTTTAATATTTTCTTAACCTCTTGATTCTGACCTGGTTTGATGGAAAGGTAGCCATTCAGGTAAGGTGGGATTGTGGCATGTTCTAACTGCAGGGCAATCTGTAATAAATGACGTAATGTGTCTACTGTTATTCCAACGTCTACGTGTGATTTTTCCTGATGTTGGCTAGATAACCATTTTATAATCATATTGGTCTTATTTGGTGACAGGTCTCGTGTTACAGGCATGAAATTAGGGTCATTTATATCAAGTTGCATCGTTTTTAATATACGGAATTTGTTTTTCGCGTCAGTCACATCATAGTAGTTTCCAAGGTCCATGAAATTTATTTTCATTACAGGATACAGATTTGCAAATTGTTGAAAAATTGGTTGAATGTGCCTTATCCAGTTAGGTCGGTCTGGTATTATAAATTTGTCCCACACCAACACTATTACGGCTGAGTTTATTGCAACCAAGCGATCAGTTTCCCAATTATTATCATTGTAACCATACTCCAATGCGTACACTTCTCCATCGAGGTATTGTCGAACATTCTGTGGATCAGCAGGCTTAATTTCAATATTGTAAATATCAAATGATAATTCACTTTTTTTAACGGTAAATTCTAATGTTAGTGAATTTTCGCTGCGTTTGTAGATAATATCTGATTCATGTATCTTAACATCGATCGCAGTTGTCGGGATCGCTCCAAAAACCGTCACGAACAATTTCATATTTACGTTTTTGTTGTACTCAGTACGAGACAGCCATCTTGACATTGGATGAATATTAATACCAGTTTTATCTTCCGCCAGAACGATTTCGGTACAATCATTATTTCCTTCTGTGGTCTGCCATAAACAACAAATAATAGTTACTTTTATTAGAAACGTTCTACAAGTCTAATGACCGCGGAGGTGGTACTGGGGAGTCCAACCCCCCAAATAATTTCAGGGAAGTTCAAGCGACTGTGCTAAACCACGAAACAGCGAAACGAAACAACGAAACAGCCATTTTTTGTTTATCCTTTTAACAAATCTCAAAAACTCGGTGGGGTCGTGGAAGGTCAGGATGTCTTCGGAAGCTCGGCCCATCTTCGGAAGCCGTCGGAACATCGAAGTTGTCGGAACAACTTCGGAATCCGTCGGTCTTCGTAAGGCCATCTCGAAGCGGTAGGGATCTGTCGGAGGGTCGTCGGTATCCATCGACGATCGGTCGGAGGTGGTTGGTGGGGTGGTCGTTGGTAACGTTGGTTTCGCTGCTGGGGTGGGATATCAATGGTGGGTATTGTCAGCGGCGGCTTCCTCTTTGGCGGACATTCTCTATATTCAAGAAGTATTAATCATTCCGCAATTCCGCCGGCATTCTGCAAAATACACCGTCCGGCCAGAGCAGGATTGCGCCGACGGGCTGACTGTATCGTTTATAATTATAATCTATATTAATCTGACCATAATAACATAATTTAAAACTCCAAAGTCCCCTGTATTTTGGCAAACATAGCCATTTTCGAACAACAGCTTCTATTTGGGTCACCGAGCGAAGAGGAATCCATGAAATTGTGCCGAAATAAGTTTTTGAAATAACTAACTAGTTGTCATTGACTTTTAAAACAAATGCAGAGTTGTTATTCACTGTTTTTGAGATTTGTTAAAAGGATAAACAAAAAAAAAGCTGTTTCGCTGTTTCGTTTCGCTGTTTCGTGGTTTAGCACAGTCCAAGTTCGAGCGCGAACCGGTCACTACGTCCGAACATACCTGCCCAAGGAGATAAGCCCATAATTCCCTCGACCTGACCGCCGGAAGGCTAGTTTACTACACTTGCTACGTTTACTACGTTTACTACGTTTACTACGTTTACTACGTTTGCTACGTTTGCTACGTTTACTACGTTTACTAACGTTTATTACGTTTACTACACTTGCTACGTTTACTACGTTTACTACGTCGTTTACTACATTTACTACATTTACTACATTTACTACGTTTACTACGTTTACTATCGTTTACTACACTTGCTACGTTTACTACGTTTACTAACGTTTATTACGTTTACTACACTTGCTACGTTTACTACGTTTACTACGTCGTTTACTACATTTACTACATTTACTACATTTACTACGTTTACTACGTTTACTACGTTTGCCAGTAAACGTAGTAAACGTATTACTATAGTCTCAGATCAAATGAGTCTTTATTTAGAACGTCCTAAAGGAAAAATGCTATCGACATTTTGTATGAGATCTTTTTATGCAGCTGCAACAGAATTGTGGAACAGTTGGCCAGCTGAAATACGTGATATTAAATCACATAGTGTTTTTAAACATAGAGTTAATCTTTTTTCGGTCAGCTTTTAATAATTTTACAGTAACTTCTATAGTTAGGTTGCTTCTAGATGTATTTTTGTCATTAATTATTATTATCACGTTATCTACCATTTTACCAATATAATATCATTGTAGAGTGCTATTGATCAGAACATGTACATAGTGTTATAGAAGATTTTATATATTATTATTATTGCGTTAATATACACAATGTTGTAGTGAATGTGGGAGAGCTCGGAGTAGACAGACGATATGTGGACAATCGTCAAGCTCGTATCCTCAGAAAAATGATTCTGAGTCCCATGTTGTTGTTGTTGTTGTTGTTGTTGTTGTTGTTGTTGTTGTTGTTGTTGTTGTTGTTGTTGTTGTTGTTGTTGTTGTTGTTGTTGTTCTTGTTGTTCTTGTTGTTCTTGTTGTTCTTGTTGTTCTTGTTGTTCTTGTTGTTCTTGTTGTTCTTGTTGTTCTTGTTGTTCTTGTTGTTCTTGTCGTTGTTCTTGTCGTTGTTCTTGTCGTTGTTCTTGTCGTTGTTCTTGTCGTTGTTCTTGTCGTTGTTCTTGTCGTTGTTCTTGTCGTTGTTCTTGTCGTTGTTCTTGTCGTTGTTCTTATCGTTGTTCTTGTCGTTGTTCTTGTCGTTGTTCTTGTCGTTGGTCTTGTCGTTGTACTTGTCGTTGTTCTTGTCGTTGTTCTTGTCGTTGTTCTTGTCGTTGTTCTTGTCGTTGTTCTTGTCGTTGTTCTTGTCGTTGTTCTTGTCGTTGTTCTTGTTCTTGTTCTTGTTCTTGTTCTGGTTCTTGTTCTTGTTCTTGTTATTATTATTATTATTATTATTATTATTATACTGTATATAATCATATGTGATTCAAGTTAGCCCATTGTAAATTACCTCAAGAATTCAGATTTGGAATTGTAAATATATAAGAAAAATTTATATTAATAAAGTTCCCATTATTATTATTATTTTTATTATTATTATATTAATATATTAACTTCTTATTAACCGAAAGCGCGGTCATTACGTGAAAATATCAGTAGGGCGAGGTTCGTACATAAAATACCGAGGTCTGATATTTTTCCCGTAATGACCAAGCGGTCGAGGTTAATAAGAGGTTTATTATATGGCATGGCTTTTTTAAACAACATATTTTACATAAGTTTTGAGTGACAGAAATGTCATTTTCGTTCTTGTTCTTCTTTTGCTTTCGTGATAGTAGTAATACTCTCTTTTAGATTGTTCATCGTCCGACTCATACGATCATTTAGTGCTTAATTTACTAAATTCGTTCAATTCTTGCTGCTTTTCAAAGTTTCCTATCGTTGTTCTGTTCGCTCCTTTGTAAACAAAATGGTTGACAAAATCCGTAATCCAACCCGGCCCATTACCGGAAAATAACGGACCGGCACGTGACGCGTCTCAGCCAATCAGAGCACGCAATTTCACCGGAAGTAGCTTGTGCCATATAATAAAATCGTTTAACGTACGTCTTTATCAACAAAGACAATTTGTCATCTTGAAAACTACTGTTAAGGAGACATACCAACGTAAATATTTTACCAAACAATACTTTCGATCAATAAATTATAAAAAGTCCGTACAGACAGGAAATATCACGAACTAAGAATGCGATTTCTATGCATCCGACATTTATGTTTTTCATCCGTTACCAAGACAACTTCGTTCCCAAGCTATAATAGCATACAACTATGTGGGGGTACAATTTTGAAATTTAAATTCAGACCATAAGTGCACTGACGAAGAATTTACTTTTTGTCGGAAATTATGGTGTAGAAAACAGCACCAGTACACCCAATTCATATACTACGTCCAGTCAAAAAATAAATTATTTTTGAATAAAAGGTACACTATTTCATAGTTTTACGGTATCTGCTATTGTACTCGAGAAAAAGGTTTTCAATTCTCGTAATTTGTGTTTCATTTTATAGTTTGCTCGACGGCTCAAATTGATGTACAGCGGTGGTTTTCTTTTCAATTTTGACGTCATTGAGTGCTTGTCTTTTGTTCCTTGCACTCAATGACATCGAACTTTAGCCATCAAGCAAATTCCAGTAATACGACACAAAATGCTAGCCTGTGTACAGCCTGGGTACACCCGGCTATATTCAGTCTGTGAAAAATTAAAATATATTTTGCCGCTGCCATTTTGATAAAATTATGATAATTATTCAATATAATATTCGTGTGAAATAAAACAAAATGGCGGATACTAGTTTTGATATAAGGTTGGAATTGATTATCTTCGCGTTTTTATAATGTAACATCTTCATGAGCTGTGTTCTATGCCACTTAGTGATAGAAAAGGCGTATCAACGTTTTCTGATGGCTGGAAAAGCGAAATTCAACGTAGAATATGCAATATCCAAGCTTCCATTCGCTATGGATATATATTCTTCATACATTTGCAGGTCTTGTTTGGACAAGCTTAAAGAGAGGGAAAATCTTAAAA
Organism: Chrysogorgia sp. JL179-B06; assembly: GCA_035772405.1. Taxonomy (NCBI): domain Eukaryota; kingdom Metazoa; phylum Cnidaria; class Anthozoa; order Scleralcyonacea; family Chrysogorgiidae; genus Chrysogorgia; species Chrysogorgia sp. JL179-B06. The sequence continues at coordinate 1,204,280 of JAYKKM010000385.1, read as the reverse complement.
AGCAAGAGGAACAGCTTATATGTGATTTAAGAAAGTCTTCAGTGTGCCATGTTAAAGTTTAAAAAGGACAAGTAACGTTCAGTCAGGAACAATATTTTACATGTATATCTCCTATTAAAACCAGCTCTTCGTCTGTGCTGTGCGAAAGTCATTCAGATTTGGGTGAGCCATCAATTGTTCATTTTACACCAAGTAAGATTAAAACCACTACCTCAGTTGAATCTGCCAAAACAACAATTGTTCCAGGTAAATTGCAATAACCAAGCGAGACAAGGGAAAGACGACTTCCAAAGGATCTGGAGTCTGTTGGTAAAATACTCGTCCGAGGAACATATATATAAACAGATAGATTATTGATGTAGCAGATTATGTTCCAAAAAGAAGCCATCTTGTCTACGATCGCTGATAAAGATCAGCTGTTAAATTTTACATTTGAAAAACTTAAGGAACTGGAAGAAAGAGCTCCTTTTACTCAAGCTATTTTACGATCAGTTTGTGTAAACAAGAGTAATGCAAATAAAAGATAAGAGTGGGTTCCTTCTCTTGGTATGGCATCTGCAGTGCTGTACAACTCCTATTGAGTATCTTCCTTTACCATTCAAGCTGGACAGTGAGTACATGTCTGTCTTTTTAATACTGTTAAGCTGCATATTTTTTGAATATGTTTGCATGTAAGTCAGTGGTCTCCCAAACATGTCTCAAAATACGTATGTGTATTAAAACGTTTTCACTAAAAATTTGTTCTCAAATTGTAATCAAATTTTGAAAATATTTATAAAATGTTATACTTTTTTGTTTGTGGAAGTAGTAAATTTTTCAGGAAACAGGAGCAAAGTTATCTAAACCGCGTATATTTGCAGGGGGGTTGACGTTAATGAGCAACCCCTGGTAATATATTTTGTGATTAAGAAAACTTGCTGATGTCATCGAGCATTGATCTTCATCGGTCATAGAAACTAGTGCCAACCTCCTTTGAATTTGCACATACATTTTGGTATAGCTTCGATTATCTTTATTACTATTTTTAAAAAATTATATTTAATAAAATGGATGGAAGTATATAAAAAATTATAATGGTGAAAATTGTCTTTATAAAAAAAATTATTACACGGAAAAGTATTTTATAAAAAAAAAATGGAATGATTTGAAATGATTTTATAAAAAAATAGTGTTTATGATAGGTATTTAAAAAAAAAAGCGGGATATTTTTAGAAAATATAAATGATTGACAGCTACGCAACGTGAGATGTTACCTGCAAGACCACCAGATGTACAATGACTAATATAAAGTAGTGCGAGTTAAGATATGTAATTTATTCATAAATGTATTTATATAAATGTTTTAAAAATGGCGAATAGTAGAATTTGGAGTGTGGTATAGGGGTTTGACGGTTTGTTTATTTTATAAAAATAAAAAGGTTTTCGAGACAGCAAATGTGAAGATACGTTTGCTTATTTTATAAAATAAAAAGGGTTGTTGTATATTTTATTTTTGGTTTTGATAATTGTTTGAAAACATTATGTGTGTGTGTTTTTTTGGGTAGGGAACTTAGTGTGTGGAATTGGGAAGAATATAACCATTCTTCCCAATTTTATTATCTAAGGTGTGTTTTTTTTTATTTATATATTTATTTATTATTTTTTTAATAATCCTTTTGTGAAACTATGTGTTACTGTAGCTAGCTCTTTCACCACATGCTAACATTCAAAAATGCCCATAACGTACAACAAGTAAATCGATCGATCTGGCGGTGAGCTGAATGTCACTATGAACCAGACTGCACCTTACATCAACCTCCTGAGAGGAGGACCAGACAATTAAGTCTAAACCAGTCGCGAAATACAAGAGTACTGCGGGTTGAATGTGCACCAATGCAATAATAAACAAGTCGCCCGCTGGGCGTTAACTCGGGCTACTGTTGAAAGACATTGTAGACAAATTCAGCGATTTGAATTCAATATACACAAATCTATAGTTGTAGGTACAATGTTACATGTAATGATATTGATACAGCTGTCTGTGCACATAACATAGTGTTATAACATAACATAGTGTTGAATATATGAAGGTGAGTTGGCTCAGTATCCAATCTGGCTTACTGAGAAGTCTGCCCCAAAAAAATGAGCCACCCTGATTGATGACCTAATCCAGTTCTAGCCAACAGGGTCAGCCTGGCAAGCTAGCCGGCCTGTGCTCATGTAATAACAATTCATATGGTCAGTCTGGCAAACAGGTTTAGTTTGAGCAAGCATTAAATCAGTTAATCTTTTTCTCAGTGTATAAGGTATAGCAGTAAATCAAAATTTAGCTGGCAGTAGCAAGGTGTCATAAGCTATTATTTATAAAACAGTTTAAAGAAATGTAATTCAAAATCATTATTTCATTAAGTTATATAACATTTTGAGCCAGTAAATATCTTCATAATTTTAGCATATTTATTATTTGAGAGGCTTTATACATACTAGTGACTAGTCCAGTGGGCCGACCAGCTAGCTAATTGTAATATAAAGACAGATTACTGCATAGTTAACTATGTTACTGTCTCGGTTAGCGAGCCAACTCGCTTTCCATGTAGTCAAGGCCAAAATTCAGACTGGTAAACCAGCAAACAACAACAAACTCTTCACTCCTTGATCTTGATAGTTGGTATGGGTGTCAGAGATTTATATACTGTGTGTTCATTTGTAAGCATTTGTTTATAATAATACATGAATGAACAATCGATACAAACTTACTGATAACCCAGAACATTTTGGAGCCCCATTTAAGCTTACAGTAAAATTCGATAGCAACATTGCATACTTTAATAATAGTATTTGGTATATATAAAACAATAAACTGTAGCATCGACTTTATTTTGTATAACATAACAATAAACAATACAGGTAACAAAGCTTATAAAAATATTACAATTACCTCAGAACAGTTAACATATTTCCATACAGCATTCATATGTTGAGTCTCATATTAAATTATTAAACATTTAGTAGACAAGAAGCGTATGGAAACATACATCTACTTTAATACTGAACAACGCTTTCGCATCTAGTTCAGGTGAATATAATTTAGTACAGGTTCTCGAAATCGTAGACCAACCCGTTTCGAAAGCGATCGGGATAGTGAGCGTATATAAGATTAAGATACTCAGTGTTTTCAGTTTCGCAAAGGTGAAAATCTGGGTACGAGGTTGTTCGGGGGCGATGATCGAGGATGAGCATGACATCTTGTTGGTTAGCAGTCACATTAACTGGATAACATCAAGGGAATCGAGGTGGGAGGGTTAGGAAGACACTTAAGGCGGGGAGTTAGGGTTAGAAAACTCATTAGGTGGCGGGTTAGGGTTAGGATCTAAGTTGTTTTGGGGTTAGCGGTTATTTTATGGTTAAGTGACAAATTTCTGACGATTATATACCTCGATTCCCTTGATGTTATCCAGTTAATGTGACTGCTGACCAAGAAGCTTTCACGCTCATCCTCGATCATCGCCCGGGTTATAGCAACACCCGATCGGGATGATGCAATAATTAGCCTCCCCTAAAAACGACTGCGGGGGAGCAAAACTGACTGCGCATGTATAGTAATCCCACATTCATAGTCTCGCTCACTAGTCTACTAATTTAGTCAACAATGATGCAATAATTGCCATTTCGCGACGACGACAAAATAATAATAAAAATAAAAATAATAATAATAAAAATAATAAAAATAATAAACAGAGCCGAAACCTAGACTCGGCTACCACTGGTAGCCCGAGTAATAAATATTACAGAACATTCATTGGAGGGGTCAAGCGCCTTTCAAGCGAGTATAACATAGTATATAAAAAGGGCGTGGTGTAGATACATACTATATATACGGTATTTGTACCTTTTAGTGCCACAAACCGCATAAACCTCTTTATACGTACGGTTTATTTAGATAAAATCTAAACATTTGTGTATTGAGATAAAAAGAATAAAGATTTTTTTACATGGTAAGAGGGGAATGTATTGTATTTAATAGAATATTATATGATAATATGGTGTGAATATGTGCTGTTTGAATTTTTGAATTTTTGAATTTATTTTTTATTTTAGATGCAAAAATCTCTCAAAAGAACAACGCAAACGAGGAAAAGACAAGGAAAAAAGAGAACAGTGGAAATTTCTTTTCTATATATTTTAAAAGTGGTTACGTATTTTCAACGTTTTAAAAATTCAAAGATTGGTTTTATCTATTGGATGTTTGGTCTTTTCAATTATTATTGTGGTGGAATTATTGGGTGTTTACAAATTAAAAACAATGAGTTTGCAAGATATTACACAGGATTTTATTGTTTACGTTTAAAAGATCCAGAAGTTGAAGATATGAAACCTGCGAAATGTTGGACAGTTGAGGGGTGTGAAGGAAAATACATTGTTTCATATATTGACAATGGTGAAAAATATATTTTACATAGTTATTCAGATCCTCACGAGTTAATATTATCAAAGAAGCCTTTATTATTATCTTCAATATTTAGTTTATTTAGATCAGTATTATGTGAGTGTATCAAGACCCCAATTACCATTTTATATCCCCTATTGTTTCATTTTCACAGGAGGAAAATCGTTTACCGATACCCTTTGGGTTTGGTAGGGATTTTATATTTCATTTGATAGATAAATTATCTTTAAATGACACTTCCCCTATTTTAATCGATCTTGCTCTTTATTTATTAGCTGTAGCACCTTTTTTTTTATTAGCGTGTTTTTCCCATAATTCTGAAGTACTTAAGTATAATATTTTTTCCCTAGCATTATCTTTTATTTTTATTGTCCAAAAATAATCCTCAAGGTAGAATCGATAATAATATTCATACAACTATTGATCTTGATCGTCTCATGCACAAATTTAATTTGTTTATTAATGAAAATATAATATGTTGTTATTATAAAAATTGTAAACAAAATTCTACTTTTTTTAGGGCTAATCCCTTAAGTAATTATATATTCCATATTGATTTTTTAAGATATGAATTTTTTTTTGATAGACTAACTTCTACAACCCAAGTAATTCATTCCTTCCCTATAACTAAATCTTTTCCACATATATATGAACTAGAAATATTAGATTATTTTTTATAATGTTAAGATGAGAATATAAATCATATAGAAGATTTTCTTATGGTATATTTAGAAAGATATAGAAATATTAATTTTAATCTGGAAAGTCTTAAATTGAGGTTACACGATGTTATAGTTACAGAGTAGATTAAGAGTAAACATAATAACATTCGTAAAAATATGTAAGATTTTGTAAAGAAATATTGGTTCTGATGTAAAGTTTGTTGTTGATTGTAAAAAAATTTATTTATTTCACATTTTAAAATCTGGAATTGTTAATTGTGTCCAATGTTGAATTAATTCAATTTATTTTTCCCCAATTTTGTAACCATCAAACAAATAATGAATTAATGAATAAAAAGCAATGATATGACCCATATTATAACATTTCATTTGTTTATAAATGAGATCCATTTAATCAGTTGTTTTGATTTGTAAACAAATATTTTTCAATAAATGTTTATGATCTGTAATACATTTTTCTATTAACTCCGCTAATCTTTTGTATTTAATATTGTTTCGTGCAAGTTCTTCCAGAATGGTTTCCATAGTTTTAAAAAAAATCACACACCTCGACACTACAGTTTCTGTCCCTGTTACTTTATGTTTTTTTTTTATAGAATAATTGTCTTTTAAATTGCTTTATTCTATCTTCCATTCCATCATCATCATCTTCAAAAATCATGCGTTCAGCAGGGGGGGGTGGTAGTGGTTGTGGTGGAAAAAAGGAGTTTAATATTTCATTATCAGGAACAAAAATGTTTAATGTTGCGGATAAATCAAACAATGTTGTTGGTGGTGGCGCTTGTAGAGGTTCAAGATTTTCGTAAAAGTTTTCATTGGGTTCAGGAATACTTACGATGTTATCATCAGGAAACGGTTCTGGAATACTTAGGATCTTTTCATCACGAAGCGTTTCGGTGATATTTTGAAAAATAGGTAAATCAGGGATAGGTATTTCTACAAGCGGTGTGAGAGGAATTTCGCAGTTTGGAGAAGAAGAAGCTTCGGGAAACAGCCGGTGATGAATAAGACTTGATGATGGATCGTAAACTTTGTTGATTAAATCGTCTTCTTCTTCTGATTTCGATGATGACGACGATGAATCAGACATATAAATACCGAATAACTTTTGTAAACGCTTTTCATTGTTTTGTTTTTGGATATATTCTTCATGTAATAACTTCATTTGGGACGTTCCTTTTCCTTGATTCTTGATAACATCTTTTATCTTTTGGTCTTTGTACGAAATATAATTTTTACTTTGTTTGATTCTTGACATCCTAACCCTTTTTGATTTTTATAAAATATCACGGCTTATATAATATTAGCTTAATAGTAAAGTGATTTTATTGGTTCATTTTTTGTATAAATAATATCATGATTCGTAGCTATGATTTATGATTCTTAACATGTCAAATTTAACCCAAGTACGTTAAGATCTAATTCCTTTATGTTTAGATAATACAACCTACTATTATTATTGGGTATGAAAAGCAATTATACAAAAATATTCTTACATTGATTTATGATTACCTAAACTGTCAACAGGTTATTCAAATTCACCCAAGAACTCTAACATCTAATACGTGGGTTCTGAATCGCTTTTTATATAAAATTATTTTGAAAGTTTTACGCGTATAAAAGTATGAGCACTACCCGTCAAACATCTTTGAAGATGTATGCTCCTGCGCGAAATACATGGACATTTAATTGTAGATCTAAAGAAAAGTCTGATAAAATGTTAAAATGTTTAGGGAAGCGAAAGCAATTAACGCATCTACAGACTGTATGCTTAACAAATTTCGTTTTTTGAATGTAGCTGTCCCACTGAAAATAGCGAGGGATATTCAGGGTATGGTTATACTAAAAATGCACGTCGTGCCTCTGAAGTATGGAAATGGTTTGGTGATATCCCTCAGAAATTTATCGATCGTTCTATGTCTACAGGTTATTCAATTTAATTCAGAACGCTAAAATATAAGCCCTCTAATCTCTATGTTTATATAATTCAAAACACTATGGTAACTATGGAATGCAATTATTAAACAATCTTCCTCAACATGTTTATTTCAAATTCATTCAAGAACGCTAAGAGCTTATCTTTATATTTAGATATTACATAAGTCTATTATTTGCTATGAAAAGCGTTTTATAAAATATTCTTACATTTGATTTATGATACTTAAGCTGTCAACAGGTTATTCAAATTCGCCCAAGAACTCTAACATCTAATTCGTGGGGTTCTGAATCGCTTTTTATATAAAATTATTTTGAAAGTTTTACGCGTATAAAAGTATGAGCACTACCCATTGAACATATATTTGAAGATGTGTGCTCCTGCGCGAAAGCCATGGACATTTAATTGTAGATCTAAAGAAAAGTCTGATAAAATGTTAAAATGTTTAGGGAAGCGAAAGCAATTAACGCATCTACAAACTGTATGTTTAACATATTTGAAATTTCGTTTTTTGAATGTTGCTGTCCCACTGAAAATGGCGAGGGACATCTTGAGGGGATGGTTATATTTAAAGATTCACGTCGTCCCTCTGAAGTATGGAAATGGTTTGTCGACATCCACCCAGAAATTTGCCGATCGTACAACGGCGATATATATATAGCCTATGAACGAGGAAATGCGGATTGAAAACCATGACAATTGGGTCGAAAAATTTGGATCATTTCATATTAAAAAAAATGACGACATGACACTTATTGTTGAAGGATTGCGCAAATATAATCATGCTGTAAACGGGGGTGTAGTTGAAAAAAAGAAAACGTTTAAGAAAAAGAAAAATAATGATTTTGATTTTCCCCGTGAAAAAAAAAAGAAAAATGGACAATGATAAAATCATTGATGATAATGATGATGATGAAGAGGTTTGTTTTCTTTTTTCTAAACCCACTGAAAAAGCTGTTTGTAAACTTTTTTATTACCGATTTATACATCAATTACCAATGCGTGATACAATATGTATGTATAACGAGGTTATAAATGAAGAATTAAATATTACAGATCAGTATGATTTTGTTCAAAATTGTGATAGTTTACTTTGTGAACTTGAGGAAATATACACGACAATAGAAAAAAAAGAATAATATTTTTTTTTTGGGTATAGAAATGAAAAAAACAAGAAAAGAAAAGTTCTCTAAAGAATTTATAGAAAAAGCTGCAAGATTACTTAAAGGAGAAACATTAACAAAAGAACAATTATCAAACTATAAACTTCATAATCTTAATAGAAAAAAATATAGACGTTTAAAAATACATGTTACAGATATTAATGAACAATGGGAAATCGATTTCGCTGAAAATAAAGATTTAGCACGTTATAATAATCAATTTCGTTATTGGTTGGTGTGTATTGATGTGTTTTCTCGTTATTGTTGGGTAAAATTATTAAAAAAGAAATCAAGTAATAATGTAAAAAACAAGTTTGAATCTATTTTAATCGAAGAAGGACAAACACCCTGTAAAATTCAATGTGATGAAGGAACAGAATTTCAAGATATTCGAAAAAGTTTGAGTAAAAAATATAATTTTACAGTTTTCCATACCTATAATCGCGAGATAAAAGCATTGCATGTTGAACGTGTTATTGGTACGTTAAAAACTATGGTTCGTAGAGTTTTAACAATGACTGATAATTTTGATTATTATACTTATTTACCCGTGATTATTGAACGTTATAATAATTCTCCACATAAATCTTTGGGCGGTTCAACACCATTTGATATTTATAAAGGAACAAAGAAATTAAAAAAATTAAAATATAAAATATTACGTGATGAATTGAAATACCCCATTCCTACAAAAAGTATTGTCACTGAAGGTACTCGTGTACGTATAATAGCAAGGGTAAAAAACAATATTTTTGAAAAAAGCAGTCTTAGACGTTGGACAAACGAAATATTTAAAGTTGAAAAGTTTTTATAACAGATCCCGTCACATATCAATTAAAAGATTTAAAAGGTGAAAAAATTGAAGGAATTTTTTATCATGAAGAATTACAATTATTAAAAAAATGAGTTTATACATCGCAAGTAATACAATATCAAAAACTGGAATTTCTAATTTAACAAATAAATTTACAATGCATCTTGTTCAACCTATTGATGCTCTAAATAAAGATGAATGTACAAAAAATTTGTTACCCGTTGACTACAAAAAATGTTGATGAAAAAATATGTTATTTCACTTTTACATTCGATTTTCAGAAATTTATGAAGAATAAATCGGGTGTTAAAAAGTACAACGAACAGATTATTCTTACGAGTGTGAGATATAATATTCCTACAGGAATTTATGATTTAAACCGTTTACTTGATTATATGAATAATATTTTAAAATAATATGATGTTGAATTGAGTTTAGAAAAGAATGGAAAAGTATATTTAAATGTTAATTTTGGAATAGAATATTGGCTTATACAATATAATAGTAAAAATGCTCATGATGGTGGTGTAGGTTCTAAATTACGTTTATCTGAAAAAGTTGAAAAAATAAATTTTGAATTAAATATGAGTGATACTTTATCGTTTATGTTGGGTTTTAAAAATTCAATAATCAAATTAAATAATGAAAAAGAAAATTTTATTGAAAAAGAAGCCGATTATTTACCCGATGTATCAGATGGTTTAAATAAAATGTTTATATATTGTGATGAATTAGAAGCAACATTAGTTGGTGATTCATATTCTGAATTGTTAACAACAGTTCCTATTCAGTGGTCGGGTCAAGGAAAAGGAAATGGCGAATTAGTTTGTTTCACACCTTCAAATATATTAAAAAAATTTAAAAAGAGTGTTATTAACGAATTAAATATTACAATTAAAGACAGTGCAGATAACTTGATTCCTTTTGATTCTGGAACTGTTTCGTTAGATTGTTTAATTCATTATGCTTAAAATTATCTTAAAACTGTAAGGAACGTTCTACAGGTTGAAAAATATGATTTTAGTTTTCCCTTTAACACATATGCTGAAAGTGAAAGTGAAAAACAAATTTATTGGATTTTAGACAGTGTTGAGCACACGGGAATTAATAAATCTTTTCACATTTATTATTTCAAAAAAATTAATTTTACAATCGATCCTGTAATAAATCAAAATCCAATAACTCGTGAAAGAAAAGATGGTAGTGTACTAATGTTAAAAAACACAAAATTAAAAGATAAACAATTTGATGAACAACAAATGTTATTGTTTGAAAAAAGAATTTTATTTAGCTATGATATAGACGAGAATAAACAAATATTACACCATTTAAAAATGGAAAGAGAAATATTTCCTAATGTTTTGCTTAAAAGAAACACCACAGAAGCTCAAGAATACATTCAATTTCATCTTTCATATGGTAGTGACGACGATGTCATTTTGATTGCAGAAAATATAATAATTAATATAAAATTATTTGAAGAAAAATAATGAATAACAATTTAACATCTGACGAATATTTTAATTTACTTACTGGAAAATGTAAAGGAAAAAATTATTCTTCTAACTATTTTTATGTAAAACGTGAAAAAACCCAAAAAAACCCTACTCAAGATGATATTTTATTAACTTCTAATATTGGACTACTGCATACATTAAACCCTGATTATCAAAAAAAAATAGTACCAAATAAAGGAGCAAAAAAAAGAAAAATTGATCCAGATGTATTGCGTTCAATTTTACAAAATAGAAATTAATTGTTGTTTTTTCGTTTTAAAAAAGAAAAAATACTGTAAACTATAAATTAAGTTAAAAGTAAAATAAATGTATTATTTTTCTTAAAAAAATCTGTCTTATTGAGTTATTTTTTTAAATAAAAATGCGACGAAGAAATAGTATTATTAAAAAAAAGGTAAAAAGAAAGTCTAGATTACGTGGTAAAAGAAAAAAAATACAAAAAGGTGGTGCTTTTTGTGCAGGAATGGCATTAGGAATGTTTTTACCCCAGGTGTTAGGTACAGTCGGAAAGATATTAAAGATTAATATTTAAAAAAAATGAATTCAAAAACTGTGGAAGAGGTTGAACAACATGATGTATTATTTTCTGCTCCTTTACAATTATTTACTTCTAAACCCTACAATAATACATTTATTGAATTTTCTGAATGCGAGATTGTACCAACACCTAAAGATCCGACTGCAAATGTGGTTACGTTCACAAGACACGGAAACGCTGTCGGGGTCTTAAAAACAAGCGAAGCCCAAATTTTTGCTAAAATGTCATTAGTACATAAAACAACAGGGGCTATTGCAGGTACAGTTGCTGCTGGGGGAAAATCAATTTTACCGTTACCTCTTCGAACAATGTGGAAAACAAAAGAATTAAAAATAAACGATACTTTAATTACTACTTCGGGGAATATGTCTCATATGATTTCAATTATTAAATATTTATCGCGTGAATATGATCCGAAACGCGATGGATGTAAATATATTAATTTTTCTCATCTTGATACAGCGGGGAATATGGATAGTATAGTTGGATTTGCCGATGGAGCGGCCGTTGTGAATGCTGGGGGTTATGCTAGAGTGTTGAAAAATGATGTCAAAACAATAATTGATACAATTGATACCTCATTATTTAGTGATGGTGGTGGGGAAATTATTATTCCCTCAGCATTTAAAATAGAATTACGTTTAACACGCGTATTAAAATCTATTTTATTATCTGGTGCAGATGATGGTGATTTAAGTTTAGCCAATACAGAACTATCTTTAGAGGATTTAAAGATTAAAATACCTGTTTTTAAGCCCAACGATCAACTACGTTTAGCGTTGAATACGGGATTTGTTGATAAACAAATGGAAGCTAAATATTATACTAGTAATTATCGATGTATTAGTGAAAATATATTAGTAGGTCGTAGGTCACATCAAGTTGTCGATGCTTTTAATGGTTCGTGTCCTACAAGATTATTTATAGTTTTTATACCCCTCGCTAATTGGAATGGATCATATGCACATAATATTTTTAACTTTACATGGCCTAACTACTCGAATATTAGTGTTTCGGTAAATAATAACACTGTTATGAAAATTACATCTCCTGAAGAAACTTATTCAAATCTACAGAATGTTTTGAATCGAAAATATAAATATGCGATGCTTGGATTTGATTTAACAAGCAATAAAGATTCTCATCTTAGTGTATTACCCTCACGACCCTCAGGAAATGTAAACATTAATTTTAATTTTTCAGAAAATACTACTGCTGGAGTATTACTATATATAGGAGAGTTTCGAAATGAAATAAAAATAGGTTTAAAAACACCTGCACGATTATTACATGACATTTAGTAAAAAAAAGTAAAGAACAACAATTAGCTTAAGGAATCATTAAAAAAAATGAAAGATCAAATGAAAATACAAAAAAAAAAAATTAATCGGAAAAAACCATACATCATAAAAGAAAAGAAAAATGAAATAATTAATCAAATTCCTTTAAAGCGTGAACATATATTTATATATCCTATAATATCAAAGTTTGGATAAAAATGGAGAAAAATAATATAAGAAAATATGTTGTGGATGAAGAAGAAAAAGAAGAATTAAAAAAAAAAAGGAAACAGAAGGTGAAAAAGAAAAAGAAAAAGACTTCGAAGAAGAAGAAGAAGAAGAAGAAGATAATGATAGTGATAGTGATAATTCTTTGACTTCTTCGGATGATGATGATGAGGAAACTACAACCAAAATTTTAAATTCGTTGTTGCTTTTAAATAAAATTAAAAAAGAAAAAGAAAATAAAAAGAAAATAATTTCTTACCATGTTTAAAAAATATATTAAAGCAAATATGACTACAAAACAAAAATTAATTAATGATGATTTGATTAGAAAACTTCAAGATTTATCAAAAAATATTTTAGATAATAAAATATTAGTATCCATTTCAAACGATAATAAAACAATTATTAAACGTTTTGTACGCAATAAAATAAAATAAACAGATTTAAAAGTTATATTAAGTGAAGACCATCGTTTGATTCATGTGTTTGAAAAAGTCTACAAACTAATAATAAAAGAAACGAAGAAAAAATGAGTGGAATTAATAAAGTACAATTAGTTGATCCTAATAAATTAAATGAAATCTTAGAATTAATAAAAAAAGAACATGTTAATAAAAATTTATTACAAGGAATTAAAAACAAAGAGGAATATCAATTTTTAGAAAGTAAAGATTAAATGGAGCAAGAATTAAAAAATAAGAATAATAATCAAACTGAAGAAAATATAGTGTCTTTTTTAAAAAGAAAATAAAAAAGAAAAAGAAAAGCTGAAACATCTACTAATGATCAACAACAAGAACCACCGGAAGAAGCGAAAGCGGGGAAAACTACATATGGTAACCTAAGTGAAAATCATATTAAAGAATTCTTAAAGAAAAAAAATATTAAAACAATAGGGAATATAATAAAATTAAATAACTATGAAGTTAATTACGACGATATGTTGTATGATTTAACACACAACGTATCGAAAATTCAAAATTATAATTTGACAGCTAAACAACATTCTAAAGTTTTAAAAGAATTAAAAAAAATGAAAATGCCTGTTGCTTATATAAGAAATCAAAAACTTCGACAACAATATAAAACGGGAAGCGATGATGATGAAGGCGCTTCATCATCTTTTGCGTTTACTCACCATCCACAATCCCTTAATTTTAGATCGACACTTACTGGTAATGAGTACGATTTGTTTTTAAACAATAGAGATAAAAGAAGAAAAAAATGATTCCTGTTTTATGTTTTTTAAATAAATTTTTGTATACCGATGATATTAATAAAATAGCAAATACAAATGCTTTTTTAAACAAATATTTTTTTGGTGCTTATCCTGCGGATGTATTTCCTGACAAAATTAAATTTCCTTCATGTTGGATTTGGAATACAGATGAATCAAAAGATAAGGGACAGCATTGGATAGCTGTTTGGGTTGATAAAAAAAAACATGTATTTTTTTGATAGTTTTGGACAAAAGTTAGTTTTTATAAACGAACGTATTGGCTGTCTTATGACAAAAGAAATAATTTGACATTTGTGTATAATCAAAAAATTCCACTTCAATCCCGAGCAACGGTAGTATGTGGAAATTGGAGTCTTTATTATTTACATAATAAATGTAAAAACGAAATACAACAAACACAAAAATATTTGTTATTTAAAAGCAAAAATAAAAATTAATTAATTAATAATATTAAATTAGCTCGTAAAATAATTATACTAGGAAAGGTGATAGTTAACATTTATAATAAAAATGTAAAAATAAAATAGATACACAGAAAGCTAATAATCAAAGTTGTTGTTCTTTTAATAAATCTAAATTTTAATTAATAAATCTAAATTCTAAAAATCTAAATCTAAATTTTAATATTTACAACACAATTCACAATTGTCTGTTTTATTTAAAATATTGAACTCAATAGTGAAAGCGCTAGAGGTGCTAAAGCTAAAGCAGGTAGAAACCCGCCTTTTTACCGCTTCTTCTTTTAGATTCTTGTCAATCTAAGTTAAAATTCTTTAATGACATTCTTATGTCTGGTTTGAACACTATTATGCCTTTAAAAATTATCCGAATTCATAGCCGAGATGCCGTTTAAAAAATCTTATCAATCTCCGCCAGAAAGCGCTTGCTCAAGACAACCATACCCTGTTCAAATTTTATCGGAACCGTGTAAATAAAGAAAGAAAAATCTGCAGGTCCAAATACTATCAAAGTAAAGTTAATAAATGTCAAGGCTCCAATCCAATATTTTGGTGGTCCGAATGTAAACGGTTATGTGGCATGTCAACTAAACACCGCGACCTCGCTGTTCAACTTCTAACTGGTAATGACATTTCGGCATCGGACAGATTACAATTAGCAAACGATATCAACAATGCCTTTCTTGAACCTCTTCAAGTCTTCCAACAATTAGATGAAAACTATCGCCTAGTTACTGAAGGCAGTAATATTCCAACTGTCACTCCACTGGAGGTAACAAATAAATTAAGAATGATTAGCACTGTAAAAGCCAACGGTCCAGATGATATCCCGAACTGGATGCTTAAGGAATTTGCCTGTGAATTGGGTGATCCTGTGGCCAATATTATTAATTCCTCTTTTAAGGAAGAAGCATTACCTAATATATGGAAACAAGACAATATAACACCACTACCTAAACAGCAAATTGTTGAAGATATTACAAAACACCTAAGACCAATTTCCTTAACCCCGACATTGTCTAAAGTAGCCGAAGATTTCGTGGTCAACTTATTTGTCAAACCAGCCATTTTAAACCGTATTAATCCAGATCAGTTTGGGTGTGTCCCCAATTCTTCTACTACCCACGCATTAATAAGGATGGTGCATAGCTGGTCAAAGGCGACTGACGGCAGTGGAGCAGATGTCAGAGTGTTCGTCCTTGATTACAAGAAAGCTTTTGATTTTATCGATCATAGCCTACTAATTTCGAAGCTTCGTCATTACGATATTAACCCTCATATCATAAATTGGATTTTAGATTTTCTGACAAATAGGAAGCAGAGAGTAAAGCTAGGTCGAGATTGTTTTTCTGAGTGGGGCTCAGTACCGGCAGGAGTCCCTCAAGGAACAAAGCTTGGGCCTTGGCTTTTTATCATTATGATAAACGATCTCGAAGCTCCTCAGCACATGATCTTTTTAAGTATGTTGATGATACTACATTTTATGAAGTAGTGATGAAAGGTGACACAAGCAAAGCACAGATACCAATGAACGAGATCCAGCACTGGTCTAACAACAACAAGTTTCAATTACATCCAACTAAATGCAAGGAACTATGCATCTCCTTTTCACGTTCAAAACCTATACATAGTAGTGTTACTATAGGAACAAACGTAGTTGAACCGGTACAGTCGATCACAATTCTTGGAGTAATCTTTCAGAACGACCTAAAGTGGAATTTGCATGTCGAGAATTCTATTAAGAAAGCTGCAAGAAGACTATATTTTATAGTCCAACTGAAACGTGCAAATGTTTCAATTAAGGACCTAACAACTTTTTATGTTTCGTGTATACAGTCGGTCTTATTGTATGCTTGCCAAGTCTTTCATTTTAGTTTGCCAGAATACCTTAGCACCAATATGGAACGAATACAGAAAAGAGTAATGCGTATCATCCATGGTTATGATGTATCTTACGAACAAGCCCTAATAACATCAGGACTTTCTAGCCTTCAACAACGCAGATCTGAACTTTGTTCCTCGTTCTTTAATAAGATTCTGACTCAACCAAACGGACAATTACATCAACTTTTACCGTATAATGATAGTAATTTATCTATGAATCTCAGAAAAAATCAGACTTTTAAAATACCGCGTTGTAAAACTAACCGTTTTAAGAACACTTTTATTAATGCCAGTGCCATTAATTACAATAATAGTTTTAGTTAGTTAATGTATATTATTTAAGATATTTTTAGGTATATTGTTGTAATATTGGAGATTTTAATCGATGTAATACCTTAATAATTCAGTTTTATACTGTAATCAAGGTAATTTTAATAAACCTATCTATCTATCTTATCATACGTTTTACCCCCGTATACATTTTCTTAGGAATATCAATATAGGTATGTTTAGCGTCTCGAGAAAAAATTTTCCAAATTTCTTTCTTCCCTTTTAATTGAATTGATTTTTTTTCATCACGATGAAACTACTAGGATCTTTGTTTGTTTTCCCCCTTTATTATTTATTACTTATATAACAAATAAGATAACAACAAAATAAAAAACGGTATTCTTTATTTATAAATTGGTGAAAATTGTTTTACAAAATTATTATTTTTAACACAAATCATATACAATGGTTTTTTCATTAGGAAATATATTTGTTCTTATTCTACAATTATCATATCCTTTATTACAATTATCGAATAATAAATATCCATAAGGATGTTTATTAATATCAGCTAATATTTTATCAAATTGGTTTCTATTTATTTTCTTATTATCACATATTGTATACATATTTCTACAATCACTTAAATTTTTAAACATGATATAATAATGACTGTTGATACGTAAATTTCGCAACTTTCGATTACCGTAAGATAAGTTTTGACATGCAAAAATTACGCTTACATTACGATGATGAACATCTTGAGTTGCAATATTATCAATTTTATCAAGATTTTCTTTTGACGATGTACCTACTAACATAAGATCGTCTAAAATAATTAATTTATTATCAGTTGTATTTGTTTGTATATCAGTAATATCGGGTATACCCTTCTTACAGTCAATAAATTCGAAATTCATTTTTTTCTCTTCCAAAACCGTATGCATTTTATCGTATAAGGGTTGATATATGGAATAAAGATAAACAATTTTCGTAAATTTTGGTGTTATCATTGACTCAATATAATTTAGTAATTGTAAAATCCAAAATGTTTTTCCACATTGACTAGGGCCGCACATTGTTAACATAAACGGGTGGTGAAATGGTAGTGAAACAGCATTCATTTTACACGTCTAAAATCAAAAGGAAATATATATATATTTTATAAGAATTTAAAGTTTATTTTGGACTTTGATAGATTTCCCTTTCCCTGGTCATCGGACTTTGATATTTGCGGGGTGTATATTTTTAACCATATAATGACCTTGACTATACATAACCATATAAGGTCATGATATGAATTTGGACTTTTGCTAGAACATATCCCGAAATTATTTGAACATCATAACCCCTCCCCCTCGAATGACCTTGACATATTTGCGTGGTGTATATTTTTAAACATATAATGACCTTGACTATACATAACCATATAAGGTCATGATATGAATTTGGACTTTTGCTAGAACATACACGAAATTGTTTGAACAGCATAACCCCTCCCTCGAATGACCTTGACTACCCGTCACTATAGTAACGCCTAAACAGAGCGCGATTATATAAACGCTAGCGCGATACAGTAAAAACTAAAACGCTCAAAGACAGTCAAGTGAAGAACATCGAAGAGATTAAGAAAAAGAAGAAGAAGTAGAACCCAAAAGAGAAAACAAAAATGGAACAGATTGTGTGGAAGAAGGCCGATGGAGAAGTCGTGTGGGACTTTGACGAGATTGACCCCAGTTTATTTTTTTCCCCCATCAACGAGCACGTTGAAGACGTACCTGTGGTGGAACAACACCCTGAAGACTGTGAAGACAGTAAAGCCAGTGAAAGCAGTGACGGAGATGATGATGATGATGGTGAAGACACGGGTGATGATGATGAAGACATGGATGATGATGATGATGATAAAGTCGAAGTTGAGTCGACGTTGGAAGCGAAAGACGCAGAAGAAATGCTATGGGAGGGGATATTTGACCCTCCCGATAATAATAACAATGACAATATTCATAAAATTATAAACAATTATGGCTTTAGTGAGAGCGAAGATGAAAATGACGAGGACGAGTATAAGGTGTGGGATTATATTGACACCAAGGGTGAAGAATTTTTATTTTTTGAAAAAACTGAAATGCTATGGGATGGGGTATTTAACCCTCCCGATAATAATAACAATGACAATATTCATAAAATTATAAACAATTATGGCTTTAGTGAGAGCGAAGATGAAAATGACGAGGACGAGTATAAGGTGTGGGATTATATTGACACCAAGGGTGAAGAATTTTTATTTTTTGAAAAAACGTCTATGTGTCCATTTCTTCTTCTTCTTCTTCTAAATATCCGTAGGGGATTGTAGTAAAATTATCTTTAACAATACGTTCATTAAAAGTAAATGAAAATTTTTTAATTTCAGTATTAATAAAAATATTATTTAATTTATCTTTACATATTTTATTTTCATATCTAATTGTAATGATTTGATCTTTATCTTCAACACATTTATTTAATGTTTTAAAATTTAAGATATCTTTCGCTTTATTTTTTAAAGAAAATCCTTTTACATGAACTACTTCTTCGTTTAAATTCGTAATATAAGAATAACATTTAGGACCTGTTGAACAAAATCGAGTAATCCATTCATTTTCTTTTAATTCATTGGTTAATTCTCCTAAATAATTACCGGTTTTAATCAAACAAGTATTTTCATCACACACATAAATAATCGAATCGGTATCAAAATATAAAACATGTTTTCCTAATTTTTCAATTACATCATATAACTGTAGACGCGCATAAGCTGTAACAAAACATGCGATAACAATATTACCCGTTTTTAAAGCTACTGTAGATTCAGCTACATTTTCATATGTACAACGTAAAAGAGTATCATTAATAAAATCTAAAGACGTTAATTTTTTACCCCTATCGTTAGCTGAAAATAATAATTCCTCATAATCATTTAAAAAAGCAACGCGCGTGTTATTTTCATTTTGTGCAAATTTACCCTACAAGGAATTTAATAATGTTTTCGCTATAGTTCTTAAACCGGGATTTTTTTCTATTTTATCTTTATCTAAACTAATATGTTCATGATTCAAATAATCTTTACAATACTGGTTAATTTTAATTTTATTTTTACTACCATCACTATTAAAACATTCAGTAGGTATACCCGATGCCTCTTGTTTTAGTTTTAAAAAAATCGTTTACATAATCAACAAAGATTTTTTCTTGCCGATCATAATGATATATTTCATAGATTTGAATTATTTATATCCCCTATCAACAGCTTTATTAATTTCAACACTGACCCATGTATACATTTATCACATTTATCGATAGCACATTGATTACATAAAGGAAATAATAATTTTCCAGCTACTCTAACGGGTAAAACACAAAAAAAAAGATTTTGCGAAGGTAATATACGACATTTAATCAAACCGAAAATATATTTTATATTTATATTCTCACACTCTTCATTAACGAAAATTTTAGGGTGTCCAACCGGGAAAACAAATTCTTTTTGAACCAAAGGATACAGCGATGTAAAGTCTACATAATTAATTTGTTCATTTTGTTTTATCTCTCTAAATAAACATATAGAAGAAGTTCGCCCACCATATAATCCATCACGTGGATTTAATATTGTATATCCAAAAAATGTTTGTTTCAATTCAATAATATCGCTGCAACTATATTTTTTTTCATTTAAAAATTCACATTCCCATTTTTCAACAACTTTATATCCAGCATTTAACAATTCATTTGTAAAACGTTGAGTTTTCGAGTATAATATCCCAAATTTTTCATTCACTAAAGTATTCATTTCATATTTTTCAAAACAACGAGAACATCCATGAAAAAAACATCCATGAAATTGATAAACTGTATTATCATAAAATCCGTTAACAAACCGTCCTAATATATTTTTTTTCTCCTAGAGAGGAACCTTTATATTCTAATCGTCCTGATAAATATTTATTAATTTCATACAACCAACAAAACGCTATTAAACTTTGATTTACATTGCATCGATAACCTCCTGCAGGAATTATCCCTACACATTTTTCTTTTAAAAAGTTTTGTCGAAATATTTTTGATGCTAAACTTGCAATAGTAATACAATTTGTTTCATAAAAAGCTGCTACACAAGCAATCGAATCTATCATGGATGAAAATTTTACACACCCTTTTCTTAAAATATTCACATCCTGATAACAATAATAATATATTTCATCTCGAAAAATATATATACTTTTTTTTTTTCATTATACCATTTTTCAAATTTATCTTTATCACTCATATTATCTATATCAAAATATTCCCTATCAATTATCTCCCTTCTATACTTTAAATCAGTAAATCTATAGGGGTGAAAGCCTTTTTCATCTTCGAGAAGACCCATACATTTAGGAATAGCTGATAAGGGCATAGTTTAAAAAAAATATCTATCTAAAAATAGAATATTCTTTTCGCATATTTCTAAACTCATTATTTTAGTACCATTCATAATAGTTTTTGGAATAATTTTTAATTATTCTAATAAATATTTAAAAATAAAAATTATATCAAATCTCCCGCCATTATGGGCAATCCAAACAGAACCCTCTTGTTCCAATATCAACTACATAAATCTTCAACAACCGCGCTATTATTATTATCAAAAAGAAATTGTCTATATCCGCAACAACTAACAGCTTTAATATTTTCATCAATAAAACACGATTGTGTTATTAACGGAATTTGTTGTTTTTTAAATGGGATATCTTGACAGCGCATGCATACTTTTTGTACTATACAATAACTAGGTCCCAAGGACAGTGCAAAGTTTTATAGAATTATGTATCATATTAAATAAAACAGTAGCATAATGCATGACACAAGTTTAATGCTGTGCAGGATTTTAGATTGCTTGCTTATAAAGCTGCAGTATTATTAATAGTTAATATACTGTTTGTTAGAAAAACAATTCTTGATCTTTAATATTGTAATCACAAAGTTGATAAAGGTTATAAGTTGGACAGAACATTATGGCAACTATGATTATGATAACATTTCACTGGCTAATGCCCTGTGGTTATCGGGAACAAACACAAAATCCTAATAAGAGAGTTATTGGCTCAAAACGATGAAAATAAATTAAATAAACGATGATGAACAATAAACATTATAAAAGTAAATTTTAGTATCCAGACAAGAAACAATAGAAAATAATGCTAGTCCGGTGTTTTGACAACGTTAAAGGAAGCGAAGTCTGAAGACCAAGAAATACAACATTGATTTCATATAATAATAAAAAGTGCCATATAATGGACTACTTAATAACCTTGACTGTTCGGTCTTTACAATAAAATACCAAACATTTGCCGCTAGTGCTTGGGCACTACAGCAAGATCTTGGTTAGATATTTTACCATAAAGACCTCACTCTTGGTCATTAAGTAGTTACAGTGTAGTATTAAAATTATTTTGTGTCAAAAATCCCATCCCTCAATCTTTTAAAAAATCAAATTCCCCTGTCTCAGAAAAGTCAATCAGTCAATAACCTGTCAGTGTCCCCCACCCTGAGTTAACATTGATAGGTACATCACAAAATATCTCTAGCGTAGGAATGTGGGCTAATAATATAATTATTCAGGCAGTTTCAAATGCTCTTAATTTGACAGTTCCTATTATTGAAACAGCACCAAATTTCCCTAAGGCTACAATTATACAGCCAATAAATGGCCAAGGAACAAGGCATGTCTTTATATTGGGCATATACAGTAGAGGAAAGTTTACATTATGTTTCAACAACAGGAATAAATCAACTATAACAGTGCTTTAATATGGTAAATTGTTTGCTACTCAACCTTTTAACGCAAACTCAGAAAATGTTTCTGAGCCCCAAACTGGAATCGAACCCGCAACCTTCATACCCAAAACATATCTACATGTATTTCTATTAAGCCTATTAAGAATATACAATAAAAATTTCAAAATATTAATCAAAATGCTGATAAAATTAACACGAAGTAAATAGCGAAACTACAGAACGTAAATAATACGCTTTACAAAAGTGCTGGTGTCTAATTTCTAACAAAATAATCGCGCAGGTTATTCTGTGTCTATTGTGTTCCATTAACGCATTATATTAAACAGAGACTCGGAAGACAAAATGCTGTGCTTTAATACCTGAAAGTTGACTCGAGACAACGTGACAGAAATATCCTGAATGTCAGACTTTTATTTTATATCCAGGCTCGTCTTCCCCTTGCAGACAATGAATCCTATCTCCTACACCATATTTAATACTATAAATCCACAAAATCCCTGTTTCCAGAAGAAATATTATCAGTCGCTCCTTGGCCGGCCATGTTGTTTATCAATTTCACCCTGCGCGTGCGCATTGGCCGCAGTAGCATGTTAACATAAAAACCCGGGGGACACAACTTATATTCCAGACATATTATGAAATATTCAAGATATCGAAATCTAACTCCATTACAAATTGATACACGTAAAAACCCATTGATAACTCACTTAACGGTCTGCCCTCATTGTCCAGGAACTTCAGATTCACTTTTACACTCACAAATTAAATAAAAAAACAAAGTAAATTGAAGTACCAAAATACTACGAAATAATGTCGCCATCCCCCGGATGTTAACAAATCGGTCACTGACTGACTGACTTTATATATATATATCGTGTGAATTTTCGCCACTCATCACAATACTGCAAAGTTTAAAAACTTTGCACTAAAAAGGAACTAACATTTTATTGTCATCTACTTTTGTTTCAAAATCGAAAAAAAATAATGTTGGTGGTTGTTTTTTTATTTTTTGGAATAGATAGTGTTTTCATAAAACAATAATGCGTCTTTTTCTGATAACTATTACAATGATAACAAAATCTTTTAGAACAATCATGTTTTACACTTTTATCACGTTGAATAAAAGAAAATCTAGAACATATTTTATAACATGGTTCACAAAAAAACATATATTGACAAGGAGTTAAAGGCTTAAAAATTTTATGGGTTAAATGATTTAAATAACATGTTTGATTATAAAACAATATATTACAATTAGAACATTGAATCTTTGTTGTATCTATGGGGCATAAATTATTTTTATAACATTTTTGACAGGTTAAATTAGTTCGACACACGTGTGAATCAATAAATTCCCCATGTGAAAAATAACTCATACATTTAATACAAAATTTATTGGGTTGTATTTTAGATAATTCCTTCATATTTAAAACAACATCATAATGTTTATTATTTAACCATAAACATACTATATTATTAGTTAATTTAATAAGATTTCCTTCAGAATCTGTACGTGAATCATAAATGATATTATCTAAATCGAGATCTGAATACACCACCAAATCAACACCTTGGGCATTAAGAAATTTTTCGTACACAATCGAAAATTGTTTAACTTTAACTTCTTCACCCTCGGTTATACCCGATTTTTTATACACATCACGTATTTCTTCAACACTAAATAATTCATCAATACTTTTACTAGGTTGTTTAGTCATCGTCTCATACCTATGATCTTTATACAAAAACGATAGACCTACTAAAATAGATAACGCAAAACAACAATTTTTAATTGCTTGCGTTAACTTAGTACTGATAATATAAAAAACTCCAGTGCGAAATTTACGATCATATTTTGTAATAGATTTATTTACTTTACCACCACCACTATCATTTTCATTTGCTTTATTTAATCTATTGTAAATTTTTTTTCTCCTAATTAAAGGATTTTTTTTTGTTACTTGATAAATTATTAGCTGATAATCCTGATGGAGAAGTTTGAATAACCACAGTACATTTCCACCCATTCGCTATCATTTCTTGATTACTTTGCATATGTTTTTCAAAAATATTAAAAAAATATTTTACATTAACAGCACTTAATTTCATTACAGCTGTAGAGAAAAACCCTTAGGGGCATGACTAAAAATAAATCGCACATAGTCATCATTATTTTTTACACTTGTACGTGTATAATTAATCAAATAAGTAAAAAGTAACGTCAACGATTGTATAAAAGCTATAAAATTAACATCCGCTTTACGAGCAATAGATATTGAAAAAGTTTGTTGAATCACCTTAAACTTGTCATTTTCTTTTTCATTAATTTTCTCAACACTAATAATATTATCCTCATTTGATTGAGGTTTTTTTTTTTTCACTTTCAAACAAACTTACTAAACGTTCAATTTCTTTGTTATTATATTTAAATTTCTTCTGTTGATTCTACATGGTTTTGTTCTTTTCTTCTTCTAAAACAAGAAATACATGAGGTTTTTTTATTTTTTTTGTTTTCCTCTCCATCAACAAGATCCCTTATATTAATATGATTTGCCTCTTTTACACTAATACAGTTAAGGGACACCAACGGTTTATCTCCAGTACCCATCCAATTACCCATTTTTTTTCTAAAAAAAATGTGTGAAACTATACATATAGAAATTTATTTAAAAAATAAAAATAACGAACCTTATATAGCCTATGAAGTTTAATATAATGATGCTTGTGTTTTATTTTCACCAGAAATATTTCGTGAATGTCTATTAAATTTTACAGAAGATAATGAGGAAATCATTTATATTAATTATTTAGTAATACAAGAAAGATTAGAAGATTTAAAAATATATATATATCAATTATCATCATCTATTATGTATAAAATTGATTGTATTATAAATTTTATTAAAAATAATAATACGTCCTATCTTGGAATTAAAACAATATTTAATTATGGTTAGAACGAAATTAGCGATAAGAAAACGAAATAATAACTCACGTGGTGTTAATAAATCACAAAGTATACGGGATGTTCTTCAATGTAAAAGTAATACTGTAAAAAGAATAAGATGTCGTAAACGCACCGCTCATACCCCAAAATGTTGGATCCATTTAGCTAAAGAAGATAACTTATGTGTAAAAAAATCAAATATTCCAAATGCTGGAAAGGGATTGTTCGCGTGGAAAAATCAATTTAATCCAAAAAAAAGGTGGTGGTTTTAGAGGAACTAAAAAACAACGTGGAGGTATTAAAATAACTAACGCGTTAGGTAAAAATATCATCAACGAAATTAATAAAGGTGTTGGAATCTTAAAAATACTAAAAAAATAAATCTCAAAAAGGAGGAATAGTACAACCACGACATCGTAGATATGGTGGATATTTAGAAAAAATAAGAATGTATTAATATTAAAAAATAAATAAAAATATTCTTTATCTTTTCTTTTTTGTCAACAAAATATTTATTGTTCCATTTTTTTATTTTACATTTGTATCAACCAATTCACAACATTTAAGAGTGAATTTTTCAGTATTAAGAATGTTAAAATTTGTCATTGCTGTCAAATAAAAACTACGTATTGTACAAGCAATTTCTACACAATTAATTGGTCTTTGTCTCCAATATAGATAATCGTTAAATATACAAAAAATAAAATAAGAAGTAAGATTATCATAACAATGAAATGTTTCAGGAAAATTGTCATTTAACCAAAAATTAATTGTTTCTTTAGAATAAGGAAAATAGAAATTTAGTAAATTATGTTCCATATACGTTGAAAATAAACATTGAAAATGTTTTAATATACAATCAGGAACAAGTTCTTTTTCTTTATCTTGAAACAGTTGAATTACAAAACAACAACTCCCATCGGTTTCTTCTTTCAAATAAAAATATATTTTAATCTTGTAAATAGTAGATGCAAAGGTATCTGAAATCTTCAATAATGCATGGTACGCTTCAAGTCCATCTTCATTCGAAATAAAACTGTCGATAAAATCCCAAATATATCTACATGTAAAATATCCATCAGTATATCTTGAAGGGTCCATTAACACTACATTAATGTTCAATGTTTCAAACTTTTATAGAGTGATAAAAAATATTGTTGTTTCCATACTCTATTTATTTTTTCCATAATTTGAACACTAAACAAAATTATTTCATACAACGAACAATGATGAATGTCTGATTCATGATATTTACAACATTTTTCTTTAATATTATACTTTTCAATTAATGTAGAATATTTTTCAATTTTAAAATGTTCCAAATTGACACATGAAAACTTAAGTTTTGCACATAATATAGACTCCAAAGTTCCACCTTTATATCCAAAAACATAAATGAAAACTTAAGTTTTGCACATAATATAGACTCCAAAGTTCCACCTTTATATCCAAAAACATAAGAGTGTGATCCATAAATCAATTTCAGTCGATCAACCATTTCTTTTTGATCCAAATAGTGGCGTTGTTTTTTATTCACATAATACAATCCGTATAAACGTTTCTGACAAATAATAGTTTTTCTTTCTAAATAATTCAAATCTTTAAAATCAGGTACTGATGAATCGTAGCATTGAAAAGATTCAAAATCTCCATTTTCTAAACAAATCACCGAAACTTCCCGGTAAATCCAACGATGATTTAAATAAAAAGCTTCACAGTCAATCAAATGTGTAATTTTTTTCAAATAATGGATCGTTGATTCTTTTTAAAAAGATTTATCTTTAATAGCGTTATATGGACAATCCAAACGCGTTAACTCATCGTATAAACTCATAACTAAATTTTTAATGTTTTTATCCGAATATTTATACTATTTTTCCTACTAATAAAACTATATCATTTATTCAAAAATTGTCGATTGGTTAATAGTATTAAGTTGTGATTGGTGTTCAACAATCCGTCAATCAAAATATTTCAACAAATATGATTGGTTAGATTTTAAGCTATTGAAAGCTGATTGGTTAAATAATTCAACAACTGTCAATCAAACAATTTCAACAAATATAATTGGCTAGATTTTAAACTCATGAAACCTCATTGGTTAAATAATTGTACCCTCCCTATAAACAAATATAAAAACCCAACCCAACGGGCTACACCCTAAAAGCAATCATATCCTCATAGAAGAAGGTTATAACAAAAAAGTACAAGAAAAATGGATAGAGAAATACAACTCAAAGATGTGAAGGCATACTACGATGGGGGCAATTTTTGCGTTTTTTTAATGAAAGAGAGACCGAAGGAAGATGAGACGCCGAACCGAAAACCCTGATAACAAGAGCAAGCAAAAGGAAAATGATAAAAGAAATAAATGCATGGGGGAAGCTGATGCACCAATGTCTGGAGGGCGTAATGGAAGAAAAAAAAAGGAAAACTCTTGAACAATAAATAAAACATTTTTGATAAAAACCTTTATACAGAAAATCTAATAATCATTTTAAAATACTATTTTTGTCTTTTTTCATCCAATTGTTTTTTGCGTAGTTTTCGACAATTAAATTTTGTATGATCGGCTAATTTACGACATCTATCTTCATCCCAACATTTCCCTGTTAAAGCGCGTCGACATCCATATTGAATAAACGTAGAAGTCTCGTAAGTGCGACCCGCGTAGTGATATATATCGTCGATAAAAGATCGAAAACTTCTGTGGGTATTAAAAGCCATTTCCACACTTTATCTTCATAACACCGGTCTTTAAAAATGACCATCCCTTGAAGATATCCTCGACTATTTTCAGTAGGGCAACTACATTCAAAGAACGATATTTCTTCCATGTTAAACACACACGATGATGTACCAATAGTTCGCGCTGCTATAAGCATTTGATCACCCCGTTGTTTAGAACGACAACCAAAAGTCCAAGTCTTTCGCTTTGGGGAATACATCTTTTCAAAAATACTGATGTTTAACGTTTAGTACCTATCTTTTATAGCAAAAATTGATATAACCAACACGAATTCACACAGACAAATAAATATATTTTATGAAATGATATTGATCATAGCAACGGGTTCGTATTTCACATACCGCACGCAAACTTGAAATGGTATAATCAAAACAAATAAATCAGACATACATGTGAAAAGTTGAACTCTTACTTTCTATAAGATCAACCCTGACGATTTTGAAATAGAACATATGCTTTTCTTTTCTTTTTAACAATCTCGACGGATTATAATATTGGGTAGTTGATATGGGGAAATCGTGCACAAAAATCTGTCTTACGAAAATACACACACTTGACGGATTATAATATTGGCGGCGTTGGTATGGATAACCGTGCATAAAAACATCTGTCAACATGACTCAACATCGTTCTAACGAAAAATAGCGTTTCAGATTTTATAATATAAAAACGAAATGGAAATCACAACAGTGTTTAACTTTATATTATACATTTAGTCTATTTCTAAAAATAAAAATCCAAAATTTAATCTTGACCGCGAATGTGAATAACAAAATACTTCACATTCCATGACCTTGAACGAATAAATGACGACCCTGACCTTGACCGAATCGTGATAACATTTCTAAAAATAAAATATGGCACACTCTCAAAACCCTTGAAAGACCTTAACCCTTTAAACCAATGAAACACGCTGAAAATAAACCAATGAAATCACTTTACTATTTTATAATATAATATATAAGAAGGTCGGTTTTCAAACATTTTTAAAAATCAAATGGCTAGGATCAGACATGGTAGACCAAAATATATCCCGTACAAAGACGAAGAAAAGAATGTGCAAGAAACACCGAGCTATGGAAAGGGGAAAGGTTTTTCACAAATGGCGCAACTACGCAGCGAAATTTTACACAAACAGTTGGGGCTTTACATCTCAGATATATCATCGGAGTCAGAGTCTGACGATGAAGAAGAAGAGGTAAAATTAATCAACGATGTTTGTAGAATCATTGAGTCTACGACACCACTACCGCCACTACCATTATCACCCTATCCGCTTACACCGCTAGAGGAAATACCAATACCAGATCTACCTCCTCCTCCTCCTCCTCCTCCTCCTACCCAAAAGTACATTGTCGTCGATGTCTTACAAGTATCGGCGATAAATATTCCCGAAACGTTCCCCGGCGAAGTCTTACCGGCGATAAATATCTCCGAAGAAAACGTGTTCCCATTACAAGAACCAAGCGAAAACTTCATCGCAATACAAGAAGAAGCGTCAACATTATTTGATTTATCAAACACCCTTGACTTTGATAATTTAATTCCTGACAATCTATTGATGCAACACTTAATCTCATCTTTTCCTCCCTCATTACCAACAAATGCTATACAATTATATCCCCACCCCCACCACCTATGTCGGAGGTAATGGGTGTTGAAGATGAAGAAGAACTAGATAGGATCAAACAATATAAAAAACAATTAATATATAAAAAAAAACACAAATTGACAGGTGTTGAAACAGTAGCGTATATAAATATTAATAGTGATGAGGATAATGATATCATTGTTAGAGATTTAGATTCATATAGACAATTAAAATTTATATTTAGAGAAAAAGATAGAATAATAAGAAAATTTAATATATATAAAAATAATAGAATAGGAATTAGATTACTAGAAAGAAACTATCGGAAAACATTTAAGAAAAAAGAAAAAGCACGTAATGAAAGTATTTTTAAAAAGAAGAATTTAAAAAAAAATGTATAGAAATAAACGACTTGTATATATATATATATGTGTGTGTGTGAAATTTGCTTTTTACTTCCAAATAAAATGGATATCATTCTCGAAGAACTTACAAGAAACAATATTAAATACAAAAAATTGAAACCCTTAATACAAAAATGTATTACAAATCAAGGAAATATGTTGAAAAACATTATTTCACAAATCGATAGTCAACAAATGGAATTGGTTTATAAACAAATGGAACGTTATGAAACAGGACATATCATCGCGTTTTATTGTTTAATTCATTTTTTTTCGATGGAAAACCTGTTGGGGATAAAGAAATTGAACTAATTCAATATTGGACAAGATTAACAATTACAGATTTTAAAACTTCAAAAAAAACAATTTTATTAGAAAATCCTTTATTTACATTTCCTTATTTTTTTTATTTTTACACTTTTATTACAATGTTATTTACTATAATGTCACAACATCATGTAATTTTATTTTAAAATGTCTATAATCAAAAAGATAATTATATGTTTGTAAATACCCCATCAGATAAGCTTCTAGATATTGGTGTATATTACCTTGATCAAAATATATATTAAAATATGGTGTTAATAAATTATAATCTAATAATTCTAACCCATATTTGTCATAATTCATTCCAAATGTATCAGGTGAATAATCTATAGTTACAGGGAATGAATGAATTATTTGCGTTTCAGAAAATAGTATATCAAAAAAATTTTCACATCTCAAAAGTTGGGTATCAAAAATATACTCATTTATAGGGTTAGCCAAAAAAAATGTGGATTTTTGCTTACAATTTTTAATACCTACAATGATGATTTCTATCAATATAAGCAATACTAAAATTATATACAATGCGATTAAGATCAATATCCGTTAAATTATTATTTTCAATTCTACCATGGGGGTTATGTTTTGGACAATAAAAAATAAAACATGCTGCTATGCAAAATATATTATATAAAAAAGTTTGAGAATTATTAGCTAGACACGCTAATAAAAAATAAGGTGCAACAGTTAATAAATAAAGCGAAAGATCAATTAAAAGGGGGTACTCATCGTCTCTACCTATTTTATAAAGCATGTGAAATATAAATTTTCTATCCATCCCAAAGGGAATCGGTAAACGATTCATTTCCTGTGAAGGTGAAACAATAGGGGACAGAAAATGATAATTATCATCATAAAAATATTGCGCTCTTGTTATAGTAATATATAAACTATCTAAGTAGATATTATCTAAACTAAATAATGAACATAATAAACGAGGGTTCTTTGATAATATGAGCTCGTGAGAATATCTATGTAAAACATATTTGTCACTACTGTCAATATATGGAACAATGTATTTTGATATTCGTCCTTGTTGAACGGTCCAACATTTAGAAAGTTTCATGTCTTTAACGTCTGGATCGTTTAATCGCAACAAACAAAATCCCACGTAAAATTTTGCAAAAACATCTGTTTCAATCTGTAAACAACCAATAATTTCACCACAATAGTAATTCAAAAGTCCAAACATCCAATAGATAAAACCAATCTGTGGATTTCTAAAGCGTTGAAAATACGTGACAACTTTTAAAATATATAAAAAAGAAATGTTTTTTTCTTCCACTTTTCTTTTTTTCACACGTCTTTCCAAAATGGGTCGGGTGGTAAAAGTGCTTTTTCTCTTAGCTTGATTTTTCATCTAAAAAATCAAATAAAAATACGATCATTACAATACTATTCATAATACTCTAGAAAAAAACTTGAAAAATAACCCTATAAAAGTATCAATAAATAGTAAATATTATACAAATTCATATTCTTACCTTGAATATTTACACGAGTTTCTATTGATATTCACAATCCTTAAACATTCTACTCTTTAAAACCTCTGGCGCCCCCCTCTTATATATGTATCTCATCCACTGATTGACTTCCGGTTTTTATTTTATAAAATAGAAAACAAAAATTCTATTTTACAGGGGGGTAACCACACCCAGTTCATTCACTTCTGGTGTTCATCGAGGACACATCTCTCTCTTGCTCTCTCTGTCTTTATTTTATTTTATAAAATAAAAAACAAAAATTCTATATTACAGGGGAAATAACCACACCCACTTCATTTCACTTCTGGTTTTCATAGAGGACACAGCTATCTCTCTCTTGCTCTCTCTGTCTTTATTTATTTTATAAAATACTTTTTTGCAAGTAACTTTTACATTTTTTTTTTTTAAATCATTTTTACTTTTTATATTTTTAAAAAAATAATTACTTTTTTTTATTTTGCTCCTACTACTGTGTGTATGCTCGCTTGAAAGTCGTACTCTCAAAAAGTGCGAAGCGCTTGAACCCTCCAATGAGCTGTAGTATTTATTACAAACCAGCATTGGTGCGCATTCAACCCGCAGTACTTTTGTAAATCGCGACTGGTTTAGACTTTATTGTCTGGTCTTCCTCTCCAAAAAAGAGGTTGATGTCAGGTGGGACTAGTCCATAGCGACATTTAGCTCACCGTCAGATCGATCGATTGCTTGTTGTACGTTATGGGTTTTTGGATGTTAGCATGTGGTGAAAGAGCTAGCTAAAGTAACACCTAGTTTCACAGGAGTATTTTTTGTTTTTTTATTTTTACTTTATTAAGACAAAAATATATACAAAAGCACACACAATATATCGAAAGTGCTTGTACATTATGTTACTGGATCTATCTCTATATTAAAGTGTATATTTTGTATATATATATTTTTTTAAATACACACATAACAACCCTCTAGTAATAAATTTGGGAAGAATGGTTATTCTTCCCATTTCCACACACTAGGACAATTGCCCCCACCCTATAAAAATAAAAATATATATCATTTAAAAAAAAAAAAAACCACCCAAAAATCTTAATCGTATCTTTTTCCCCTAAAACGTTTCACTATCAGACAAAGGTGAAGGTCATTCAAGATGACTAATGCAAAGCAAGTACTGACGTCTTTTGCTAGATGGAGTTAACGAGCTGTGATGGAACAGGAACTGCATATTTAGTAACAGATTTTTAGTGTTTCATATAATTGATGACCAGTATTTGTCTGATCATCAATTATATGAAACACGAAAATTATGCGACTAAATCTTCTGTTCCTGCTCCATCACTGCTCTCTAACCCCATCTAGCATCTGCGACAGCACTTATTCAACTCATAACTCAATGCACTATATATACTAACTGTATAAACGTATCTTCCAGAAACGTCTTTTCCCAAAAAACCTTTCACAAAAAAATAATACCCTATTTACTTCCGGTATATCATCTTACACCTCATTCAAGCTCTGGTCGTCGTTGAGGTAATATCTCCGTCGCGCGCGCTCATTTTCTTATTTTTTTTTAAAAATACTTTTTTACAATTCCTTTTTTTTTATAAAATACAATTCAACGTTCTATTTTAAAAAATATTTCAACCATTTTTTATACTTTTATTTTTTTATTTTAACTTTTTTTCAAATTCACAATTCATGTTTTTTTCTTTTTTTTTTTAAAATACTACTACTAACTAATTCACATATATCTTTTTATTTTTATTTTTTCAAATATATATTTTTCCACCATTAACTTATTTTTTCCATAATACATTTTTTTATTTTTTTGCGGTGGCGGACATGTTTCCTTCCCGACGAAAAAGGACAACCAACCATCATCCTCTTCATGTGTAAGGGATTGGCACTTCGCTCTCAAACTGATCAAATTGCAAAGTATTATTTGAATTGACTTCCCCCCCCTGATTACGGATAACCTATTAGGATAACCACCACAGCTGGCTGTATTTTGGGACACCTCCCTGGAAATACTGAGATACCCTTTTCTCTGATTGGTCAATTCAAATACTTACTGCAATCTGATTGGTTAAGAGCTAGTGCTAATCCCTTACACATGAATAATAATAATAATATATATCTTACTACTGACTCGACACGTGGCTAGTTGTGTATGAATATAAAGCTACTTGGGAAAAATTTTCTATTGTATAACCTTGTCGTATAATTTCCGTAAAGCTTGTCACGTGTTGAATCTTTGACGTCACAATCACATACGCTGCTGTGGAATCGCGGACTCGTCTGCAACAAGCTTTGAGCAATGGCGGACAAAATGATGTTTTTTTTTATAAATGCGAAGGATTAGGCATGCCAGCAGTAAGATGCTAGAGATTTTCTATACTTATATAGCATAGAGGATCAAATAAATATAATGTAGAATCTGAACCACCTATCAAGCTAAGGCGATCATATAGCCTTGTGATATTACAATACGATACGGTAATCATATTGTGCGTTTATAATGTCGAAATTCAATGTGACGATTTGAACGCCATACAGGATACATCTAATTCGAACAACATTTACTCGAAAGAGCAAACCTCTCGAAGTTATAAATTTTCCATTCAAGCATCACTCTTGCAAAATCGAACTTCACGTTTGTAATATTTGCGCTGAATTGAACGTCGGAGTTATCTGGCGGTCGTGCGGTCATGAACGGGAATACCATTTTAAAATTAAAAAAACATATGGAAATCATCGTTGTCAAATTAAAACATTGAGGTTATAGTGTCTCCTTGAATTTAGACGCTATCGTTTGTTGCCGTGTTTCACTCGATAACAATCTAAACCACGTATCAAGCCGATCATATATCTAATATTAAAATAACATACGGTAATATATCATTTGGCGCGTTTATAATGTCAAAATTCAATATGACCATTTGAACGCCATACATCTAATTCGAACAACATTTACTCGAAACGAGCAAGCCTAGCGAAGTATAAATGTCCATTGAAGCGACACTTTTCCAAATCGAACTTTACGTTTGTAATATTTCTGAATTGAACGACTTATCTGGCGGTCGAGCGGTCATATTTCAAATAATAATATCCGAAACTCAAACCTACGTCACAAAACGTCATAAAACTGGACAGACATCCAGAGATCCACTGTGTCGAGTTTATGTTCGCTTTACATAGTTCTGCGAAGAGGTCTGGACACGAAAAACAGGGACCCAAGTCATGATACTGTAAGTGTGTTGATGATGTTCTGTAACAAAAAATGCCAGGAAACGTAAGTGTGATATTTCGTCGCATGAGCACTTTAATAAAGAGCTGTGTGGTTGCTTTCACTTCGCGAACGGGGTCCGTGTTGTTGGTTTCCGACCGCTAGCGAACCACACTTTTATTTTATGATAGTTAAAATAACTACAACTTTGTTGTAATTTTAACTGGTTCGAGTGTAGTTTTTTTATCTTAGTTATTTTAACCACAATTTTGGAGTTAAAACAACTATTACGGTAGTAATTTTAGCTATTGAGATATAGTTACTAAGTCATGGTTATTTAACCACAACTTATTAGTTAAAATAACTAATGGCATAGTAATTTTAACTATAGTTTTGTGGTTACTTCTTAGTTATTTTAACTACAACTGTTTAACTATACGAACAAAGGCTGTAGTAATTTTAACTATAGTTTTGTAGTTACATATTCTTAGTTATTTTAACTACAACTGTTTAATTATACGTACACATGTTGCAGTAATTTTAACTATAGTTTTGTAGTTACTTCTTCTTAGTTATTTTAACTACAACTGTTTGACTATACGTACCTTTATACACAGGTAGTAGTAATTTTAACTAGTATAGTTTTGTAGTTACATCGATCTTCTTAGTTATTGCCTCCGCCAGGAGGTTATGTTTTTACCTCTGTTTGTTTGTTTGTTTGTTTGTTTGTTTGTTTGTTTGTTTGTTTGTTTGTTTGTTTTTTGTTTGTTTTTCTGTCTGTTAGCAGGATATCTCAAAAATTAATGAACAGATTTTCATGAAAGTTTGTAGAATGGATGGTCATACGCCAAGGACAATTGGATAAAAATCTCTCTGTAAGCTTCTCCGCGTAGAATAAATGAATGAAAATACTTGATTGCGTCCATTATCCCTTATATTATTCAAATCTTTAATATTTGCAAACAAGCTGAATTCAGAAAATAAACAATGGACTTCACATTCTATTCACTCGAGATAAAAGAAGTTTATAGACGTGTACATCGTACATTGAACAACAATATTTTATTGTATATGAGAAAGTGTGTTCATGGTCATTCACAAGGACCAACCTTAAAGATGTGTACAAATACCCAATAAAATGACTTCAATAAATAACCTGCTGCCGGAGGTATTCATGAGTCTCCGAGTGTCTTCTAGTTTTAACTGCAACTGTTTAGGTTTTAGTTATTTTAACCATAATTTACATAGTAACTGTCTCTTATAGTCTTAGATTAATTTTAACAAAACAGATGTATATTAAATATAGATGTTTAAGTTTACATAGTAACTTATTCAAGTACAAACAGTGAAATATCTTGGAGTTACATTTGATTGCAATTTAAATTTTAATGAACACATTTTAAAAATCACTGCAACTTGCATGTCCAGTTTAGGGCAAATAAGTCGAGTGAAGTATGCCTTTAACAAAGAGTTACTTATCACAATAATAAATTCATTAGTTTTTAGTAAATTATACTACTGTTCCTCAGTCTGGTCAAATACCACGGATCGGAACATAGAATTAACATAGAATTTAGAATTAACATAGAACATAGAATTTAGCGGAAGTAGAAAATATGACCATGTGACTCCTGTTTTAAAAGGACTACGTTGGATACCGGTAAAATCACAAATTTATTACCGTGATGCTACTCTCGCCTTTAAATGTATGACTGGAATGGTGACTACTTATTTGAGCTCTAAATTTATAAGCAGAGGTAGTGTAAGTGGAAGGTCAACAAGACAACAGAAACAATTATATATTCCACTTTTTAAAAACGCAAAAGGTCAAAGAACGTATTGTTAGATTATGGAACGATTGATGTTCAAAAATTAAATTAAGTAAGACAATCTGGGATTTTAAACGTATATTAAAAAGAGACTTGCTCGTTTTTGTATCATAATTTACATTTCATTTTGGAGTACATTATGTTGTCGGTAATTAAGTATTAATTGTAAGTTTTCTATTTTTATTCTTTTCTTTGTAATTTGTCACTGAAAAGCCCCAATGGGGAGAGGTCAATTATATTATTGTATTGTATTGTATTGTGTTATAGTAAGTTTAACAATTATGATCATTAATCTTCATGTCAATTAATCTTCATGTTCATGTCCGCTTGAGGGTTAATTTACATATGGTCCTTAGAAAAAGGCGTCCCATTTTACAGTGAGTTTATATATGGAGCGAAAATATTTAAATGAAGATTCTGCTTATCGAGTAGATAGCTAGACTGCGTGCAGATTCTACAATCCAGAATGATATGAGTCTGCGAATCAGAGGACGAAAGCTTGTTCTGGTCACGTATGAATCCCCACAAAAATGGGGAAAGCACATGATTGGTCAAATACTAAATATCCGCAATCTGTGGAAATTAATGTAAAAAGTTGATTTCGATGGAATATAAAACGTAAACATGGCGTGTATCGATCTTGTGAACCTCGAAGATGAATCGTTTGAACACGCTCTTTTTCCATTGGACGGCTGACCACACTGACACAAAAACAACAGGTTCAGCTGTTTTTTCTGCAGGGGATTCCGGCGTCGGTGAAAAGTTAACACGTGCGAGCGGGCAGTCGAGCAGTTTGTGTTGAAGAAATTCGGTGAGGGGTTGACGTTGATGTTGGATGAAAGCTTGTAATACTGCTTGGCGTTGCTTGTTTGTCGACGTGCGACGTATAAATATCTAGCATTTCAGCGGTAAATGAAACCGAAGACATACGCTGTTGGTCTGTTGCGACAAATCGTTGAGATGCTTCTGTACTTGATGACGAACCATGCGGTTGTAAACTTTCAGAGTTTCAGACGCACAGCTGTTGTCGTTTCCGTAAACAAGACGTTTCGCTGATGACGCCTCGTCAAAAGTTTGACGTTCATTTCATCCAATTTCTTTCTTTGGTTTGATATTTGTTTAACAAAACTCAAACACGAGCGGCAAATGCGCTTGGATGTGTGTTGTACCACAAAATGGAGATTATCAATTTCGGCCATAACCTTAAAATTTTCCGAGCACAACATTAACATCCCCTTTCTTTTCTAACTTGGCAACACAATAACAAGCCATGTTTAATTATGACTGGTTGACTCATATTAATTTTAATTATTTGAAAATATCTACGTGACCAGAACAAGCTTTCGGCCTCTGATTCGCAGACTCTATATCATTCTGGATTGTAGAGTCTGCACGCAGGCAAGTAGATAGCCTAACGTTTGCCGACCTCTTAATATATGCAACAACGATTTTCAAATTATTCAGTTACCGGTTTGATTAGATCAATAATTATATCTACGATCCACAAAATTGTATTGAAAACAGCCAGCAAATAAAATATGCTACGCGTCATTAAATTGTTGTTGGATTTTGTTTGGTATTTTCAAAAGCGTTTGGTCAAATGTTTGAAAGTCGATGGAATAACTTATATATTACATGTTAAAATTTGAATATGAAGTAATTCGGCTAAAGTTTTATACCTGTGGTGTATCCATTATAGTATTATATTGACCTGTCAAGGTCATTGGTCATGCGCACTACTAGAGTGAAAACCATGCTGTTTTGTAAATGAGTTTATACATTGCTGCGTACAAATAAATAGTCAGGTTAACTTTCCTCTGGTGCATAACATTTTCTGGCGACGAGGATGGGATATTAAAAAATAACAAGGTGTCCACGTTATTTGCTGGAGAATTAAAAAGCAAGTATCAGCCCTGGTTAGCCGAAGAAATAGCAAGGACTCCAGGATACTTCTGAGTTGAGATCTTCAAGATTCATCTTCATGGTATATATTTTAATATATTATAAAAACAGTGTGATGGCTGGTTTTATCGGGAAAATGGATGACTTTGAAGAGTCGAAAGAAGATTGGCCAACTTATATCGAGAGAGTCGAGCAATACTTTATAGTGAACGATGCTGCCGGTGTCAAGAAAGTACTCGCTCTTCTCAGCCTGATTGGAAGCAAAATTTATGGTTTACTTCGAAGCCTTACAGCACCAGCTAAACTTTCATCGAAGACTTACTACGAAATTGTGAAAATTCTGAAAGATCACTCTAGTGACTGCGGAACGATTCCGGTTTTACAAACGTCAACAGAACGAAGGTGACAATATCATGACTTATATTGCTGAACTTATAAGAAAACTTACTGAACATTGTAATTTTGGAGATTATTTAAACGATGCCCTGAGGGATCAACTTGTTTGTGGAATTAGGAGTGAGAACATGCAGAAGCGACTTCTCTCTACTCATGAACTTACCTTAACAAAAGCAGTAAATATAGCTGTCGGTATGGAGACAGCTGCAAGAGACGCTGAATAGTTTCAAAGTAGATTGCCTACACTACCTTCTGTGAATAGTGTATTCACTACATGCTATCGATGTGAGAGTTCTGATCATAATGTCGTTTTAAATCGATCTGCATCTTGCCGAAGATGTGGAAAGCAAGGGCACATCCAAAGAGTCTGTCGTTCAAAACCTAAAACCCCTAAACAAGCAAACCCAAATAAATCAAAGCAACATGGAATATATGAAGTTCAGAACAATGATGATTGTGATAGTGAAAGATCTGATGATTTGCTTGGCAGCATTGAAGTCCATTCCATACATAATTCCAAAAGCAGTGTGATTTGGATCACACCGGAAGTCGAGAGAATACCATTAAAGATGGAGTTCCATTAAGCCAATACCAGAAGCTGTATCCTAATGTAAAACTTAAGAAGACAAAAACCTTTTTTAAAACCTATACAGGAGAGAAAATCAAACCAAATGGCAAAATGGAGGTTATGGTAAAACATAATGATCAAGCACACCTATTGGATATCTATGTTGTTAAATCTGGTTGGTCCCCCACTCCTGGGAAGGGACTGGCTTGAGAAGATTCGCCTCGACTGGCAGAACATTAAGAGTATTTCTGTCTCCAAAGACAAGGAAAACACTATTACATCCAGATTGGAAGAGCTACTGGAGAAGTACAAGGATGTTTTTAATGAAGAGATTGGAACACTCAAAGGTACTAACACTAAATTGATACTAAAGGATGGTAGCATCCCAAAGTTTCATAAAGCCCGTCAAGTCACATCCGCCTTGCGTCCGAAGGTAGATGCTAAACTAAAAAGGTTAGAGCAGCGAGTAATTATTTCCAAAACACATTGGAGTGAGTGGGCCACGCCTATTGTTCCGGTCCCCAAGAAAGATGGAACTGTGCGTATTTATGGTGATTTCAAGGTCAGTATTAATCCTGTTTTACAAGTTGACCAGTATCGTCTGCCAAGAATAGAAGATATCTTTGCAACCTTGTCCGGTGGTCACCGTTTAAGTAAAATTGACCTTCGCGAAGCATATCTCCAAATGGAAGTCGAGGAAGAATCAAAGAAGCTGCTGACCATTAACACATCACAAGGTCTATTTCAATATATCTGCCTACTCTTTGGAGTTGCATCTGCCCCTGAAATCTGGCAAAGAACGATCGAGAAAGTTCTAGATAGCATCCCTGGTACCAAGTGTATCCTAGATGACATGGTTATCACTGGAAAAACAGATGAAGAAGACCTGAGGAATCTAGAAATGGTATCAAAGAGGCTGCAAGAATATGGCTTGAGAGCACACACAAGAAAGTGTGCCTTTTTCCAAGACAATATCAAATGTTGTGCTCATGAGATTGACAAGAATGGTTTACACAAGACGCAGCAGTTACCCAAGCACCTCGTTCACAGAATGTCACACAAGTCAGATCTTTCCTTGGATTGGTTAACTACCTCAATCACTTTCTTCCGCATTTTAGAAGGTAGTTAAGCCGCTCAAACCAATTGGTGGAACGAAACCACAAGTGGAAATGGACTGTTGCGTGTGAAGAAGCATTCCAGGGAGCCAAAGAGCTGATTGCATCAGATCAAGTCCTCACCCATTATGATCCAGATTTTCCAATCAGAATCGCCAGTGATGCATCTCCATATGGTCTTGGAAAAGTGTTGTTACATGTTATGAAGGACGGAAATGAACGACCCATAGCATTTGGATCACGTTTTTTAACGAATACCGAACAGAAATCCTCACAAGTTGATAAGGAGGCGCTTATCTGGGGAATAAAGAAATTCCACCACTATCTCTATGGTAGAAAATTCACTATTTTAACCGATCGTAAACCCCCTAACACAGATTTTCCACCCACACAAAATAATTCCTACAACAACTGCAGCACGACTACAGACATATGCCCTGTCTGGTTTTGACTACAATATTGTATACAAGAGAACCACACAACACTGTAATCCTGACTGTTGTAATTCTGTAGATTTCCACTGGACATCAAAGCTGACGAGAAGAGAGATGCGGGAAAAATTGATCCTATCCATATTTTCCACGTCACCCAACTAAACAGCCTTCCAGTAACCAGTGATATGGTAAGACAAACAACTGCTCGAGATCCAGTATTATCAAGAGTCTATGATGGTGCCATGAAAGGCTGGTCATATAATTCTGATGACGAAGAACTTCGCCCATCCCATTCTCTCAAGCACGAACTTACAGTGCAAAATGGTTGTCTCTTATGGGGAATGAGAGTCATCATACCCTCCAAGCTTCGTAATACAGCTTTACAAGAATTACACCAAGCTCATGCAGCAATAGTCCGGATGAAACCCCTGGCTCGGAGTTATATGTGGTGGCCTGGT
The DNA here is from genome assembly GCA_035772405.1 of Chrysogorgia sp. JL179-B06. Lineage (NCBI taxonomy): Eukaryota > Metazoa > Cnidaria > Anthozoa > Scleralcyonacea > Chrysogorgiidae > Chrysogorgia > Chrysogorgia sp. JL179-B06. The sequence goes on along the minus strand of JAYKKM010000385.1, from coordinate 1,162,620 downwards.
ATAAATAATAACATCGAAAACCTCGCAAAGAGTTGTTCTGGCTGCCTGGGAATGGCCTACCTCACCATGGCAACGCCTACACATTGATTTTGCAGGGTTGTTTTACAGTATATATTTCTTGCAGTGGTCGATGTGCATTCGAAATGGCCAGAGATTATTCCAATGTCATCAACCACCACTAGTAAAACTATCGAAACACTCGGAAGTTTATTTGCTTGTTTTGGAGTTCCAGAACAAATCCTTAGAAACAATGGCCCACAGTTCACCTCACACGAGTTTCAGATGTTTTCCAAGAGAAATGGTATCAAGCATGTCACATCACCATACCACGCATCGACGAATGGATTTCCCTACGCTCCATGAAGCAAGAGAAAAAAGCTTGAAGGAAAAGCTGGAGAGCTACCTTCTGTCTTACAGGAACACTCCTCACCCAACCACCAATGAAACTCCAGCAAAGTTATTGATGGGAAGAACTCTTCGGACACGCCTTGACCTACTCAAACCAGATATCAGAAGGAAAGTACAAGGAAAACATATTGAACAAGACAAGGAGCGATGAAGTCGCCCTGTGCGGGAGCTAGAGAGCGGACACACTGTGGCAGCCCGTGACTACACAGGCCCCAACAAGTGGAAAGGCGGAGTAGTCCATGCTAGAACCTTCCCCTTGTCCTATGAGGTCATAGAGGCACCAAACCAAATCAGGCGACGCCACATCGACCAGTTGTTAAGTACCAATGTTAAGCAACAAGAAGAGGGACGACAACACAATGCTTTAGACACAGCCAACGCTGAAACAAACAGCAATAACTCGGAATGAAGGAGAAGAAAACAACCCCCTGGATCTTCCAGAGTTCGAGGAAATGTCCAACACATCGGCAACTACCAATGACACAAAACTTGCTGAAAATAGTGCAACATGTCAAGAAAGAGAACGGCGTTACTCGATTCGAGAACACAAGCCACCGGACAGATTTACAAGCGAATCACTTAACTGAAACATTTTATAAAAAGTACATGAATTCAATTTTGACACATGTTCATATCAACGGTTAATTAATTGCTGCTGACGTTATATTATAGTTTGGGAGGAACTGTGGTGTATCCATTTTTGTATTATATTGACCTGGCAAGGTCATTGGTCATGCGCACTACTAGAGTGAAAACCATGCTTTTTTGTAAATGAGTTTATACATTGCTGCGTACAAATAAATACTCAGATTAACTTTCCTCTGGTACATAACAATACCAACATTTTAATAATAATAATAATAAAGACGTATTAGGACCATTATGCAATAGTCTCAATGCTCCTACAACAATAATAACAACCAAACTTGAAATGACAAGACAATGGGTATTCTAAAATTTCCGTCATTAATAAAGGCGCAAGTATTGACGACGTTATCTCTAGAAATTGTCATTTGGCGGATCGTAGATTTGATTGATCTAATTATCAAACCGGTAACTGATTAATTTGAAAATCGTTGTTGCATCATTGCAGTTCGGCAAAAATTCCATGATCTTATTGGCTAGTTCTAAAACTTCATTAATTCTGCTACAGTATAATTTATTCATCTCAATTCACATCTTAAAAAAATTCATCACAATTAACCTTTACTGCAAATAAGAAATATAAGGGATTTGGTTAATTGTCAAGAACTGCATTCGATATCTACTTGTTTGTCCGTGATGGTTATATGGGATAATCATTGATGTATTATGAATTAGTTGCTTTTAGGATGAATGCTTTACACGAACAAGTCTGCAGAGCGTTGCATATTTTTCATCATTATAACATCAACAGAGTAAACAAAGACAAATTACCTAAATTATGATAAATTATCATATCAAAACACCCAGAAATTCTGGAGGACCATTTTCGCCGACCTTCCACCGTGAAGGCAAAATGCCCTGGGTACGAGTTGGCCGCGGCCATTTTGTCGTTAATTTCTGGTAATGGTCCAGTTGTTATTTCCATTTACGGTTCACATTTTTATGCTAGTATATGTTTAGTTTGTTGCATTGTTGAAAACACAATTAGAATCTTACCTTTGCTAAAATAACCTGATGATTACGTATATTATCAGCGAGGTTGTCAGGAATTTGTACGAGATTAATTCCAGATGTGTAAATATATCCACCATAATCAGAGTAGTAAATATCACCGATCCACCGGATATCGTTCAAGCAAGTTGGGTGATCAACGTCCTCATCCATATTGAACCCTAGCGTTAGTTCTCCCATTGATTTGACAATTTCTCCATTTTCATCTATAGCCAAACTATTTCCAATGTCGATCAAAATATATTCACGTTTAATGTCCAAAACAAAAGGAGTAAACGTTAGATCTTTAATCCCCGGCAAAGGTTTTAGCATCCTACCATAAGTAAAGTACGGCGGAGCACTATTGCCTGATAGTCCAATGGAGCCTACAATTCTCGAGTAACTGAAATTATCCGCCTTGATATCTTCGCTAAACATGTCGATATTAAATAAAATGGATAATTCTTGTTTTTCACCTATTGTGTTTTGAAAATATGTGGCGATTTTTGACTTTTCAACCTTCGGACCAAATTCTACATTTGTGAGAACGCTTTGGAATTTTACTGCTTCTCCCCAATTACCAGGTATGCCTTTCATCTTGTTCCATAAACACTGAAATGAGGTTCGGTCAAGATCTCCTTTTAAGAAACCATCTATTTCTATGGACATTGCCCATATTTCGCTTACTCTCCCTTGCACAACAATATCGATATCCACCAGCTTTCCCGGTACTCTTAGTGATTTATCTGTATGATTGAAAAAAGTGTTGTTAAAAAAGTGTTGTTAAAAAAGTGTTGTTAAAAAAGTGTTGTTAAAGTGCCTATGCAATGAAAAATTCAGCTGTAAAATAACTCTTTTATTTGAAAGAACTTTTGAAAATATAAAGACTAACTATTTACAACTTTTTCATATCTCACTTCACTCTTGAGATATTAAGATTTGTTTAATATGCAAATGATCATACTTATGACATCACAATGCATAACGACTTATTGAAATATTCCGCATATCTTTACCATTATCACATGGAATCGTTTGATGATTTGCATATTTGATGTCATTGGATACATTCACGCACATGCACCTGTATTTCAATTGATTTCATTACATAATCTCAAGGATATATAAGCGTTTTCAATAAGATATTATGCAGTGTGATGTCATAAGTATGATCATTTACATATCAAACAAATCTTAATATCTCAAGAGTGAAGTGAGATATGAAAAAGTTGTAAATGGTTAGTCTTTATAGTTTCAATTATGAGTTCTTTAAATAAAATAGTTATTTTACAACTGAATGTTTCATTGCATAGGTACTTGTGTACTAAAAGTGTTGTAACGAAAATACGATGATAATAATAATGAACTTTATTATATGGCACAAGTTACTTCCGGTTTTTAAATCGCTAGCTCTGATTGGCTGAGACGCTTTGACAGCCGGACGTTACTTTCCCGTAATGGACCGGTCCGGATTACGGGTTTTGACGATAAACCTTTTATAACAATAACAAATTTTTTTTGAAAAGCCGAAAACTAAGTCATGAATGAACCACTATCCAAGGATGAACACTCAGAAAGTGAGTTTTACTATCCTGAGAACTGCAATCACGACGATGAAAACAACGAAAATGCCGGTGAAATCTTCCCGTTGCAAAACAGCCAGGACGAATTAGACAATTTCGTATCGACCAACAAAGTGTAAATACAGCAAAAAGTACCATATAATAAACCTCTTATTAACCTCGTCCGCTTGGTCATTACAGGAAAATATCAGACCTCGGTCTTGACAGCTGTACGGACCTCGCCCTACGGGGTAGGTATACATTAGTATTCCGCCAGAAGGCCTCATTAGCTAGTATATTATCTAAATTGTATAGATAATATTAATTATAACAATGGCATGATACTTTGTATTTACAGGTTAGACATGCAACATCTTCTAGGTGAGTTACCATGTAGTTTTGCTGTGAGAAGTGACTTTTAAATCCTTAAAGGTATAAATAGTGGTATAGAAACAGCATAGCATAGTATAAAACCACATCTTTCCGGTCGAATTATCCAATGTCAATATGCCCGCCATGTTTTTAAGGCGCCAGACATGCGGTTGTGGTTAGATATATTTCACCATAATGCATAGTAACTTCGCATGTTCTAAGTGCCCACCGCCGGGCCGTACGATATTAGCGATAGGCCTACCCCAGGGATTAAAAATTATTCGAAGGCCCTGGGTTGGTCCGGGATTGGGGTGGGCACAGCTGGAATTGACTAATACACAAACACTCATCTCTCGTGCAATTATAACTCGATAATCACACGCGACACGTTTTTTTGATTTATTAAATATAACGTTATAGGTATAAAACCACTATACCTATCAAATTAGCCTCTACCACTGGATCTAAATGTTTATTATAGACGCAGTAACTATCTTCGTAACAGACTCTGGTTACACGGGTATCAATAATTCGGCAGTTTCCACTCCCAGCTGGATTCCACATTGGTCCTTTGCTTTGTTGGGCATCCGAAGGAACAAAGTTTTGGGTGTCGAAGTTCGCTTTGATGTTGTTGACCGTTGGGACATCAGCTTGAAACTTTCCAGCAAAATGAATACGAGGAAAATTCAAGTAAGAGTGGTATTCTGCAAATAATAATATTAAACAATTTAAATAAATTAAAAATAATCGCATGTAGTATCAGGTGAAGGTTAAAAGGGATGACTCAAAAGGACCTCATTTTCAAGTACTAGTCTAACCCTAATCCCAATAATAATCCTAACCCTAACCTTGATCCTAATCTTAAACCTAACCCTAACCTAACCAAAAATAAAGACCAAACAAAAACAGAAAGGTCCTTTTGAGTCATCCCTTTTAAAGGGATACTCCGGCCAAAATACAAATGCAGTTCATATGAAAGATCTTACTGACTTTAGTTTATTTCCAAAGTTTCAGCATTCCTATCAATTTAGTTAAGAAGATATGGCTAGTTGAAGTTGAAAATTTGAGGAGTTTACGCCATATTGGTTTTGCGAATATGACGTCATTGAGTGATTCTTTATCGGCAGTGGAGTTGTTTTGATGGCAATCACATAGTGATAGCTGTTGTGAATACCGTTTGGACGAAAATTAGTCGAAATAAACTATTTAGTTCCTCATTGCAGGAAAGTAGAGGAACTTCTTAGGCATAATACAAGATAGCATCACTCAGTGACGTCATATTTGAGAAACAAAATGGCGTCGAAATTGGACAAACTCTCCAACTTCAACTAGCCATATCCTTCTTAACTAAATTGATAGGAATGCTGACACTTTGGAAATCAACTAAAGTCAGTAAGATCTTTCATATGAACTACATTTGTATTTTGGCCGGAGTGTCCCTTTAACCTAAACCGCAGTACAAAGCGAAGAGCGCAGCTCAATATACGTAAATGTATTGCCATAATAATATGGAAACGAGTCAAGTTTTAGAACATATTTACTAAAGTTTCTTTGTGAAATTACAACATCTTCAGAGTAACAATTACAGGTGTGAAAATATCCTGCCTCGAGTCGTATATGAGCTGATAGCCGACGAGGCGCGAAGCGCCGAGTCGGCTATCAGCCATATACGACGAGAGCGAATGGTATAATTGTTTTATAATATATACATCCACTATATATTAAGCCAAAAATTTATTAACAATTCCACAATAATTAAATACTAATGACATAAACAAATGCGTTTCCGCCATGGCGCTTCCGTCCTGCTACTTCCGTCATGCGTAGTGCTAATTATATTTATGTACATTCGTATTTATAAAAACGAACAGAGAATTTTTCACGTTCATCGTATTCGTGTGGACAAAAAGTACAAGCTTTGTGGACAAAAAGTACAAGCTTTGTGAAACTTAACCTCGCTGGGCAAATATTTTCCAGTCGGACTCGTCTTTGACGTCGGCTAAACCGCCTTAGTGTTTTTTTGTTGACGGGATTGAACCTGCGACCTCCCGGTTCAACTCGAAATATAACTTGCCGTCTGCTCTGTTGATCTTAAAACCATCATATTTGGCTTAAGTTTCCTCTGGTTTTCTCTTCCTCGTCGTCCTAACTAAAGGCCAGGTAAAAAACCAAACGGTACGAAGCAATTGTGATGGATCAGTGCTGTCGAGTGGACATAATTCGCCACTGTCAAACAACAACTTAATTTGCCTCTGGATTATTGGCTTTTTGTGGACCAAACCGGCGATTTTCCCAGTTTTCCTAAGGTCTTTCACGAACGCATCTAACACTGAATTTGCTTCGGTAAAAGTAGGGTCGTCAATGATGGAAAATGGCTTATTGTTGGGAGGATTTCTCAAGAATTTGTCAACTTTTTTATTGTAAATACGAGCCGTCAACTTGCCTAGCAGATGTATGAAACACCTTAAAGCAAGTGTTTATCTCTGCTTTTGTCATCCCTGTGATGTACAAACAGCCAGAAAAAATTGGAAGAGGTAAACAAATTCAAAATTTAATGTAATTAATTTAATTTCTACCTTTCTCTCTTCTCTTTTAAAACTCAAATTTAATTTCAAATTTAATTTCAAAACCACCCCTTATTTTGAAAAAGGATAATTTTTAGTTTGCTTTACTTATCATTAAATATTTCATTCCATATCTTGTTGTTTTTTTGGTATTATCAGTCGTATTGCATTCTCAAGAAGGGTTTTTATTTCTTGTTCATCAAGCTGAGCAAAACGGTCAACCATTTTGTATTTTTATTGCTTTCATTTACTCACCGTATATGAGCTGATATACACAGTGGATGGCTATATTATAATTAACAATTATACCATGAGCTCGAGTCGTATGTGAGCTGATAGCCGACGAGGCGCGAAGCGCCGAGTCGGCTATCAGCCATATACGACGAGAGCGAATGGTATAATTGTTTTATAATATAGACATCCACTATATAATAAGCCAAAAATTTATTAACAATTCCACAATAATTAAATACTAATGTCATAAACAAATGCGTTTCCGCCATGGCGCTTCCGTCCTGCTACTTCCGTCATGCGTACACTGTAAATGAAAAAGGGCCAAAACGACTCCAAAAATGGGGCCAAAACGGTGACCGCAAAATAGATCTTTTTGGGGGCCAAAATGGCACCTATAACAACGCGGCCCCTAAAGGGCGTTTTGACCCTCTCGGGGTAGGGGCTGTTTTAGATCTAAGTAGGGACCGTTTTGGCAGAAGCAGGGGATGAATCGACTTTTGACCAGGATCATTTCAGAAAACTGTGGGGCCGTTTCGGAAAATCAAGGAGTCGTTTTGGCCCGCACGCTGAGCCATAATGGCCCCTAAAAAGCGTCGATTAGCTTTCTACATGGGGCCGTTTTGGCTCCATTTAGATGAGCTATTTCAGCCACCAAGAGGAGCTGTTATGGAAGAAATAGGGGCTGTTTCGGCTTTAACGCGGAGCCGTTTCAGATAGCTACGGAGCCGTTTTGAAAAATAAGGAGTCAATTTGACTCCTTTTTTGGAGCCATACTGGCCCCTAAAACACGTCGATTTAGCTCGGTATTTAGAGCTGTTTTGGCTCTTGTGAAGAAGGGCTATTTCAGCTTTCAAAAGGGGCTATTATGGGAAAAGTAGGGGCTATTTCAGCTTTTTACCATGGCCGTTTCAGAAAGCGGCGGAGCTGTTTTGGAAAGTAAGGAGTCAATTTGACTCATTTTTTTGAGCCATAATGTTCCCAAAACGTGTCGATTCAACTCGGTATTTAGAAAAGTATACATTCAGTATGTGACAATACCATAAAAAATTTAATGGTTGAATTATATATATATATATATATATATATATATATATATATATATATATATATAATAAAGTAATACTTATAAAATACTATATATAATAATATAAATATATAGAATAATATAAAATACACAAATTAAAGTTCGGCTTTTTGAACAAATTATTTGTATCAATAGATAACATATTATAAATCTAACAATTTAACGCAAATCCAACTCCAAAACAAAATGTAAGCATGCTATTTATTAGGGCCCAATTGTTCAAAGAGCAATAAGCACCGATGTTAAAATTTAATCGGACGAGCAATTTGATTTCCTAGTCTTCAAGTGCTACTGAGATGAAAAATTCGTCTATCCAATTTTGATTTTATCTAAAAGTATTTTGAAAGAGAAACAGAATGGGCCGGAATGGCTTTCGCAGTTTCTCAATACCTCATATCGTTCCAGAGATATTCAGGTTATTAGATGCCGTATGACGTCATTTCTCACATAAACTAAAGAAAATTCACAAAATGAGGCATATCTCTGCAAATAACATGCAGAAGGTTTTGAAACTTTGCACATGTGTGCACCAATGATGAAAGTGCACACCACTGTGCATGGTATGTTGTTGCCATGGAGATCGCTGGGAAGCAGGAGGTTTTAACTAAAAAACTAAAATCTTAGTTTCTGTATCTTTCTTAAAGTGTTTATGAAACGAAAATTGACATGACTTTTTATTGATTTAATAATTTATTTGAGAGAACTTTTCAACACCATTTTACACAATGGCGTTTGTAGTTCTTTAATATCTTATCTCGTTCTCGAGTTATTCAAGATTGTGTAATATGACCTATGACGTAACTAGATGTACCCACCATTATGATGAATCAGAAAATGAAGCATATCTTCAAAAATATTGCGCAAAATTGTTTGAAGCTTTATGCATGTATACAGGTCACTAAATTAAATATCCACACGTCAACTTTGCCCTACAAAGAGTTTGACTCGAAGTTGCTCTGTTTTGTTGGCAATACTATTGAAAATATACATCACTGATCAACAGTTAAATATTGGTTTAGAAAAGGCAGAATATAAACAAGTTTATGAGAGGAATAAAGGTGTCTTTGAACTAATCTGTTACCATGGCAACGATAAAGTTTACGTGGGTTATTCAATTTAGTGACCTGTATACTTGTGCAAAGTTTCAAGGAATTTTGTTCAATAGTTTTGAAGATATGCATCATTTTCTGATTCGTCATAATGGTGGGTACAACTGGTGACGTCATAGATCATATTACACATTACATTGAATAACTCGAGAACGAGATAAGGTATGGAAGAACTACAAATGCCATTCTCTTTCAAATAAATCAATAAAAAGTCACCTCAATCTTCGTTTCATAAACACTTTAAAGAATAAGATGATTTAGACCTCCGCAATACAATATCTACATGTGTACGAATCTTCGACTCTATGCACTGCAGTAAACGTTGTTTGATAGAGGAGAAATAAACAAATTTTGTTTTACAAGTGGAAGAGATCTGATGCCAAGCGATCTCCATGGCAACAACATACTGTATACGGTGGTGTGCCCTTTCATCATTGGCATACATGTGCAAAGTTTCAACTTTCAAAATATTCCGCTTGTTATTTGCAGAGAAATTCCTCATTTTGTAAATTGTATTTAGTCTGTATGAGAAAATGAAGTAATATGGCATCTAATTTGCATGTTTTAAAAACCTGAATATCTCTGGAATGAGATGAGGTATTCAAAAACCAAGAAAGCCCATTCTGTTTCATTTTCAAATTATTTTTAGATAAAATCAAAATTGGATAGACGAATTTTAAATCTCAGTGGCACTTTAATATTTTCAAACATGTTTGCAGTCATCTTTATAACTCTGTTCACACACTTATCACCCTTTGAACAGCTAGCCCTATGCAGATATATTTATGACAAAGCATTGAAAAATGAAGTTACTCTTATCGGTAATTGGCCTTCTTGTTTAGTATTACCAAATACAATTGTTTCTAAGAAACATAAAATACCAACATGGCTATATTCAATGTTAAAGATGTAAAAACTTGCCAACAAGGCAACAATTTCCTCGAAACAGCTGTTGGCGCTTGCAATTGTGCAGAACCCCTTTCCCTCAATTGAAATAAAAACTCTGTCATATTTGAGGATGCTGCCCAAAGTCACAATATGGGGTTGTGCCAAATTTTCTATGCATTTTTGTGCTTTTCCAGCATCCTAAAAAACAAAAACTGAAAATTATATTTTCTTACTCCAACCACTAAGCTAGGGGCCTGTTCATATGAGTTTCACCAGGGTGCGATAAATATCAAGTCAATTTCATATGTGACGTATTCGCTTCACTTCCATGGAAAAGCACTCAGAAGTACTGGAGCGAGATCGTCTCAGCAAATCAGAACATTCATCCTTGTTAACCAGGCTAGCTCGCCGAATTTTAGTTTATATGGAAAATCTTCATCCCACTTCACTACCAATAAGATATATTTAATATAAGTCTTTATGTACTGTACAGCTGATAGTTATATACATGTAATTCAAAATGTTCCAAAAAGGATTATTACCTTTATACAGTGATCCCATACTCTTAGACCCTGTTCATATGAGCCCGGCTGGCTATAACTTATCTGGGTGTGAGAACTAATTTTGTGTTTATATGTGAAATGAACCAGCCCGGTTCTCACCTTCACAATAATTAACACTTTGTCTTGAGGCGCTGCATTTTTGCTGTTATTATCAGCAAATAAACAAGACTGACAGTGAATATGAACATACAGTATGGTACAGTACTTATAACTACTGTATGATGAAAAATATGAGAAAGAAATTATATACATATAATGCTAAGGTACCACAATATAAAGGCGATGTAAATACATATTACAGCTTGAGCAGCAAAAACTAACAACTTTAATATATACTTGTTGTTTTTATGTACAGGTATTGTACTGTATTTATTGACGAGTAGCATAGCCACCAGCCAACGAGATAAAAGTATTAGCAACATATACATATTAGTTTCTACTAATATAACAGGTACTGCACTGTAGGTGCAAATCATCTTACAAACGACAAAAAGGATGCAGCTCGACGGGGTCAAGTTGAAGGCAACTAAGGCACCATACAGTAGATTACCACCATATAACCCATGTCTGCATGACCTCGGAGTACAGCTAAGAGGTTAGTGTGAGGGTTGATATTGGATAGATGGGAAAAGTTGGTAGTAAATAACCTGGAGAAAAACCTTCGAAACACAGGAGATAATCAACTACAACTCTACCCACATGAGTCTCGAGCTCAGAAGAGCATCCGCTTGTCATTAACTTTCCAAGCTCGTATATCCCACAACATTTACAACAATTGTTATTATAGACACAGTATACTTTAAGAACAAATATACTATAAGAACAAATAACAGTTGCAATGTCATGCATAATTCTGAAACATCGACACAACCCTATTGTGAACATATTAAACAAATTCTCAAATTATATTATAAAAGAGAAACATGCATGGATACTGTAAATAGAAAACTCACCAGTATAATCACCATGTTCATTATCTTCATCCTCGTCTAGTACATGTTCCATTTTGTCAATAATTGGCATTTTCTTTTCTTTTCCACATTAAAAAATTTTGGAATCAACATTTTAAAATAACTCCGGTGCAGCGACTACCAACAGAGTCAGGCATACCAGCTGTTGTTAACGTGTCTTCGTCTGGCAAAGTAAGTATTGAAATTACGATATGTTTATAACATCTATATTATAATATTTCAGTCGAGTGTACATAAACATTTATATCACAGTAAGTCACTGGCACAGTCGTCATTGTTGTTATTAGTTGTACGTAGTGGTGGCACAAAAAAATGAAGATAATTGAAACAATTCTTATCATTTTCAGATTTTAAATGAACTATAGAGAAGTCATTAGGCTACTAATTTTCTTTTTCCTTTCTGTTTTATAAAGTAGTAGTTTCTCCTTCTTCTTTTGTTGCTGTCTTATTTTTCTATCTTTACAACGTTTCTTTTTTCCAGATTGGTGTGTATTCTATTTTGGGAAAAATATCAGTAATCATATTTCTAATCTGTACAGTTCTGTTCCTACACAACATCTTCGCACATCGTGTTTAGGACAGAGTTCCAGAACATGAAAATGTTCAGCGCTACAGCCCTGTAGGTTCCCAAAGAGTGTGCAGCCCATGTATATCATAGTACAGACCGTAGAAATGTGATTAAATAATATTTCCCATATAGAACAGGACAGAGGTAAAAATTGCTAGAAAGGTTTGACAGGAAAATTAAATATTTGGACTAAACGTGTATATAAATATACTACTCCTCGTCTCCTCATAGATTTTGGCTCAGCATGGACAGTAAACGTTCTTTTAATATCCATGGGCTCAGATAGGAAGTTAATTTTTATTCTTTTGCAGTATTTAAAAATGGAACTTGTTGAACAACCAGTTTGATTAAATGACCCATAATTGTTATTCAAAGACCAATTTGCCATGGATGAAATGACAAATTAAAAATAGGAAGACTACTGCCATAAAGTTCTTATTATGTTAATGGCGGCAATGTGCCAGTGACTTACTGTGATATAAATGTTTATGTACACTCAACTGAAATATTATAATATAGACGTTATAATAATATCGTAATTTCAATGCTTACTTTGTCTTTGCCAGACGAAGACGCGTTAAAGTGCAACTGACCCCAAAAATAATAATGCTATGTTTGAAAGAGCATTTAAAATGATTAAGAATGGCTTTAACAATTCTTCGATATCTATTTTCGTTCTCGATCTATTCAGTTATATGTGATATGTTAATGAGGTACATGATGACGTCAAAGCAGGCAAACAACATTGTGGCAATTCTAAAATTCGTGGATATCTTCAAAGTGTTCCCATAAAATTACTTGAAACTTTGCACGTGGATGCATACTACCAAACTAAAGAACATGGTTCAAGTTATGTTGTCACCATAGTAACATATTAGCTTTCAGACCTCTTAGTTTCTAAAACAAGATAATTTGTTTTCTCTCATGTGCAGAACATGTTGAAATTGGCAGTTCTCAATATCTTTTTCAATAGCTTTTCCAATGCAATACCCAAGTTTGAAATCGAAAAAGTTGCTTGCGACACAAAATGAAGATTTCTGTATGGTAACGCAGAGGTTTGGAAGCTATTCTGTTACTATGGTTACAACACAACATGAACCATGTTCTTTAGTTTGGTAGTATGCATTCATGTGCAAAACATCAAGTAATTTCATTGGATAACTTTGAAGATATGCACGAATTTTAGAATTTCCACAATGTTGTTTGCCTGCTTTGACGTCATCATGTACCTCATTAACATATCACATATAACTTAATAGATCGAGAACGAAAATAGATATCGAAGAATTGTTAAATCCATTCTTCATTATTTTAAGTGCTCTTTCAAATATAGCATTAACATGTTTGGGGTCAGTTGCACTTTAATAACAGCTGGTATGCCTGACTTTGTTGGTAGTCGCTGCACAGGAGTTAATGGGCTATCACCTAGTAATGCGGTCGATGGGCTGCCGCTCCTTCGACATCTTGAACTGTCGAACAGTCAAACTGCTTCGTTTTCATTGTCAGTAAATAGTAATAGCATCAGTGATCAGGAAACTAAAAATACGTCGACACAAAGAATCCCAGAGAGATCTGCCGCACAATATTCTTTAGAATTAGACTGCCCCACTACGAGGCGTTTCTCGAACGTATATATTGACAACTGGTAGTAAAACGAGTGAATGTTTAGCCTTCTAAATTGTATTCGATTAAAATATCCCTCTTGCTCTTGAGTCTTGCAAAGAAATCCAATCCAAACCGTCACTTTCAGAATTGGCGCCAACAGCTAGTGCGCATGCTTCGATATAATGCCAATTCATCGCGGGCGCGCACTGTACATGCATTTTCGTTCGTTGCGCGGTATAAAACAGAAACACTATTTATATACATGCATTTTTCACTTATACCATAATATTGTATAAGACCACCATTTGTCAAATACTTAAAACTGTAATGCGTTTTAGATTTTTAAAATCATAATTATATTTTATGATAATTATACAACTTCACAGCTGGAACATATCGTTTCCGACGCGCACAAGAGTCGATTTAGTGAAATAAGATGCGGGATTTGAAACAAGAGTCGATTTGATACCAGAGTTGTTTTGACGCAGTACGCGTATAGTCAATTTGAGACAAGTGTCGTTTCGACACGTACAAGATAGAGTCGATTTGTCGCAACAGTCGTTTTGACACATGGGTCTATTTGAGGCAAGATTCGATTTGACGCAAGAGTCGTTTTGACACAAGGGTCGATTTGACGCAAGAGTCGATTTACCGCAAGAGTCGTTTTGACACAAGGGTCGATTCGACACATACAAGAGTCGATTTACCGAATAGGGCCAAAATGAAACAAATTAGAGCTGAAATGGCCCATATTGATGGCCCCAAAACCTGGGCCAAAATAGACCCAGACGAAGAGTCGTTTTGGACAGGGGGGCTGAATTGGAAAACGGACGGGCTAATTCAGCAAATGATAGGGCTCAAATGGCAAGGGATGGGGCTGATTCGGCATTTCAGCATAGCTAAAATGGCCCTGTCAACGCCGATTGAGCTCTCAAATGCCAAAACAGCTCGCGTATAGGGCCAAAACGGCTTTTGTCCCAAAGGAGCTGAAACGAAATTCGGGGTCGTTTCAGCCCTTTTTCATTTACAGTGTAGTGCAAATTATATTTATGTACATTCGTATAGGGAATTTTGGACGTTCTTCGTATTCGTGTGTACAAAAAGTACAAGCTTTGTGGACAAAAAGTACAAGCTTTGTGAAACTTAACCTCGCTGGGCAAAGATTTTCCAGTCGGACACGTCTTCGACGTCGGCTAAACCGCCTTAGTGTTTTTTTGTTGACGGGATTGAACCTGCGACCTCCCGGTTCAACTCGAAATATAACTTGCCGTCTGCTCTGTTGATCTTAAAACCATCATATTTGGCTTAAGTTTCCTCTGGTTTTCTCTTCCTCGTCGTCCCAAGTAAAGGCCAAGGTAAAACCAAACGGTACGAAGCAATTTTGATGGATCCGTGCTGTCGGGTGGACATAATTCGCCACTGTCAAACAACAACTTACTTTGCCTCTGGATTATTGGCTTTCTGTATACCAAACCGGAGATTTTCCCAGTTTTCCTAAGGTCTTTCACGAACGCATCTAACACTGAATTTGCTTCGGTAAAAGTAGGGTCGTCAATGATGGAAAATGGCTTGTTGTTGGGAGGATTTCTCAAGAATTTGTCAACTTTTTTATAGTAAATACGAACCGTCAACTTGCCTAAAGGTAGTAAAGCAAGTGTTTATCTCTGCTTTTGTCATCCCTGTGATGTACAAACCGCCAGAAAAATTGGAAGAGGTAAACAAATTCAAACTTTAATGTAATTAATTTAATTTCTACCTTTCTCTCTTCTCTTTTAAAACTTTACACTCCTTTTCAGTCGTTTCATGTCAAATTTAATTTCAAAACCACCCCTTATTTTGAAAAAGGCTAATTTTTAGTTTGCTTTGCTTATCATTAAATATTTTCATTCCATATCTTGTTTTTTTTTTTGGTATTATCAGTGGTATTGCATTCTCAAGAAGGGTTTTTATTTCTTGTTCATCAAGCTGAGCAAAACGCTCAACCATTTTGCATTTTTATTGCTTTCATTTACTCACCGTATATGAGCTGATATACGGTGAGTAGCTGAACCAATCAGATTGCAGCTCATATACAGTGGATGGGTATATTATATATATATATATATATATATATATATATATATATATATATATATATATATTATATATATATATAATATATATATATATATATATATATATATATATATATATATATATATATATATATATATATATATATATATATATATATATATATATTATATATATATATATATATATATATATATACATCCATGCACTGAGCCCGCAGTCCTAATATATCTCATTACATCCCTTTTTCTTTAACACAAAATACTCTTAACTATATATAACTAATATTATCTTACAATGTGTACTTTAAACTGCTGTTTTTTTCTCTCTTTTCATAAACGTCAAATTGTAATAAGGTATCTATAAAAAAATTCTCCATGTCTCTTAAATATTAAGGTATTCATAAACATTTATAATTAAGCTAATAAAGTTTGAAAATGTTATTAATAAATATATTGTAATATAAATTAGAAAATATGTGACACATAATATTGTGGTTTCTTAACTTCTCGTCCAGAACGAGTTCTGGTTGGCACTCTCTGGAATCTGACTCTGCCGGGAACTCGACTCTGTAACGGGACTCTCAGTGATTGGATTCTCCTCCACCACTTGTTTCTCCTCCATTACTTGACTCGGGATATTGTCAAAGTTCTCCCTCACTGTTGACTCGGGACTACAACTCTCGCTTGTCTTCTGAAAATGCACACGATTTCGCCTAAATTTTCTTCCTTCTTCTGTAATAACTTTGTATGATCTCCTTCCAAGGTTAGCTTTTACCTCGGCTTTGATTGAAAGACTCTTAAAAAAATAGTTTTGGTCATGGACTCTCACCACATCCGCTTTTTTCAACAATGGAAGATCTTTGGCTCCTCTGTTGTAGTATTTGTCTTTTCTTGCCTTATTCTCAAGGATTCTTTGGTGATGGTTCTCCATACCTCTTGGCTTTAACAACTTTGTTGTAGTTGGAAGCAATATCTTCGTCCTTCTTGACATAAGCCTTTGAGATGGGCTACTATCCATTCCTTGTGATGGCGTATTGCTATAGTCTGATACTGCTAGATAGGCATCCGACCCCTCTTTCTTTGCTTTCTTCATTAGGCGTTTGGCTGCCTGTACAGCATTTTCTACTCGACCATTACTTTTTGGATATCCTGGAGATGACGTGACTCTCTGGAACTTCCATTCTTTGCTAAACTTCTTTTACTCTTCAGCTTGAAACTGAGGACCATTATCTGATATACAAATATCTGGAATCCCATATCTCGCGAACTGTACTTTCATCTTACTGATCACTGGCTTGGTCGTAGTACTCTCCAGAGGACCAAAATCCTGAGAAATAGTCTACTATAATTAAATAGTCTCGCCCGTTGAATATGAAAAGATCTACTCCAATTTTGGCCCAAGGTCTATTTATAACTTGGTGAGGATGGAGTGTTTCTTTCCGTTATCTGTTATTATAAGCACGACAGACTTCACATTGGGCAGCGTGATCTTTAATTTCTCTCGTTATAGCTAGCAGGCCAATATAGACATTCTCTTGCTCTCCGTAAACATCCTTCGACTCCTATATGCGCAGAGCGATTCTTTGTACCATATCTCGTCTCAGACATCTTGGAATAAAGAAATACCTAATGGTTTTCGTGTTTGGATACTCTGATCCAAACACGCGGGATGTTGCGAGACTTGAGAAAAGCGTAAAAAACACGAGCCGCTAGGCGAGTGTTTTAGCTTTTCGAAAATCGAGCAACATCCCAAGTGTTTGGATCAGAGTATCCAAACACGGAAAACCATTAGGTATTTCTTTTATAAAATAACCACAGAGAAATATCACTAAAAGTTATTAATATAATTAGATCAACATTGCAATTCTCCCAAAAACCGTCAACTACCAATCAAGGGAGGTCTTTCATGTACTTCTAAGCTAATCGGCCAATCATGGATGGTTTCCTATTATGATTTATGATGCTGACATCAGCAACAGCCAAAAATAGGTAAAAACATCAGGAAAACATGCTGAAAAAGATATTTCCAGATGGATTTAATCGCGAAAATATACCGTTTAACTTTATGTTGGATTGCTGCAGATGTAAAGTGATGAGTTTGCCTAGCCTTTATATCCTACAACACAGAATCTTTTTTGTGGTTTTATCTTACTGTCGAAGTGTTCGGTGATTTTTTGTTGGCTACAAGAACGAAATGAATGGTTTCTTCGCGGTGAATATCCTGCCCGACGAGAGATTAAATAAACATTTTACACCTTTTCCATGTTCTCTTGGTGAACTATATCTATAAAAGTGTTGTGTTTTTGGGTTTTATTGAAACTTTCAATAAGGTAAACGTCGCCCTCACAAATTATACGGGAATTCTCGTTCGCTTTAGCGTTGCTTTGTCCACTTTAAATACTTATAATTTCGGCCTATTTTTGCAAAATCAATTGTGCAAATTAACAGGGAAGATTGCTCTATATTTTATTTGTGGTTTTCTCTCACTGTCGAAGTGTTGTTCGGTGATTTTTTGTTGGCTACAAGAACAAAATGAATGGTTTCTTCGTGAATATCCTGTCCGACAAGAGGTAAAATAACTGACATAATTTTACACCTTTTCCATGTTCTCTTGGTGGACTATATCTTTAAAGTGTTGTGTTTTGGGGTTTTATTGAAACTTTCAATAAGTTTTCGGCTTATTTTTGTAAAATCTTGTGAAAATTAACAGGGAAGATTGCTATATTTTATTTATAGTTATTGTGCATATGTATAGAATGTTAATAAATGTTTAAAAACGATGATGGGTCGGCATGATTTGCTTTTTGTGTGTACAAGATCGACCTTAAAATTGCCGTGTGTGGATACTCTTATCCAAACACGGGTATTGACCAATCAGAGCGTTTGTTGTGTGCATGTTATTTTATAATGACAATTCTTTCACCATGAAAAATCATTCCCTCCTGTACACTCAGCTCATCACGAATGCAGAAATATGGGGTTATCTCCATTGGAACTGCTTGTCTTCTTTCAGGCCATCCCTTCAACACCACTTCTTTAAGCATCTGCATGTTTCGTCTTTTTCTACACTTTTTTATGTCAGCTAGACGTGCTGCTGCTATCGGTAAACTATCTATCATGTTTACTGATGCAACTTGTGTTTCAAACTCTGCTGGATCTTCATCCGAAAAATATGCTCTGCACAGCGTATCGGCTAACTGCATGTTTTTACCACTCCGATACCTTAGTTGACATCATAGACTTGTAATCTCAACAGCATCCGTTGTAGACATTTTGGTGCTCTATGAAGCGGTTTGTTTAGAATAACCTCAAACGGCTTGTGCTCTAACTGTACATTGACATGACGTCCATATGTATACTGGCGAAATTTCTCCAAGCCAAAGACCACCGCTAAACGCTCCTTCTCTATTTGAGCATAGCGTGTTTCCGTTTCTAGTGCTCTACTCGCAAAAGCAATGGACATTTAACCATATAGCAAAAACCGCAATGCATTTTGGTAGTTAGATATCACTTCACTTCGATGTGAAATGGCCACCGCAAGGCGAGCATTTTACGTCGAAGAAGAATTGGGCTATTTACAGGACTTTATCTTTTGAAGACGAAATGTAATCATTTCTATGGAACAAGGAGCTCGTTTATTACATTCTGTAGAAAAGGTAAAGAAATCGCTGGTGCAACTCAGAGGTTGAAGAGTCGAGTGCTGTTCGAACAAAACATTCTGTAACCAAGGTGTTTCTTCTTGTGGCAAGGTAAGTAACCGTATTGATTGCCCTTCAACGAAATATTTTGCTCTGTGAGTATTCATCTCTAAATGGCGTATCAGTTGTAGCTGTGAACGGTTCTTTGTAAATTTTTCCATTACTTGAAATTGACAAACTCGGTGACGCCTTTTAAATCATTTGTTCGATAAACATGGCCATCTGAGACATATTCTAGGCCTGCTTTGGCGCGAAAATAAACAGGCTATGAGTCGGAAATCAAGTATTTTCAAAAGCTACATCTCCAGTGTACTGTCACTTCGACTTTTGACTGCTGTGTTTCAAATAGTTGTTAAAATAGTGAGTTTACAATAACTCATAACATAGTTAGCTTTTGAATTTTAAATTATATTTCCAACTAGTTATTTTGTAAATATAACATATATTAACATAGTTTAGGGGAAGGTTAAACTTCACAAATACAGCAATATTTGACATAAATTTAATGTCCTAGTTAATAGTTTTAAAAACATATTGTTAAATTTAATAAAATTAATTGTAAAATATATTTGTAAATACACCTGTAAATATTAAATGTAGTACTTAAATAATGAATAGTGCTGTTTAGAAATACCTTGCACATCAAAGGATGCAGAGCAAGTAACACTGCAGGTTAAACTTAAACATTGGACTAAATATTTGAAGTTACTTCCACCTTTTATATACGAGTTATTGCAAAGGCACTTATCAATCGGAACAGGTGATGATAATTCTACCAGTGGTCATAAGCACAAGAAACTGGGCTACCGCCTGTTCAAGGACAGATATGTCAACAATGTGGAGGTAAAGGCAAATGTTAGAAAAGACAGTGGTGAAAGTTTGTAATTAGTTAAAGCATGTGTCAGTGCCACAATGAAGAAGAAAACCTATGTTGTCTATGTTCACCTGAACCAAGCAACTGGTGAAGTTGTTCATGGCCATTGTTTTCGTAAAGCAAGTAAAGGAGGTTGCTGTAAGCATGTTGCTGTCCTACTGTTCAAGGTTATTGATTATATCTAGTTAGAACTGTCAGAGGTCCCTGATGATGTTACATGCACCCAAGTTCTACAACAGTGGCATGTTCCCAGAAATGATCAGGTAGATGAGCCAATACTGTATGAAGACACCAATTTTGAAAAAGCATCATATGAGAAAGATATAAATGGCAGGAAATGCACAAGTGAGAAGAGACAAACAGCTAACTACAGTACAACCCCATACCACACTTTTCTAGACTGCCATCCCAGAGTAAAATATATGAGTTTGCCAATAAATTAGAAAAAGCAGGAAAGGCAGAGTATTTAAGACGGTCGTAGTATCAAATGTGGAATCAGAAGTGGTAGTATCAAATGATTGTCAGCCATTTCCATTTGAAAAAGTTCATAATAGCATTCCATCAAAGAAAATATGTATTCAATCACAGGAAAATACATCTGAACTAAATGACTGCAATGTTCGAGACCAAGTATTAGGAAGCTTAGAAAAATCTGCTGTTAACTGGTCATATGTGAATGCTGAAAATATTAAATTTGTAGAAGAGTTATGTGCTACTTCTGAACATGTATTCGAAATTGAAAGAAACACCAGAGGACAGTCATCATGCGATATGTGGTATGGAGAAAGGAAATTACGGATTACTGCACCAAACTTTGGTGTAGTCCTAAAGAGAAGGAAGTCTATCTACCCAAAATCAATCCTTAAAACCTTACTTGGAAACCCAGCATCATCAAAGTCAAAGTGTCCAACACCGTGCAAATGGGTAAAGATAATGAATTAAAACAGAACCAAGGACACCATGTGAATATATGCTCATCATGTAGTTTAATTGTCAACCGGACATTTCCTTGGTTGGCTGCAAGTCCTGACTTTCTAATTCGTGAAATACAGATACAGGCATCACCTCTTGGTCTTGGGGAAGTCAAATGCCCATATTCAAAGACAGAGAACACAATTCGAAAAAGCTTGCACAGATTCCAATTTTTTCCTTGGCATCTCTTATGGTAAAGTATATTTAAAAAGGAAACATGCATACTATTACCAGCTGCAGGGATCCATGGCAACACTACATTTGCAGTGGTGAGACTTTGTTGTTTATACAAAGAAAGATATTTATGTGGAGAGAGTTTACTTTGACAATGAACTATGGGAAAGAACAATGGTACCAGAACTAACAAATTTCTAATTTGGTTATTTATTACCGCATCTGCAGACTTGTTAAAACTTCTTTAATTTGAGTTTGGTTTCATTGAACTACAGTATTTTCAATGGCAATATATTGATGTAAATAGAGTACATTAAAATATTCACATGTAACAAATGTTTGGAAATGTATTGTTAAAAACTATTATATTACATATAAATCAATACAATACAATATAATAAACTTTATTTCATTAAAAATGAATGTATTCTCCCTAGTGGCCCTCAAATTATAAGAAAACAATTAGTACAAAATTTCATAATATTAGACAATAAGTTAGCTAATAAAGTCGTGATACCTTGAAGTTATCAAAGGTGTACGTATATAAGAAATCCTTCGAAATAATGGCCTTTATTGACGAGATAGTTTTTTGTTCCTTTGTAATTTATTTTAGAGAATTCTATGATTTGATAGCACTATATAAGAAAGTTCTTTTTAAAGAATTAGTTGTTGGCTTGGGAAGACGATATACTATAGTTTAGATCTAGTATTATAAAGATGTTGGAATTTAAAGGATTCAAGTTTTTTACATAAGTAAAGAGGTGCTCTCCCATCCATAATTTTATACAATAAACTTATCTTACATAAAAAGCAAAATTTGTCAATTGGTAGCCAATTTAATGTCTGAAAGTTTGTTAAAGATCTTGTATCAGGTGGACTATCTAAGATAAGTCTAGCACATCGTTTTTGAAGCTTGAATAGTTCATCTACAATCCTGGACAAAATTATGTGGACAACGCAAAACATACAACGTTAATTACGTGCTTTCTTTTTATTGCCCAATTTGTTCCCAAATTAAACGTTCCTTCCACTTTCCCCACGTCAATGTTGTGTTATTCCACGATAAACAAAAACAAATGCTCGGTTTTTGCGCGCGTGTAGATTCACCAACATTGCCTATGGGGAGGGGAGACCGTATCTTGCTTGTTCCGAGTAAAATGCTTTTAATAATGAAAAAGCACGCGCAGTGTCCACATGAATTTTGTCCAGGATTGTCTGAAAAGTGATTTGAAAACAAAATCGTTATTTTATGGGCTATTTAATTTTTAAATCGAGCTGATACAAGTATATATCCAATATAACGAAGAAAAAGCCGCGTTATTCAACATATAATTTAAATAAATCATACGGGACGGTGCATTTCATTCCGCAATCACCAGTTAAGAAAAGTACATGCTTGACCATTGGAAGGAAGACGTCTTCACTTAATGGTGGCTGTTGAATTTGGGAAGCGGGTCATTTCAATAAATGGCCTTTTTGCTAACTTTGTAAAAAACATTTGAATTTGTGCTTTATTACAAAAGCCGGACATACAAACCATCTCAAACCAGTATAAGGTGGCTTTGTTAGCATTAGGGGATATTGGATGTAAATTCCACATAATACCACCACGGACTCCTGACTAATTTAAATCTTATAGAAAATATTTTTCATTTTGTATAAAAACAGTGGAGGTCGATGATTAAATTAACATATTACTAATGAATCATTTGAAGATTTTCACGACATATTCGTTCATTGTTTAGATAGTTTAGATGTTGAGACAATCGATCGCACAATCTTTATAAAGCATGCGCAGACGTATATTATTACTTATGGGGGATTCCTCTGATATTACAAAATATTTAAGTCGATAATTCAATATTGGGCGAGACCGAAGGTCGAGCCTAATATTGCAAATCGAGACTTAAATATTTTGTAATATTGGGCGAAGATGAATCCAAAAGGTGTTTTATTATATCGAACAAGATATATTAACATAAAGATGCATCAATGCTTGGACGATGTGGCAGAAGAAATAAAAGAAAAACCCTTGAACAATAAAAAACATTTTTAATAAAAACCTTTGTACAGAAAATCTACAAATCATTTTAAATACTATTTTTGTCTTTTTCAACCAATTGTTGTCTGCGTTTTTTTCGACAATGAAATGTTTTATTATCGGCTAATTTACGGCATCTATCTTCATCCCAACATTTCCCTATTAAAGCGCGTCGACGTCCATATTGAATAAACGTTGAAGTCTCATAAGCGCCACCCGCGTAGTGATATATATCGCCGATAAAAGATCGACAAACTTCTGCGGGTATTAAAAGCCATTTCCACACTTTATCTTCATAACACCGGTCTTTAAAAATGACCATCCCTTGAAGATATCCTCGACTATTTTCAGTAGGACAACTACCTTCAAAGAACGATACTTCTTCCATGTTAAAAACACATGATGATGTACCAATAGTTCGCGCTGCAATAAGCATTTGATCACCCCGTTGTTTAGAACGACAACCAAAAGTCCAAGTCTTTCGCGCTGGGGAATACATCTTCAAAAATACTGATGTAACTCATTCCAGACGGCGCGCGTAAATATCAGACGAATTAGTCTGATGACGTCAGAGTTCCGTAGCTCTGGCAAAATTCACTGGATAGTTGCGGGCATAGGCTCAAAAAAACCGCGCAGGATTTCTCTAC
The DNA here is from genome assembly GCA_035772405.1 of Chrysogorgia sp. JL179-B06. Taxonomy (NCBI): domain Eukaryota; kingdom Metazoa; phylum Cnidaria; class Anthozoa; order Scleralcyonacea; family Chrysogorgiidae; genus Chrysogorgia; species Chrysogorgia sp. JL179-B06. Next base: position 1,138,576 of record JAYKKM010000385.1, on the reverse strand, counting down.
ATACAGCCCGATTTTCAGGTTGTTTGGATAAACGCGCTGTGATTGGTGGGATTTTAAATTTCGTGACGCGTACACGCGACCCCCGTTGTTCACATTGCACTCATGGCTTCGACCCGTGCTTCGATATGGACTTGTTATGTATAATCTAGACGATGTTTTATCACCATTTGATCAAAATAAGTTCATGGATACATCCACAGTACAGAGGAGTTAATTTTAAGAAGTGCTGGCTATCCAAATCCAAGTAAGTTTGGGGCGAATATATCATGTCTCGCGCTGCGAAATTATGTTCGGTTTCGTATTTCAACTTGCTGTTCTACAATCGCATTTCTTTGCTTTTTCATACCCAAAATGTTTCTTTTTATATGCAAAATATGTCTTAGACTTATATATGCATGATAATACAGTATTTTTACGGCTGAGTGTTCTGTAATGTAAATTTGAACCACATTTGAATAGCGTGTTTGTTTGATGTTTTGACGCGCACATGATATGCTACAGGCTACAGAATAATTATCTTCGGTTCGCTTGCTTGCGCCTAAGTTGAAGGTTTTCTATTTGATCATGTGCCTTCTTTATATTCCCCGTAGTTGTAGAAAGATAGAAAACACTCGGATATACAGCTGATAAAAGTTTTCGAAATCAAATAACTATATAAACCCATGACATATGACACTAAATAACACAAAACCATGTATACATACATTGTATGATTGTAATAACCATGTAACAACAGTCAACAAATCACAAAAATATAAAGCAGCTATTATGCTTGGCTATTATGTTTACAGCGTTTTGTTTTATTTAGTGACAATCGTCATCCTTTCGAGAATCCATGGGAGTAACACATGTAAAAATCTTACAGGTTGTAACAAGGTTGTTGGTTCAACATGCCTGTAACAGCATAATGTCAACATGATAGATCAGGACTGCTAAAATTATAGCACGGTTCAAGCATGTTTCAACATGTTGTGACAGGCTTGTTGAATCGACAGTCGTTATTCATGCATGTGAGAACATGCAAAAACCAGCTTGATAGAACAACCAAGTTCATGGCTGTTGTATAACAATGCTGTTCAACCTTGTTATTTCATCATGCTCTGACAACATGTTGTATCATATATGAACAATGTTGTTCAACACTGTTCAAGCCTGTTCAAGCATCAGCCATGAACAATACTGATTCAACATCCATGAACAGGCCTGTTTACAACCCTGTTCAAGCTGGCCAGCTCAACCCTGTTCAAGCCTGCCAATATCAACCAATGTGGTTTAGCCTATACACAGGTAGAAACAGACTGTACGTTTTTACGTGTGTATAGTATGTTGTGCCATACAACTGACTATCATCATACAGTACAATTCCATTGTTCAATTTCAGTCACATTTGCTGTACATATTGTCAATATCAAAATACAACTTATTCTATTCAAATATTTACTATGTCACCAATTATATTCAATGCAGTCGAGTTTCCATGTAAACATTAGAGTTATTACTATGTAACGTACAGTAATTTATGTGATTTATGCAAACCATTTCAGTCTTATATATGTGTGTAACAACATTTTGAAAAGATAACTGATACTAATTCATTATGAGTATAGTTTTACTAACCTTTACATCATATTATGCCTTTGAGAAGCTATATTGGTCAATATGGAATATTGTCCATTTCCGCCATTTTAGGGTTGTGTATACTAAAACGGCTCTAACCTTTTTTCCATTTGTTCAATGTCAGTCATATTTGCTGTACATATTGCCAATATCACAATGTAACTTATTCTATTCAAATATTTACTATGTCACTAATTATATTCAATGCAGGCGAGTTTCCATGTAAACATTAGAGTTATTACTATGTAACGTACAGTAATTTATGTGATTTATGCTGATTTATGCAAACCATTTCAGTCTTATATATGTGTGTAACAACATTTTTGAAAAGCTAACTGACACTAATTCATTATGAGTATAGTTTTACTAACTTTTACATGATATTATGCCTTTGAGAAGCTCTAGTCGGTCAATATGGAATATTGTCCATTTTCCGCCATTTTAGGGTCGTGTACTAAAACGGCTCTAACTTTTTTCCCATTTGTTCAATTTCAGTCATATTTGTTGTACATAGTGCCAATATCACAAGATAAGTTTTTGGTTATGGATGTTTGGATAGTATTACACAGTATACAAGCTAGACCAGTTTTTCATACACAATTTAGTGTCATTTCATCATTAACATGTTAATTTATGCTAATTTATGCTATATATATTTCATTTTCGGCGGACCAAATATCGAAATTCTGAAAGCCCATCACATATCCTTTCGGAAAAGGTATAGCTTTCTATATAGTTCTAAATAATTGCTGAGAAAATAAATGGACATTGACACTGGTCAATTTTCATTGATTTTACCACAGTCAAGAATGAATCGTTTAGTACCTATCTTTTATAGCAAAAATTTATATAACCAACACGAATTCACACAGACAAATAAATATATTTTATGGAATGATATTGACCCTAGCAACGGGGTTCATATTTCACATACCGCACGCAAACTAAAATTGTATAATCATTGTATAATCATAAACCCCTAACGATTTTGAACTTGAACATATGCTTTTCTTTTATTTTTAAAAATCTCAACGGATTATAATATTGGGTAGTTGATATGGGCAAATCGTGCCCAAAAACATCTGTCCGAAAATACACACACCTGACGGATTATAATATGGAGGTGTTGGTATGGATAGCCGTGCACAAAAACATCTGTCAACATGACTCAACATCGTTCTAACGAAAAATAGTGTTTCAGATTTTATTTTTATAATATAAAAACGTTGAACAAATCGGGATAACATTTCTAAAAATAAAATATGGCATTCTATCAAAACCCTTGAAAGACCTTAACCCTTTAAACCAATGAAACACACTGAAAATAAACCAATGAAATCACTTTACTATTTTATAAAATATATATAAGAACCTCGGTTTTCAAACATTTTAAAAATCAAATGGCTAGGATCAGAAATGGTAGACAAAACATATCCCGTACAAAGACTAAGAAAAGAATATGCAAGAAACATCGAGCTATGGAAAAGGGAAAGGTTTTTCACAAATGGCGCAACTACGCAGCGAAATTTTACAAAAACAGTTGGGGCTTTACATCTCAGATATATCATCGGAGTCAGAGTCTGACGATGAAGAAGAAGAGGTAAAATTAATCGACGATGTTTGTAGAATCATTGAGTCTACGACCCCACCGCCACTACCATTATCACCCTATCCTCTTAACCCGCTAGAGGAAATACCAATACCAGCTCTACCTCCTCCTCCTCCTCCACCTATCCAAAAGCATATTGTCGTCGATGTCTTACAAGTACCGGCGATAAATATTCCCGAAACGTTCCCCGGCGAAGCCTTACCGGCGATAAATATCTCCGAAGAAAACGTGTTCCCATTACAAGAACCAAGCGAAAACTTCATCGCAATACAAGAAGCGTCAAAATTATTTGATTTATCAAACACCCTTGACTTTGATAATTTAATTCCTGACAATCTATTGATGCAACACTTAATCTCATCTTTTCCTCCCTCATTACCAACAAATGCTATACATTTATCTCCCCCACCCCCACCATCTATGCAGGAGGTAATGGGTACTGAAGATGAAGAAGAACCAGATAGGATCAAACAATATAAAAAACAGTTAATATATAAAAAAAACACAAATTAACAGGTGTTGAAACAGTAGCGTATATAAATATTAATAGTGATGAGGATAATGATATCATTGTTAGAGATTTAGATTCATATAGACAATTAAAATTTATATTTAGAGAAAAAGAAAGAATAATAAGAAAATTTAATATATATAAAAATAATAGAGTAGGAATTAGATTATTAGAAAGAAACTATCGGAAAACATTTAAGAAAATAGAAAAAGTACGTAATGAAAGTATTTTTAAAAAAAAGAATTTAAAAAAAAATGTATAGAAATAAACGGTTTGTATATATGTATATATACAGTACTGCTCAGAAATAACCTAACACGTACTGTGTTCACGTTCGGAACGCGTTCCAAACGCGTTCTGAACGAGGTTCTGCGATGAGTTCCGAACGCGTTCGAATGAGTTCCAAACGCGAACGAGAAAGAACGTTCTGAATGAGTTCCGAACGCGTTCACTCGGAACGCGTGCACTCGGAACACCATTGTGACTTGGGTTAAAAAGTTAATTGTAAAAGTTCGTTAATTTTCGACTTTAGCAAACTGCTAAATGGGTTTAACTTGATCATTTGATTGCTGGACTGGTTATGGTATATGTTCATTAGACGAGATTAAAACAGAAAGTATATTGGTTGGAACGCATTCCAACCTCGTTCCTAACGCGTTCGGAACGAGAATAGAACGCGTTCGGAACGCTTTTTTCGTTAGGTTAATTCTGAGCAGTACTGTATGTGTGTGTGAAATTTGTTTTTTACTTCCAAATAAAAATGGATATCATTCTCGAAGAACTTGCAAGAAACAATATTAAATACAAAAAATTGAAACCCTTAATATAAAAATGTATTACAAATCAAGAGAATATGTTGAAAAACATTATTTTACAAATCGATAGCCAACAAATGGAATTGGTTTATAAGCAAATGGAACGTTATGAAACAGGACATATCATCGCGTTTTATTGTTTAATTCATTTTTTTTTCGATGGAAAACATGTTGGGGAAAAAGAAATTGAACTAATTCAATATTGGACAAGATTAACAATTACAGTTTAATTTAATTACAATTAAATTTTTTTATTAGAAAATCCTTTATTTACATTTCCTTTTTATTTTTACACTTTTATTACAATATTATTTACTATAATGTCACAACATCGTGTAATTTTATTTTAAAATTTCTAAAATCAAAAAGATAATTATGTGTTTGTAAATAGGTCATCAGATAATCTTCTAGATATTCTTGTATATTGGTTTGATCAAAATATATTTTAAAATATGGTGTTAATAAATTATAATCTAATAATTCTAACCCATAGTTGTCATAATAAATTCCAAAGTTATCAGTTGAATTATCTATAGTTACAGGGAATGAATGAATTATTTGCGTTTTAGAAGATATAGTATATCGAAAAAATTTTCACATCTCAATATTTGGGTATTAAAAATATAATCATTTACAGGGTTAGACTTAAAAAAAGTGGATTTGTGCTTACAATTTTTATACTTACAACGCTGATTAAAAATATAAGCAGTATGAGAAACATCAAAATTATATAAAACGCGATTAAGATCAATATCTGTTAAATTATTATTTTCAATTCTACCATGGGGGTTATGTTTTGGACAATAAAAAATAAAACATGCTGCTATGCAAAATATATTATATCTAAAAGTTCGAGAATTATTAGCTAGACACGCTAATAAAAAATAAGGCGCTACAGTTAATAAATAAAGCGAAAGATCAATTAAAATGGAGAAGTCAGCGTCTCTAGCTAGTTAATAAAGCATGTGAAATATAAATTTTCTACCCATCCCAAAGGGAATCGGTAAACGATTCACTTCCTGTGAAGGTGAAACAATAGGGCACATAAAATGATAATTATCATCATAAAAATATTGCGGTCTTGTTACAGTAATATATAAACTATCTCTAAGTAGATATTATCTAAACTAAATAATGAAGATAATAAACAAGGGTTCTTTGATAATATGAACCCGTGAGGATCTGAATATCTATGTAAAACATATTTTTCACTACTGTCAATATATGGAACAATGTATTTTGATTTTCCTCCTTGTTCAACGGTCCAACATTTCTTTATAAACAACATTTCTTTCATCGTCTAATCGTAACATCGTAACATCGTTTAATCGTAACAAACAAAATCCCGTATAAAATTTTGCATAAACATCTGTTTCAATCTGTAAACAACCAATAATTTCACCACAATAGTAATTCAAAAGTCCAAACATCCAATAGATAAAACCATTCTGTGGATTTCTAAAGCGTTGAAAATACGATACAACTTTTAAAATATATAAAAAATAAATGTTTTTTTCTTCCACTTTTCTTTTTTTCACACGTCTTTCCAAAATGGGTCGGGTGGTAAAATTAAAAATGCTTTTTCTCTTAGCTTGATTTTTCATCTAAAAAATCAAATAAAAATACGATCATTACAATACTATTCATAATACTTCAGAAAAAACTTGAAAAATAACCCTATTAAAGTTTAATAAATACTAAAAATCATACAAATTCATATTCTTACCATTGAATATTTACACGAGTTCTATTGATATTCACAATCCTTAAACATTCTACACTTTAAAACCCTTGACGTCCCCCCTCTTATATATGTATCTCATCCACTGATTGACTTCCGGTTTTTATTTTATAAAATAAAAAACAAAAATTCTATTTTACAGCGATATAACCACACCCACTTCATTTCACTTCTGGTGTTCATCGAGGACACATCTCTCTCTCTCTTGCTCTCTCTGTCTTTATTTTTATTTTATAAAATAAAAAACAAAAATTATATTTTACAGGGGAAATAACCACACCCACTTCACTTCACTTCTGGTGTTCATCGAGGACACATCTCTCTCTCTGTCTTTATTTTTTTTATAAAATACTTTTTTTCAAGTAACTTTTACATTTTTTTTTTTAAATCATTTTTACTTTTTATATTTAAAAAAAAATAATTACTCCTACTACTGTGTGTATGCTCGCTTGAAAGTCGTACTCTCAAAAAGTGCGAAGCGCTCGAACCCTCCAATGAGCTGTAGTATTTATTACTAACCAGCATTGGTGCGCATTCAACCCGCAGTACTCTTGTAAATCGCGACTGGTTTAGACTTTATTGTCTGGTCTTCCTCTCCAAAAAAGAGGTTGATGTCAGGTGGTACTAGTCCATAGAGACATTTAGCTCACTGCCAGATCGATCGATTGCTTGTTGTACGTTATGGGTTTTTGGATGTTAGCATGTGGTGAAAGAGCTAGCTAAAGTAACACCATAGTTTCACAGGAGTATTTTTATTTATTATTTTTTTTTATTTTTACTTTTTTAAGACAAAAATATATACAAAAGCAAACAGAATATATCGAAAGTGCTTGTACATTATGTTACTGGATCTACCTATATAATAAAGTGTATATTTTGTATATATATATATTTTTAAATAAACACATAACAACCCTCTAGTAATAAATTTGGGAACAATGGTTTATTCTTCCCATTTCCGCACACTAGGACAATTCCCACCCTATAAAAATAAAAATATATATCATTTTAAAAAAACACAACAACCCAAAAATCTTAATCGTATCTTTTTCCCAAAAAAAGTTTCACTATCAGAGAAAGGTGAAGGTCATTCAAGGTGACTAATGCTAAGCAAGTACCGACGTCTTTTACTAGATGGTGTTAAAGAGATGTGATGGAACAGTAACAGAATATTTAGTAACAGATTTTTAGTGTTTCATATAATCGATGACCAGCAACGTCTGATCATCAATTATACGGAACACGAAAATTCTGCGACTAAATTTTCTGTTCTTGATCCATCACTGCTCTCTAACCCCATCTAGCATCTGCGACAGCACTTATTCAACTCATAATTCAATGCACTATATATACTAACTGTATAAACGTATCTACTTCCGGAAACGCCTTTTCCTTCTCCCAAAACCTTTTCCAAAACAATAATACCCTATTTACTTCCGGTATATCATCTTACACCTCATTCTAGCTCTGGTCGTCGTTGAGGTAACATCTCCGTCGCGCGCGCTCTTTTTTTTTTTTTTTTTTTAAATACTTTTTTACATAAATCACAATTCCTTTTTTATGTTGAAAATACAATTCAACATGTTCTTTTTTTTAAATATTTCAACCATTTTTATTTATATATTTTTATTTTAACATACATTTTTTGTATTTCAAATTCACAATTCATGTTTTTTGTTTTTTGTTTTTTTTTATTAAAACTACTACTACTAATTCACATATATATATATATATATTTTTTCAAATATATATTTTCCCCCCATTAACACCTTTTTTTTACATAATACATTTTTTTTTTGTCTTCACTGCGGCGGCGGACATGTTTCCTTCCCGAAAAAAAGGACAACCAGCTACCAACATCATCCACTTCATGTGTAAGGGATTGGCACTTGGCTCTCAAACTAATCAAATTTCAATATAAGTATTATTTGAATTGACTTGACCATTTCCCCCCTGATTACGGATAATATTAGGATAACCTGCGCAGCTGGAGGTATTTTGGGACACCTCCCTGGAAATACTGCGATACCCTTTTCTCTGATTGGTCAATTCAAATACTTACTGCAATCTGATTGGTTAAGAGCTAGTGCCAATCCCTTACACATGAATACTAATATATATATATATATATATATATATATATATATTACATAACTACTACGATAAAGTGAAACACTGAACTGAAGGTAATGGCTATTCGTACGATAGCCGTACGACGCTATAGTCTCTTAGAATTCAACGAAATACGGGTAAATATCACCAAAATCCTAAACCTAACACTAATTCTAACCAAATTGCTAACCCTAATCAAAAAAAACTATGCAGAAAAGGCAAATTAATAGCTCAACACAGACCGGTGAGTCGGTGACAATCACAATGTACATAACTATAATAGTCCTTTTACCTTTTACTTGTGTCTGTCTTTGATTATCTTGTCCTTCAACACTACAGTTTCGGCTTTAAATCAGCTGATAATGTCTATAGTAATGTTTGTTAAAAACAAACATTACTTCATCCTATGATTTTGTGAGGAAATGGCTGGTTTTTATGGCAATATAAATTTCGCCATCGGCGAATGGAGGCTTCTTTCGGAAAGCGGTTTGTCGCGCTGGCGTCAATTTAAATTTAAATTACGCCAAATTTAACGCACCAAAAAACCGTTTCAATACGTTTCAATTTTTGCATTCGCAATCATGTGACGGTTGCAATCTAAATATTAATTCAAATGCAGAGGACAACCAATCAGCTTTTGTCTATATCTAGTTACCAGGGCCAAATTTTCCGATGCCGCGCATAAAGAAGGTTGATCATATATATATATATACCTATAAACCCGATCCGAGATCTGGATCCGCTTGCATCTCGCGTGATAAGGGACTTTAGTCGATATCACGCCGGTCGATATTAGCGCCCTCAGGCCCTCGAAGGCCGGCGCTTCGCGCCGGGCGAGGGGACAAACTTTCACCAGTGTCTTTTCTAACATTTGCCTTTACCTCCACATTGTTGACAAATCTGTCCTTGAACAGGCGGTAGAATTATCATCACCTGTTCCGATTGATAAGTGCCTTTGCAATAAATCGTATACAAAGGTGGAAGTAACTTCAAATCTTTAGTCCAATGTTTAAGTTTAACCTGCAGTGTCACTTGGTCTGCATCCTTTGATGTGCAAGGTATGTCCTCCATTTCTTATCTAACTTTATTCCTACTATTAAAATTTCTTAACAGCACTATTCATTATTTAAGTACTACATTTAATATTTACAGATGTATTTACAAATATATTTTACAATTAATTTTATTAAATTTAACAATATGTTTTTAAAACTATTAACTAAGACACTAAAATTAAGACTACAAATTTATGTCAAATATTGCTGTATTTGTGAAGTTTAACCTTCCCCTAAACTATGTTTATATGTTATATTTACAAAATAACTAGTTGGAAATATAATTTAAAATTCAAAATCTAACATATATGTTATGAGTTATTGTAAACTCACTATTTTAACAACTATTTGAAGTATACAACGCAGCGAAATTTTACCCAAAGGTTTTTTAAAGAAAATGCAAGTTTTAGTGCATATATATGTTATATTTACAACTTAAACTAGTTTTATAACTTCAATATTACCTACTGGTTATTCGAAGACAGGAACCAAAGCACCACCAAGGTATGCGAAACCAAACACAGCAGTCAAAAGTCGAAGTGACAGTACACTGGAGATGTAGCTTTTGAAAATACTTGATTTCCGACTCATAGCCTGTTTATTTTCGCGCCAAAACAGGCCTAGAATATGTCTCAGATGGCCATGTTTATCGAACAAATGATTAAAAAGGCGTCACAGAGTGTCAATTTCAAGTAATGAAAAAATTTACAAAGAGCCGTTCACAGCTACAACTGATACGCCATTTAGACATAAGCTTATGTACAAGGAAAGTTAATCTGAGTATTTATTTGAACGAAGCAATGTATAAACTCATTTACAAAACAGCATGGTTCTTACTCTAGTAGTGCGCATGTCCAATAACCTTGACAGGTCAATATAATACTATAATGGATATACCACACCCATAGCAGTGAAGAAACAGCTTAAGGAAAAGCTAGAGAGGTTACAATCTGAAAACATTATTAAAGTGGTAACTAAGCCTACTTCATGGGTTTCTAGCATGGTGCTTGCTAAAAAAGCTAATGGAAAATTAAGAATATGTTTAGATCAAAAAGATCTAAATAAAGTCGTAAAGCGAAGTCAATATCCCATTCCAACAATGGAAGAAATTTTACCGGAACTTAACCGTGCGAAAGTCTTTAGTTCGTTTGATGTTAAAAATAGGTTCTGGCATGTTGAGTTAGATTATGAAAGTTCTCATCTAACAACCTTCAATACTCCAGATTGCCATTTGGGCTAGCAAGCGCACCAGACGAGTTTCAACGCGGGGTAATAGCCATCCATGATGACATCCTGGTAATCGGAGGAGAAGGGGATACACGAGACGAAGCGCTGAGAGATCATGATAAACAAAGGTGGTGAGTATGGGAGACCTAAACTAGTTCTAAAACCTCATGGGAAAAATGGTTTGGTGTATAGTAAAGACGAGAATAGTAAAAATACGATTAAGCAGTTTAAGCAGCTAGTTAATCAAATCCCTGACACCACAACAGTTGCCATAACAGGAGACGAAGACACTGAAGTTTTAAGTGAGTTCCCAGTACTCAAAACAAGAGCGAACCACGATGACATACCAGGGTTAACACCTAATGAGAACCGACTGAGTGGGGTGATTA
>JAYKKM010000385.1:1107500-1115000 GCA_035772405.1 Chrysogorgia sp. JL179-B06 | reverse complement strand
TATTGTAAGCATCACTAAACTTGTCGCCATTGTTCACGGTCGTTTGACCTAATAGTATCGCTGTGTTTGTTTTTTCTTAGCAAGCCGTATTTCGCGTAGATTGCTGGTATTTTCTCTATGTTTTTGACCTTACTTTCTGCCCCGTAAACAGGCCAAGTTGGTTCATGGATATATATATATTCCGCTCGCGCCATAAATCCATATTTACCATAAATCCTATCATGATATATATATATATATATATATATATATATATAATATATATATATATATATATATATATATATATTTATATATATATATATATATAATATATTATATTATATTATATATATAGATACATATATATATATATATATATATATATATATATATATATTATATATATATATATATTTTATATATGTATATATATATCGATATATATATATATATATATATTATATATATTATTTATATATATATACTATATAAAATATATTATTCTATAGCAGTTATCTTCATCCTGCTCATCAGCACTACACTGATGAGGCCCAAAAGGCCGAAACGGTACCGTCTGTAGTTAGATACGCTCTATGACCTTTAGGTCATATTGATCGCTCTACAGGGTGAACCATTGTCGCTTACGCATTGTGCGCACGCTCACTGCTTGCAGTTTGAGCGCTCTGGCATGGTTTTTGATGTCCCACATTTGTGTGGCATCAAGGGTGACTGTATATAGCAGTTATCTTCATCCTGTTCATCAGCACTACACTGATGAGGCCCAAAAGGCCGAAACGGTACCGTCTGTAGTTAGATACGCTCTATGACCTTTAGGTCATATTGAGCGCTCTACAGGGTGAACTATTGTCGCTTACGCATTGTGCGCACGCTCACTGCTTGCAGTTTGAGCGCTCTGGCATGGTTTTTGATGTCCCACATTTGTGTGGCATCATGGGTGACTGTATATAGCAGTTATCTTCATCCTGCTCATCAGCACTACACTGATGAGGCCCAAAAGGCCGAAACGGTACCGTCTGTACACTCTAAAAACTGGTGTGTAAAATTACACACGAAATGCGCAATTTTACACACATTAGTGTGTAAAATTGCACAGTGTGGCCGCTAAAACACGCAAAAAAACACTGTGTGTGCTTTATTACATACCATGCGTGTTTTATTACACGCATTGTGTGTTTTTCTACACACCTATGCGTGTATTTACTCAGGTAGGCGTGTTATTTTACACATACGTTTTTGTGTGTAATTTTTACACACCATTGAATATTGAATAGTGTGTTAATTTAGCACAGTTTTTTCATTTTACACGCCATAGGCAAAAACACACCATTCAAATTTACACGCCTTGCTTCATTTTACACATCATAAATAAACACACCATTCAAATTTACACACCTTGCTTCATTTTACACATCTTAAATAAACACACCATTCAAATTTACACGCCTTGCTTCATTTTACACAGCTTAAATAAACACACCATTCAAGTTTACACATCTTGCTGCACTTCTTGCATGTTTCAGGACGGCGGAGAGTGTTTATTTTAAAATTAATTTCCAAGGAATACAACGTACGGAAAACCTCGATTTAGATATTCCAGAGGTATTTCATATAGGTTTTTCCGGTTTATAAACATCACAGCCAACATGTTCCTTAGCTTTAATACATATGTTATTTTCATAATTTTGAATGCTCGGGAGGATTATCAAACTGAAAATAGCGCTTGTGTAATAACAAAATGTAATACGCGAGTTACGGGAGTCAAACTCGTGGTGATTGTATTGAATCGCCGCGAGTTTGACTCGCGTGCGTATGCATCGTGTATTAAACATGGCGACGATTGGTATTTTAAAATTTTTATTCAACACAATTAGCCAATGGATACTTGGTTTCGATAAATTTTCATGATCATGTATCGTCTAAAACATGCCACCGTATTGTATATTATTACCGTGTTTTTGTTCAATGATAGTTGATATATGGATTTATTTACCAACACATATTAAGTCTAAACTTGGACTATAAACCAGAATGGATGAACATTTTAATGCCTTCGATCATGAATATACGAGGTATGACTATATATATATATAAAATATTAAGATGGTGAACCGATGAACGAGCTGATGTTTCGAGCGAAGCATGAGTCACAGCGAGCAGTTTAAAGGTTTTCGATCACAATTCAGTTTTAATACTTAAGTCGCAGATAAAAATATATTCCTTGCATGGTTTCTTGAAAAATCTCCTCCCCCCCCCCACGCTGTAGATTTAAAACAGTAATTTAATATGATGCCAGTGCAGTTGACCAGAGCCTAGTCACTAAGTTGCATTTTTCGCAACTCGTCTGGTTTGGTCTTAAAATCTATATATTCCAACACTTGAAATTTTCCTTCACCATAAATCCTTAGTACCTGTAATTTAATTGAGTGAAGTGCCCAATATTACTTGTAATATACCCACAATCTTATCCCAGCATTACCACCACCATATTTACAGAACTTGTGACTAGGCTCACGGCAACGGCTTCCATAGCTCAGTGGTCAGAGCACTGCACTAGCATCGCAGGGTCGTGGGTTCAATTCCAGCCGGAAGGCCTTGAAGTTGCATTTATGCAACTGGTCCCGGTTTGGTCTTAAAATGTATGTATTCCAACACTCGAAATTTTCCTTCACCATAAATCCTTTCAACATGTAGTTTGATCGAGTGAATGTCAAATATTACCTATAATATACCCAGAATCTTATCCCTGCATTACCACCACCATATATACAGAACTCGTGACTAGGCTCTCGGCAACGGCTTCCATAGCTCAGTGGTCAGAGCAATGCACTAGCATCGCAGGGTCGTGGGTTCAATTCCAGCCGGAAGGCCTTGAAGTTGCATTTTTCGCAACTGGTCCCGGTTTGGTCTTAAAATGTATGTATTCCAACACTCGAAATTTTCTTTCACCATAAATCCTTTCAACATGTAGTTTGATCGAGTGAATGCCAAATATTACCTATAATATACCCAGAATCTTATCCCGGCATTACCACCACCATATATTAATATACAGAACTCGTGACTAGGCTCTCCGCAACGGCTTCCGTAGCTCAGTGGTCAGAGCACTGTACTACCATTGCAGGGTTGCAGGTTCAATTCCAGCCAGAAGGCCGCTAAGTTGCATTTTTCACAACTCGTCCCGGTTTGGTCTTAAAATGTATAATTCGAAATTTTCCTTCACCATAAATCCTTAGAACCTATTTATATATATATATATACTAATAATTTGTTTCCTGCAATAAGATTTTCAGTGGTTTTATAATAGGATTTTATATATTATACAGTATACAGATATTATATACATATATTATAATAAATTATATGTTATATATATATTATACACATTAAACATTGGATAATATGTTAAAAGAGTTCAACACTGGCAGTGTCTTTGTCAACAACAAATTTTTGTTCTCCTTTTTCAATACAATGTAGAACACCATGCCATATGGCAAATTGTTGTATGTCAGCACTGTCTTCCCCTCTGTCATTTCCACATGATAGGCCATGTAATGTTGTTTAAAACCAACTGTTTCCAAAATAGTCACCAGAAACATTTTCTCATCCTCCCACACAATTATACTCTCTAGTAGTCCAAACAAAGGATAATCTTGCTCTGCATTTGGTTGCATTTCTGCAAGTCGAAGGACAGCACCAGGTCTATATTGGACGCCATGAATAATTGTTGATTTAACTCTGTTTAAATAAAACAAATTACAATGTTGGTTTACTCTCGGTTGCAACTTACCCATCCACACTAGGTACTTTGAATTTTATTTTCATTAATATACAATCAACATTTGTACTTACTTGGTCGCAATGATTATGAATTTGTCCAGTCTTGTATGAACATCAAGTGCCTCATAAAACATGTTTGCACAAGGATGATCATTGATCATTAAGGTCTACATTACATTCATCTGCAGTAATAAATATATCAATTTGAATTAATTTATTAATTATGTTTACCCTGGCCCCAGAGGCAATGCATTGGTAGTCCAGAGCAAGCCTGAAAATAAGCGACCGGACACGGTCCGGCATGAAAAGGGTAACTGACCGGAACAGAATTGCCTTCGTTCCTGACAATTTGTCTGGTAATAGTAATGAGAAACTCTGCAACATATTGCATTTTTTTTATATGCATTATATTATATTATATTGCATTATATTATATTATATTACTGTATATTATATTATATTATATATTATATTATATTATATTATATTATATTATTTATATTATATTAATATTATATTATATTATATTATTTATATATATTATATTTTATTAAAATAAGTTGTGTCATTACGTACATTGTGATTGGCAGTTATTGTGTTTATATCAGGCTATGTAAAACATGGATGGATTACGCTATCGTGATACACCATCAATTAGCCATCAATTAGCCATCCTACGCCATCAATTAGCCAGCTATCATATGCCATCAATACAATACAATACAATACAATACAATTATATTATATTATATTTTATTATTATATTATATTGTTATATTATATTATTATATTATAACTCTTACCCAGACTCCACCTTCTGTTTGGAATTACTATTATAATCTATGACAAGTTGTGACAAAATCTGTTTTAAATACACTGTAAACTATTAAAATGAAGTATAGGAGTATCATTAGAATGTGTGAAGTTGATCATCCAGCTTGTTGTAGTCATGACTCTTGAGAAAGACTATTGTTGGTGACAGACGTTTTGACGGCCTAAGCAGCAGTCATCATCGGGTTCGTCAGTCACCAACAAAGTCTTTCTCAAGACTACAACAACCTGGACGATCAACTATATTATATTATATTATATTATATTATATTATATTATATTTATATTATATTATATTATATATATTATATTATATGATATTATATTATATTTATATTATATTATAAAATAAGTTGTGTCTTACACATGCTGTGATTGGTCAGTTACCGTGTTTATATCAGGCTATGTAAAACATGTTGAAAGGATTTATGGTGAAGGAAAATTTCGAGTGTTGGAATACATACATTTTAAGACCAAACCGGGACCAGTTGCGAAAAATGCAACTTCAAGGCCTTCCGGCTGGAGTTGAACCCACGACCCTGCGATGCTAGTGCATTGCTCTGACCACTGAGCTACAGACCCTAGTCACAAGTTCTGTATAATTATATGGTGGTGGTAATGCCGGGATAAGATTCTGGGTATATTACAGGTAATATTTGGCATTTCACTCGATCAAACTACATGTTGAAAGGATTTATGGTGAAGGAAAATTTCGAGTGTTGGAATACATACATTTTAAGACCAAACCGGGACCAGTTGCAAAAAATGCAACTTCAATCCCTTCTGGCTGGAATTGAACCCGTGACACTGCGATGCTAGTGCAGTGCTCTGACCACTGAGCTACGGAAGCCGTTGCCGAGAGCCTAGTTACGAGTTCTGAATATATGGTGGTTGTAATGCCGGGATGAGATCTGGGTATATTACAGGTAATATGGATGGATTATGCCATGGTGATACGCCATCAATTAGCCATCCTACTGCAGTACGCCATCAATTGGCCATCATACACCATCAATACAATTATATTATATTATATTATATTATATTATATGTATATTATATTATATTTTATTATTATATTATTATATTGTTATATTATTATATTATTATAGTATAATATTATTATAGTATAACTCTTACCCAGACTCCACCTTCTGTTTGGATTTACTATTATAATCTATGAGAAGTTGTGACAAAATCTGTTTTAAATACACTGTAAACTATTAAAATGAAATAAAAAAATAACTTACATGAAGAGTAGCTGTTGTCTTTGTTGCTTTTTGGTACCAATTTCAAGTAATTTTGATGAATTTATGCGAGTTTCAAAACCCAGTCCTACGGCACTATACAGTATATATATATTTAATTAAGAATATCACTTTCAATAGTCCATGATACCGCCACTTCGTGGTTCGAGGAACCGGTATGCGAAAATCATGCATTCATCCACGTTTTGTATCTCCCTCTCTTCGTGAAGTTGCTCGCTCGAACGAAAGCTGATATGGCCTCATTTGCCACAGTGACGTCAGGACTAGTGGGGAACAGATTATTGGCGCAACCAATCAGAACAGAGTTCTGAGTCAGGTGTGGTATTTAGTGTTCTGTGATTGGTCAACACTTTATAAGTTTGATCATGCTTTTCAAGCATCGCGCTGTATTCAAAACTGAAAACTGCGATCTGCACGTATATTTTTACCGAACGATAATGGCAACTTCTAACAAAGGGAGAACTACCAGATAACTGAAAGGTAAGGTTCAAAAGAAAGTGATTTTAAAATCCGTCAAGGCAATAGTGTGTTTTGCTAGTCTTCTGAAAGGATAATTAGGGTGAGTTGATATAGTATATTAATTCTGATCTATTTGTAATTTGTGTTGCTTTGTAGAGCCAAAGTAATTGTCGATTTTCTTCCCGAAAGATACTCCGCCGTTACAGTTTCAAGAAACAAGGTTTTAGGAACTAGTCAACAACTAAGCCGGTTTAAAGGAAAATACCTGGGAGCACGTGGATATTGGCGAGCCAGAACCATGGAAAGGTCTATAATTTTATAAAACCGGTGAGCCAAACACTTTCATGACATATGTCTATACAGTTTGTGATAATGAAGATTTATAAGTGTATATAATTTATAGACCCGGAGCGAGGGGAATTCGACGAAATATTACCCCGAGGGATGATAATATATCATTCGTTAGAACAGCTTGCTACACGGCTTGCTAGCTACTAGCCGTTCGAACGGGTTTGCTATATACTAGCGTTCGAACGGCTTGCTACTATTAGCGTTCGAAGGCAGGCTACTAGCATTCGAACGGCTAGCGTTCGAACGTTTGTGAAAGTCGACGAATTCCCCGAGCGGACGGTCTATAAATGATATACAGTATTATACCGAAACAATATTGAATGCGGTCTTGAAACGTCTTCGTTGTTCCTCCATTGTTGATAGGCTCGTCTTTCGCGCGTGGCATTTGGTTTCTTGGAGTTAGCAAACAGAATATGTTATCGTGGTAGTAAATACAATGTCTTGCTGTCAGAAGTAAAAATATATATGTAAGGACCGTAATTTTACGAAGTGTGTTGTGTGTAAGTATTAAATGTATATAATCTTTAACTTTTCCAAAATAAAGTCTTTTAAATTAAGATTGCGTGTTTATACTTTGTATCTTCCGTGATTGATTGTAAAAATTTTACACACCATAAGCTGTGTAAAAAAACACGTCTTCAGTGAATAAAAAACACACACAGTGTGTAAAAAAACACGCATGGCGTGTAAAAAAACACGATTAAAAAAAACACGGCTTATAGTGTGTCGTTTGGGCGACAAGTCGTTTACACACCTAATTTACATCCGTGTTAAAAAACACGGCTTCTAGTGTGCTGTTTGGGCGACAAAA
>JAYKKM010000385.1:865000-1102500 GCA_035772405.1 Chrysogorgia sp. JL179-B06 | reverse complement strand
TAATAAATAAATGGGATCACTTGAATCTCGCGTGATGAGGGACTAAACGCCGGTCGATATTAGCACCCTCGCCGACGAGGGGATAAAGTTAGTCCTGGTGAGGAACTATACATTGACGTATACCCAAACTTAAAAGTAGTAGCTGTTTGGTGCCTGCAGTTCGTTGGGTTTGTTATTTGACTTTAAAAATGCAAATGATAAGAGTTGGTTCTTGAATAACGTCGCAAGTTGTTGTGCGAAAGACTTGTTGTGAAATTAGCTAGATAAGTTGTGTATGACAACACAGGTGAAAGCATTATTATCTTGGACCGCGACTTTTGGAAAAGCGCCATTCAACGTGACCAAATGATTGACGATGGTATCGCCAGTGAGAACTTGAGAAAACTGATTTGTAAAGACGATAGTGGCGCTACTTCAGGAGACGTTGGTAAAGTAAGTGACGCGCTGACGTTTGGTGTTCACGGGACAAAGCAGCGGATTAGTCTTGGTAAGATCATGGACGACAACGGGTTGTATAGTCCATTTAACATGAATAATAACTTTCAGTATATAATCACGTTACCAAAGGCCACTGACATCATGGTCGCTCAAAGTGGTGAAAGTGTGGATGGATACACCCTTGAGAACCTCGAACATGAACACGAAATGATGGACAATCTTGAACTCGCTGATGAAATAACGTCGGGGTACGCAAGTGGTCGTAGTTTAAGCTACGAACACGTGACTTTAACGAAGACTATCGAATGGGACAAAGGCACGACTGTAGTAAACGAGAACATCAATCTACCAAGAAAGTCCATTAAATCAATTGTGTTGTTATTTGTGAACAAAACACGAACGGACAGTGAAGAATTCGTCTATCCAAACATTGAAAGTATTAAAGTGACAATTGAAGGTGTGCCAAATAGTGTCTATTCACAAGGCATTCCAAAGTCTAAATTATGGTCTGAAGCGAAGCGGTTGTTTGGGTTGGACGAACATGACCAGTTTTTGACCGTACAAAAGTTTTACAAGGACTGCTTTGCGCTGGTTATTGACCTTAGGAGTGTTCAAGACAACCACGTTGTAGCCACCCGTAAAAAGATTGTTAACTCAATCCAGTGTGCTTCTTGAAATTACTAAGAATGCGACGGCTGATGAGTGATGGGTTAGTCAACTTTATGAATAATGGTCTACAGTCAATCCAGTATTAAATCGGTGTAATTAAATGGACAGCCGTTTAATATGCTAATTGTTGGAATGACAGCTTGTGGTAAGACACACTATTTGCTCGACACACTGGGATCTGAGTATCGCGGTAAATTTGACTACGTCGCGTTGATTTGCCCTACTTTTGAATGGAATAAAGCGTACCACGATTGGAAATATATACACGACCATGACTTCATTGCAGTGGACTGCTCACAAGACAATGTAGACGCTGTTCTAAAGTGTGTAACAAACACTTTTAAAGGTACTAATGTTTGATTGTATTAGACGATTGTGCGAGCGGACAGGACGTTAAGAATCGAACCAGTCAATTAGTCATTTTGGTTTTAGTGCACGACACTTTGGTTGTCCGTCAATGTGATCACGCAACAACTGACTTCAATCGCTAAACCGTACAGAGAAAACATTAGTAAGCTTGTCTGTTTTTATTGCCCAAGTAAGAGCGTCGATATGAAGCCATTGTGAGCGACTACCTTAACGGTGTTACCAAAGACGTTGAATTGTCGATTGTAAACACATTAAACAATCATAAGTACTCTGCACGGCGTGAGATTATATTAAGACATCCGTATGATTACGAAGTTGTTACCTATACGTAGTAATAAAATATGTGTTAATTGTAATGGTGAAACGCAAGAGTGAGGAAAAGCCCGCGATTGAAGCGCTAATTGAAGACTTACAAGAAAACGATGAAGTTGCTGAAAACGTGGTAAAAGAAACTGTTGATGATCACGTTAGCGTGAAAAGAGCTGAACTAATTAGGTTGTTCAATGATGGTAAGGTATAAGTCAATCCGAAAGTTATATTAAAAAAGCATCCAAAAAAGTTATCAATAAAATTTAGTGTGAGTACGAACAAAAGAGGTTGGATCAAGCGAACGCTTTCATTACTGACATGCTTATCAGTAAGTTCTCCGATGTACTTGGTGGATTAGACACTATCGAAAACTCAGACGAACTAAACAATGAGCTACAAAAGGACAAGTTATTGAAAAAGATGCGGAAAGTATAATTGCTATCGTAACGCCTTATCTACCTTTCTTGGGTTTATTGTCAGGTGGAATCACAACGTCGAAACATATGTGCGATTATTACTTTAAGAAGGATGGCGACACATCGGCAATTGAAAGCGGTAATCAACAAACGGACTAATTTGCATAACGACAGGTGGCCGTAATTGTTGTTAGTATCCAACTCGGTATCCAAGTGGATAGCAAAATGGCGCTTTTTTTGTTGGCTACGTCGTCTCGATGTTTGTGGAAATTTCTTTATCACGCGTGACAGGGCCTTTTTTAAGGATTTTTCCATTGGGGGGGGGGGGGGGGGGGTGGGAGGGGGGGGGGGGGGGGGGGGGGGGGGGGGGGGGGGGCGGGGGGGGGGGGGGGGGGGGGGGGTGGCATTTTCGTAGAAGGGACCTTCGTGACCAAAATATTTGTTTACTATGTCTGCCATTTTATTTAAAAATATTTTTCTTCAGTTCATGATCAGTGGCGGACCCAGTGTTGCTGTAAAGGGGTAACGGTAGCCTACTAGGGGGGTGTGGGGGCATGTCCCCCAGGAAAATTTTTAATTTTGCAAAGCCCAGAAGTGCTTTTCCGGATTTCTGATAAGAATTTTAGCTAAATTAAGGCACCATGCCGTTGATAAAAATGCACGATTACAAAGGGGCATCAAGATTATGAAACACACGTTAATATAAACTTAGAAGTAGTACGGAACCAATATATACACTTTAGGCATCTTCATAAGCTACCAAAACATTGTGCTTATAATCGGTCATATAATATATTATTGCGTTTATCACTTCGACTTCTTCGTCTTGACATGGTAAAAAATAGAAAACACTAGCTTGTTTGCGGGATTTTAAATGGGGGACGCGTGCTGCGTAGATCAACATAATAATTTAAGTAAGTCTAAGTTGTTAATTAAGGGCTAAAACTTACTTTCCATTTATTTAATTTTTATTCCTTGCTTATTTGTTGATTAAATTTCCTGTGGGGGCAAAAATTGATTAGTGGGGAGGGGGGCACAAGGGGGGACTGGGAGGGCATTTGCCCCCCAGCTTATATGTTTTAAAAGGCCCTGACGCGTGAAACACTTTTATGATTTCATCATCTCAATGTTTATGGAAATTTCTTTATCACGCATGAGACACTTTTATGATTTCGTCATCTCAATGTTTATGGAAATGTCTTTATCACGCGTGAGACACTTTTATGATTTCGTCATTTCGATGTCTTTAAACGTTTAATAAGAACACCGCGAGTGCTGCTAAGAAAAACACTGTAACATCACGTCCACCGCGCTTGTTGAAACGACTAGTCACGTCCACCAGATACAGTAACATAAAATATGTTGACGCTTTTCACACGTCCGTCTTTAGTGGTAGATGGCTCGTCGCTCGAATGTATAGTCATCTATGTCAGCGTTTGGTAAATGATTAATGACCCTCGCTTTAGCCTCATCAACCGCTGAATGAATGTTTTTGACGGCTTTGTCATAGTTCTTATACCGTAGAACTCTAATTGGTCGAGGTTGTCCATATAACACACACCATAACTGCTTCCAAAGACAACGGCATTGACTCCTATCCGTATGGCCATAAAAACATTGTGATAAACAACGATAGCACGTCCTCAAACACGTGTTAAACACTATGGTCACACTGTAAAAAATGACCGGTTGAAACAACCAAAAAAAAACAGTTACCTGGGTGAATCTGAGAGAACCAGTTAAAATTAGGTTGTTTCAACCGAAATAGTTTAGGTTGTTTTAACCTAATAATATCGGTTGTTACAACCTAATAAATATTGGTTGTTTCAACCTAATAAATACTGGTTGTTGCAACCAATAATTATTGGTCACATGCATGAATCTGAGATAACCGATTAAAATCGGTTAAATATCGGATTTTTAACCGATTTAAATCGGTTGGAAATAAATTGGTAGATTCAACCAATTCGTAAATTGGTTGAATCTATCAATTTAACCTTAACCAATTTTAATCTTGACTAAAGTTGCTTATACTAACTTTATTTTGCACCACAGAAATAACAACAAATAATTTTATTTAGCAATCTTAAAATAATGTAATCGTCTTATAATAGTAAAGTCATAAAATATAATAGCTAATATAGTTCACAAAATTGGATAAAACGTTTTCTATACCCATATGATTTTGCTATGACTGCAGGTAGTTCCTTTGGGGTATTCTGCATCAAAGGCGTAAAATACCGACAATAAACATAAAACAGCATTTAAAATGTTTTGCAAAGTGAAAAGGTGGTAAACTGCCAAGGGTTTTAGTAACGAAATACTGACGTTTCGAGCGGAGTACTTCGTCAGAGCAAGACTCTTATATATGATATCATTACTCGGATATTACTATAAGTAAGACTGATGAAAGGCTACACTCGAAATGTTAGTATTTTGTTTACAGTTTACTACCTTTTCACTTTGCTATATATCCAAAATTCTGCATACACAGCACTCTACTATTTAAAATGTTTTGATTCTTAAATTTGATGACCACCATCCTTCTGCAATGAGTGACGTGGATATAGTGTCTTCTATATCTCCAGTTGAGAGGAGTTTTGGAGATGAACAATCCTTCACTTTACTCAAAATGTCAATGTCGGTATCATTCTACAACACAAGAGTAAAAAAGCCAATTAAGATTAAGTTTAGCTGTAAGCACCTTATATTGTACTTTTACAGTAATAGCATTTTCAGAGAGTTTGCAGAGGTGGAAACTCTGCAAGTAAAATATAATGTAAAAATATATATATAATTGCTAATTGCTATTACTAAAATGCAATTAGCAGGACACAGCTTATCACCATCCAGTAGGAATATTATCTGTTTCCTCAACTGAAGCAGAGTTATTTACAAGTAGAAAACTTACATTTATACTAAGAAATAACTTTGCAGTGTTACAATAGGAATAATCAATAAATATTTTTCTGACAGAAAAGCCAATAGAATGTATCCTTTACATAAATATTACCATACAAAGATTCATTAAATATCCTACATAAGTACACATCAATGCTTATAATGATTGCTTTGGTTTTTAAATTATCATTGCATAGATATAGAAAATCAAATCTTCCAGGGAGAGCAGGATTTTAGCCAATATCCTTCCTGTAGAAAACACTGTCTACAGGTTACCAAATGTTTAATGCTATTAATTTTACATCCCAATTGTGCAGTAAATGGTTACAATTTGGCACAAAACTAGCTACTGTAACTTGCATATTACATTGCTGTGACAAATCATAAAACCAGAAATATATCAGTTGGTATGCGCATACCAACTGATATATTTCTGGTTTTATGATTTGTCACAGTAGCTAGTTTTGTGCCAAATTGTAACCATTTACTGCACAATTGGGATGTAAAATTAATAGCATTAAACATTTTAATAGATCCTAAATTATCTTTAAAGTGCCTATAACGTCTGTGGGGATTTAACATATTTGTAATCTATGGATTCTCGTGAGATAAATTGTAATATATCTTGTCAGCTTCATAGACTTTTTTGCTGTTAAAGTTGATGGAAATGACGTCAAATCGGGCATATGTAAAGATGTTTTCATGTAGACAGATTCCCGATATGACGTCATTTCCGTCAACTTTAACAGCAAAACGGTCTATGAAGATGAAATTTTCAGCTGACAAGATATATTACCACGTCTTTCTGATAACAGACAAAAGCTGTGCCTCAAAACTTTAAAAAAAATACAATCGACACCATCTTCTCCTTTGGCTACTTTGATTCCACCGACGACATATGAAGCACATCGCCGAAAATTACGTGGTAGTGTTGATCGACTTTCTCTTTACCAATGCAATACTGACCGTTATAACCGCAGCTTTTCCCCTGCCATGACGAGATGCATAAATGACTTAATTACATCTTGACTAAGTTCTATGTTAAACTTTAGTAAATTTTGTTTCTAATTGTAAACCGGTTCCAGTCCCCCGGTATTCTATTATTTGTTTGTAAACTTTTTCAATATGACCTTTTTAAGACCTTTTTAAACAGTTGTAAATATAAAGCAATTCACTGTATTAGTGCGATTTTATATTCAATAAACCATCTATTATTATTATTATTACAATTTATGTAAAATCCCCACAGATGTTATAGGCACTTTAATTAGCATGGTCACTAAAATTGCATTTGAACCTGTGGCAAACCGTTAGCCTAACCCCCAGGGGTCATTTGCTGATGTTAAATATGTAAAAAGTTCTTAACACCAACTGCATGGCAGCATTTTGATGCATGATTGCTTTACTGGTTAATGTAATATAAAAATCAAATATTTCAAGGGAGAGCAGGATTTTAGCCAATATCCTTCCTGTAGAGACATACTGTCTTAGTGTCTACAAGTGACCAAATGTTTAATGCTATTTAATTTTATATCCTAATCGTGCAGTTTGGCACATAATAAATTAACATATTACAATGACCAGAATAGATCAGACAATGTCAGGGCCATTTCAAATTTCCTTTTCACATGTTTAATATCAGCTATAACTTCGTAGTCATTTGCCACAGGTTCAAATTATTGCAATTTTAATAACAATGCTAATTAAAGATAATTCAGAATCTATACTTAGTTAGCCCATACCAACTTGTATTTTTATGGAGTTATGAGTTGTCACAGAGTTGTCAACCCTTGTATTACCGGTAACTAATAATATATTGAAAATTTCTTGATTAATGTCAACTCATTCATATTGTAAAACATACACAACAGACTTGTACAGTGTAGTACAGGTCAGTAGAAACAGTATGGCTTGCATGAGAAAAATAAACTTTTTGAAGTCTCTGATGACCCTACAGACCTAGTGGTGGTGAGGGCAAATTTTCAGTGTCTTAAGGCAGCTAGCTACTTATTAGTAAAGGCATTTTATCCTTTAGGTAGGGTATAGTCATTTGACTAGACAGTCATTTGCCACAAAAGATAATTTAGGATCTATTGTGGATGTACGGTATGAGATGTCACAGAGCTGTTAAAGTGCCTATCCAGCCTGTGGGGATTTTACATATTTAGGATCTTTGGATTCTCATGAGAAAAATTATAAAATATCTTGTCATTTGCATATTTCATCTTCATGCCCTTTTCCCCCTGCTAAAGTTCACAGGAAGTGACGTCAACACAGGGACACGCAATGTTTTGCGAAGTGATTCAGCAATGGAAATACAGCGAAAGTGTGGCTTTGAACTTTAAACAGCCTGTTTAGACAAAATTCACTCAATAACATTCACTGTTGAAATAACACCGCAAAATATTATGTGTCCCTGTGTTGACGTCACTTCCTGTGAACTTTAGCAGGGGGAAATGCATGAAGATGCAATTTTTGAAACAACAAGATATACTACATTTCTTTTTGGTAGAACCCAAAGATTACGAATATGTAAAACCCGCACAGGCTGAATAGGCACTTTAACCCTTCTACTAAATGGCATCTTCCCAGAGCTAATTAGGACATGACTGTCATGTACACAATATGCAAAAATGTAATACAGAAATTCAAATTTCACAATACATTAGATACTAACCAATTATAAAGAGGACTTTTCACACGGTATAAAGCAGAATGTCTTTATTTTCTTTTTTCTGTCATGTATTATAATCACAGGAAGTTCCCAAATAAGGCACATACTTGTTTGGCTATCTCATATGGGGACTGTTGAATTAAGTCAAAAAAATCCTGAAATCAATATTATATGTCAGTAAATAAATGCTTTAAATGTCAATTTTAAAAATGTTAAGAATTGTATTATGTTGAGTAAGTTTAATCATGGACGGTAACTCAAGCATTGTTCATGCTGGGTACCATTGTATGAAATTTATGTGAGCATTGTTCTTCAAGTGCCCTTGAGACAACTACAATAATAATAATAATAATAATAATTTCTATATTGCTAATTCCCTATAACCCATTAGCACTTTACAATATGGTAGTAACCTAAGTAGATAAATCTTAAAATTACACTCTTAAATTTACAATTGATAGATAACTGTTATAAAAATATATTAAAGTCCTAAAAATATTAAAAATAAAAATTATGTATAAGCTGCTGCCCTATTAAGCTTCAAGGAACATAATTTGTTGAGGTTAATAAATGTTCACATTTGCCAGAAAAGATAAACAATAAAAAGTTGTTTATGGAGATTAGGCAGGAACTAAAACAATCAGACATACAGTAGAATCCATAATTCACTATATACAGGAACTGAGTGGGCGTTCGGTTCTTGACCCCATTGTAATATGCAATTTTATATAACTCAAATTGTGATTATACTTACACCTGGCATATCACATACATTTAACTGCTCATATTTTGTTAGTAAAGTTAGGTAGTTGCAGCTTTGATGTTTGTAAAGTTTTAAAGGTTTTGCTGTGCAAGCTGTGTTAAGTTGTCAATACTCTGAGCACCAGACAGGACTCAAACCTGTAACCTTTCTGAACGCTAGACAGATGCTCTAACCATTGAGCCATTGGAACTCAGACGGACGGCAGAGCAAGGTTAATTACGGTATGTAAACCCTGGGACGAGTCTTGCCGTTATCACAAATACTTGTTGGACTACAAGTCGTTGTTGTGACAGTCAATTTCCAGTTAAATGTTGTTAGTAAAGTTAGGTATAGTTGCAGCGTGATGTTTGTAAAGTTGTAAAGGTTTTGCTGTGCAAGCTGTGTTATTTGTGATAACGGCAAGACTCGTCCCAGGATTTAAATACCGTAATTAACCTAATGCTCTGCCATCTGAGTTCCAGTGGCTCAATGGTTAGAGATTCTGTCTAGCGTTCAGAAGGTTACGGGTTTGAGTCCTGTCTGGTGCTCAGAGTTTTTCTGAGTATTGACAACTTAACACAGCTTGCACAGCAAAACCTTTACAACTTTACAAACATCAAGCTGCAACTACCTAACTTTAACCGGAAATTAACTGTCACAACAACGACTTGTAGTCCAACAAGTATTTGTGATAACGGCAAGACTCGTCCCAGGGTTTAAATACCGTAATTAACCTTGCTCTGCCATCTGAGTTCCAGTGGCTCAATGGTTAGAGCATCTGTCTAGCGTTCAGAAGGTTACTGGTTCGAATCCTTTCTGGTGCTCAGAGTTTTTCTTAGTATTGACAACTTAACACAATTGCACAGCAAAACCTTTACAACTTTGCTCAACACTCATGCTAGAGTGAGATGCTGATGATACAGTAAAGGTATTATAGTATATGAACACACATGATGTATGAAGTATTGAAGTAACTACAAACTGTGCAGTATGCCAATAATATTTTCTTGATGTCACCTACAACAGACTTGTATGTACCAGTAGAAACTAGAAGCAGTATGGCTTGCATGAGAAAAACAAACTTACCAATTGAATTGGCAATGCCAATATTGCGAACTTTGATATAATAATTTCAAAGTATGTTAAGCTGATAGTAAAGCCTTCGCTAAAATCGAATCTGGAAAAATATAACAACTATCTACGTCAAAATATGAGTATTTATCTCAAACTTTAAGTGTGATTCAAACCAAATTGTCAGCCGAACATAAAGGCAAACACAACTCAATTATTAACCTCTGAAATAACCATCCAATCCTTTGATTACAATACGTATGAAAACAAATAATTGAATAAGAACAGTAATAAATAAATGCGCATTATTAAACAGCTTATCTAATAGCTAGTTGCTGACTCGCACTCAAATGATATACAAATATAAAATGATTAAACTGAATGTGACTTTATACGGACGTACCTTCAAAATTCTGACGACAATCTTCGTCTACAGCCCATGATTCGGAAAGCAACGAGTCCTTTTGAAAACCATCACAAAATACAGCCAAGAAATTCAAATTAAATATCGAAATATAACGATCAAAGACCAAGAAACTCCAAGTTCGTGTTCGAACATTTCGAAATGGCCGCGTGGTGTATTGTATCCCATGATTTCTTTGAGGTCTCACAAGCATCGTGGGGAGCGGAGCTAAGATCCTGTGTACGAGGTTGGGGATTCACTAAATTGCGTGTGCCATTCAGCCACGCTTTTCGCGTTGTTCGTTTTATGTTAGATTTCAAGTTTTTATTTTGTTATATTGTATTAATTATTAAATACAAATTTTAGGAAAAATGCTAGTTTAACAAAAACCAAGTGACTGCAAATCAATTTTAATTGGCATCTTTGTGTACACAGTGGACACAGACCACGTCATAGACACATCAAGGTTATTTTCTCGAGATTCAGAAGCTTTACAAGAACAAAAACCCTAACCATAATCCAAATAAAAACTCTTGTCATAACCATAAAAATAAAATATATCCTATTCATCGGAGCATCGTGGGGGGCGGACCTCGTACCCAGGGTCTTATCTCC
Source organism: Chrysogorgia sp. JL179-B06 (assembly GCA_035772405.1). NCBI lineage: Eukaryota > Metazoa > Cnidaria > Anthozoa > Scleralcyonacea > Chrysogorgiidae > Chrysogorgia > Chrysogorgia sp. JL179-B06. The sequence goes on along the minus strand of JAYKKM010000385.1, from coordinate 1,091,893 downwards.
GCTCGCGTTGCTTGCCGCTTTCCGCTTTATGTTCGCATTAAAGTTTGTATTTGGTTATATTGTATTAATTATTAAACCCAAATTTTATGAAAATATAAAAATTGCTAGTTTAACAAAAATTCAAATCACTGCAAATCAAATGCAATGTGCCATGCTAGCAGTTTTGTAAAAACACTTCGGTTCTTAGTGTTAGGACTAACTTACACTGGGCTAACTTACACTGTGTTATTTTACATTAATTAAATCCGTCCTGTCCGTTCTGCGCATGTGTGATATTTCAAACGTGCGGGACTCCATATGTCAACAAACTTCAACGGAATAGATAAGCGAGTATTCGTCAAGGTGGCGAAGGCGCGAGTGGAAGTTAAATATATTATCCACGAAGCCATTTAACAAATTCGACCAATTTAAATCGGTCGTAACATAAAACAATTTGGTTATTTTGTTCACATGCACTGTGACCAATTAACAATTGGTTGTGACCAATTAACAATTGGTTTAAATAACCAATTTATATATGGTTGCAACCAATTCGTTTGGTTATTTCAACCGTTTTGAATTGGTTGCAACCAATTTAAACGGTTGTTTCAACCGGTCGTTTTTTACAGTGCATAACGGCGGTACACAATCGCCATCTTTATTGTGAAGTAGTAATAGACATAGGGGTGGAATCTTCATATAACGTCTCGTAGTGTCGTTAACTCACCACCAGACACTCTTGCCATGGCCGTTTTACATGCGAAGGGTATAGTCTGGTGGGCTCGAGATTTTTTGTATGAGGATTCTAGGTGCGCTGGCACCCTCCAACATAATCGCCGTCTTTATTGTTGAGTAGTATAGCACATGGGGGTACCGTTACGCCTGGAGTCTTCATATAACGTCTCGTAGTGTTATCAATTTATCACCAGACGCTCTTGCTATGGTCATTTTCCGTGCGCAGGGTATAATCTGGTGGGTCACACCCATATTGGGCTCGAGATTTTTTGTATGAGGATTCAGGTGCGCCGGTACCCCCATGTGCTATACTACTTTTCCTGCTTCGTAAACTTTCGAAAGAAACTGCTTACCTTTCAAATAAAGAGCAGAAACCTAGACAGCTTGCAATTTTAGCACGAAGAAGTGAAAATGGCAAAATGCTTCGATATTGTGTCCCCACGAAGGGCGCGAGTACTTGACGAACGATTTCCGACAGTCTGAGTTGCGCAGTTGTAATTTCATTATCGAACCCCTCAATCAAGATGCATCATGACTATATGGGTACAGCTGACCGCGGTACCAACAAAAAATAACCAACCCACGGCTGTATCATATAAATCCCGTGGATTTTTAATGATCTATTGAATTCAATTGCTCAGTCTTGTCCTGCTCACTGCTCCTAAATCTCTACCTACAAAAACGTTCTTCTCCCAGAGAAAACTTTGGCAGAAAATCCTTTAAAATTTGAACTATCGAACGCCGGCTCTTAACCAGATACATCCAGATTTTGATGTAATTGAATGAAGTAATTAAATGAAGTAATTGAAGGTTGATTAAAAACTTCGAGGTGAAACGTCAACTACAAACATTTTTTGATATTTTGTAGGTGGCAAGACATATAATTGTCTGTAGGTGTTTTAGCTAATCACAATCAAGATTGTATGAGTATTGTGTACTAATACTTGTTCTTGGAACTTGTTCTTCTCAAACATGAAGTGTTATTTCTAAAACTTATAAGCCGAGAGAGCCTCATGACTCCGTAATTTCGCGATATTTTCACAACTAGCCATAATGCAGATTGAAATTTCTATCGAAAGATATTATAAGCGATGGTTAAAATCGTCACAACAAAGTAGAAATACCTCTCAATTGACAAAATACTCCAGTATATCCTCGAAGGCAGGCACAGCCGATAAAAAACATTGAGCTTTCAATACAAGCTCCACCATTTTCGCAGGGTGATGGTTTGCATGTCAACACTACAGAAGAAAGAGACGTAATTTTTCGAACAAAATTAAATTATTGAAAAACAGATTTAAGGTTACATTATTGATTATTGGATTCCTCTGAGCCCAATATTACAAAATATTTAAGTTGAGAATTCAATATTGGTCGAGCCTAATATTGCATGTCGAGACTTAAATATTTTGTAATATTGGGCGAAGATGAATCCAATAGGTGTTTTATTATATCGAACAAAATATCTTTAACACAAAGATGTTTCTTTGCACGTAAACAGTCAAAAGGTTGCTGCCCAATATGTAGCTGCGCTACATCGTAAAATATTGGGCTGCCACGTGATGCTAATAGAGACAGTTGATTGGTGATTATATGAGGGTATAATAATAGGTGAAAAGGGTGTGTTTTAGGAGGTTGGCTATTGTGCACCGAATTTTATGTGATAATTGAGTAATGTTTTAGGAGATTAGCTATTGCGCACCGAATTTTAGGTGATAATTGAGTATGTTTTAGGAGATTAGCTATTGCGCACACGAATTTTAGGTGATAAAGACATGTTTATGAGATTGGTTATTACGCGCAAATTTTAGGTGATAAGGGTATGTTTTAGGAGATTGGCTATTGCGCGCCGAATTTTAGGTCGGTGATAAGGGTACGTTTTAGGAGATTTTTTTTTTTTGCGCACCGAATTTTAGTGCTATGTATCTCAAATTTCAGTCAAGAAAGCATATTAATATAATTGCTGATGATCAATATATAAATTTGTGAGACCCTCAAAATAAATATATAGTTTAACTCAAAATCATTATACATATCACATTTTCAATTTTGATTAATAAACGTACCAAACTGTAGGCATACACTTTATATTTTTAGTGTTATTTTGGTATTCGTAGACCTCAACAAAGGTATAACACTGTGTCCAAATTTAAACGCGAGGTTTAAAAAAACATACATTTCATAGGAACAAATGTAATAAATATAGACTCGGTAATTCCAAATCTGCATGTTTTCAGAGTTGAAATCGAATAAATATTGGCCGAGATAACGTTCAAAAATCTACGACAAAGCGGCCTCCATTCCTATTGGTATATATACTAACGTGCGGTTTTACGAAGGGTATGCGTTTTCTCGTAATTTAATAGACACGTATGTTATGTATTTAGACTCGGTATAATTTCAAATCTGTTTTCGGAATTGAAATCGATTAAATATTGACTGAGATAACGTTCGAAATCTACGACGAAACGGCTTTTGCGATTTGTGATCAGTCTGGGGATATAACAAGCTGGCGAGGGCTTTGCGCATACGTATTACCAGTAATAAATATTTTATCAACTTTTTCACTCATATCCTAAAGCCTATCACACCAAAGGTAAAAAAGAAAGCCAAATTCCCGATTTCACTCATTATTAGCATTTTTGACAAACAAACCTTTATAGAACAGGGATGGATTTACTGGGGGGGTGCGGGGGGGTGCCCTAGCCTTGGCCAGAGGGGGTGCAGGGGGGGTGCTATTTTTCACGATAAAGCAAATATTAGAGACAAAATGAGATACAGTAATTTAAGGTTAGATACTTAGATATTCATGTGATTGTGACCATGACTAGACTATCTGTTGACGTTGCATCACTTGAATGTATCATGTTTGATAATATTTTGCTAGCTTTGGCCCTTTGGAGCATCATGCACCTGATGCCTTTCTGACTCTGGAGTCTGGAACCCATCTAACTGATCTAAGCAATATTTATATTTTTAAATTTTAATTCTCTTCTGCTTTTCAAAAGCATACTATGAAGTTAAGAGAATAGAATCTACTGTAATACACTATTAACTAATAACTATTATATTTATAAACTTCTCCCTGTCCCTCAGTCCCTGCATCGCGAGGGGGAGTGCGAGGGCTCTGGGTACAAGGCTACAACTAGCTACTTAGTAACTAAGTTGTACACTTGTACAGTTGTACTGCAGACTGCATGGAGGCTGTTTTGCCAAATTGCCAGAATACTGATGCAGTGATGGGCGGGCGGCGCGCATGGCCGCCAGAATAGTGATGGACGCGTGGTGCGCATGACCGCCAGAATACTGATGGACGCGCGCGCATGACCGACACAACTCGAGCAACCAGAGCACCCCCCCCCCCCCCCCCCCCCCTACCAGATCATGCTGGATCCATCCCTGTTATAGAACATCAATTCAAAACTCAAATCATAAAATATTTTGGTATTTAACTATTCACGATCATGTAAAATCTATATCTATATCGTATTTGGGGTGATAGGCACTATAAGTGCTATATACCATTTTTGGTAATTTTATTGGACACGTGTAAATAACGGTGTCAAAGAATAAATTTAGTGAAAATAAAACGCTGTATTTACAGCACTAATTTTACGTGATATGCGACCACCGTATGTAAAATATAGGAAAACTTTAGTTGTTTTACAAATCAAATATCTAAAAAGGTTGATGTACTGCCGAAATAGTGTGTAATTTCTAAGGGAATTCGCTCAAAATGTTAGACAACTTACACACTATTTCAGAAGTACACCAACTTTTTAAGATATTTGATTTGTATTTCTAATTCATTCAATTAATTTGGTTGTTTTAGTTATTTAGCATCCGGTACGGCTTACCAGAAGCAGAATTGAGCAAGTTACAGCGAATTCAGAATACAGCTGACAGACTTGTTGCGAGTTTTAAAAAATCAGATCACATCTCCCCTGTTCTTGGTAATCTTCAGTGGTTGCACGCCAGTGTAGAATGAATCAAGAACACGAAAGATTACCATAGAACTGGTTTACATGCGCTGACTCGCGCACTTATAGTCTACATTCAATAATACCCCACACACACATGTCCTATTACCAATCAATTACACAGACAAGTTGTCTACTACCTATCACCATATATTACACCAGGAAGATCAACGATTATATTTGATGATGAAAAACATTATTTAAACGCGCCGAGCCCATCAACTATCCTGATTTCCAAGGGGGGAGGCAACATAGGTAACAATACAATATAATGAAAATAAAAGGAAATAAAATTATATATGCATGATTACAAAACGTGAGCAGCAACTTTATTTTTGAATGAAGAGTACGACTGATTATCTCTTACTGTAAATGGTAAGGAGTTCTATGTTAGAGCTCCATCATAACTGAAACTCCTTTTTAAACTCTTGATTCTTGGTTGAGGTATACGGAGCGATGTACTAATATGATAGCATTAGCATTGTCTGATATTCATAACTTCGCTATTCAACATAAAATTAAACTAAATCCTATTAAATGCAAGGAGATGGTTATAAACTTAATGCATAATCACAACTTCCTATACTCCGACCTATTGTGATCGGTAATGATATAATAGAAAGAGTTAATAACTATAAGATCCTCGGTATAATTCTAAGCAATGATCTCAAATGGAATAATCATGTAGATTATATCTATAAAAACGCATGTAAAAAGTTATATTCACTTAGGGTCTTAAAACGGTCGGAGTTGAACATAGGAACATATTGAAAGTATATATTAGTGTGATAAGTCCTACTCTTGAATAAGCTGTATCTATACGGCAAGCTATTCCAGATTTTCTATCATGTAAATATAATTATAGGCCATACAAAGAAGAGCCCTCAGTATAATCTTTCCTTTATATAGTTACAATGAGGCGCTCTCAATTTCTAAGATACCTACACTAGATAATCGACGTGTGCAGATTTGCTTAAAAATGAAGGTTGACACTCATCATCTACATTTCCTCCTCCAAAGCGTGAGAAATAGAGATACAGTGTATAATCTAAGAACACGTTCAAATGACATTCTGCTTTTTGGAAATAGTACAAAGTACTCAATCATGTAAATTAAAAGAACAGAGGATTTTTTTACATTTAAGTATTTTGAGTAATCTATAACATTATTATGTAACAGTTTGATAGTATATATGGATGGTTTTAATATTATGTAAGTATATGCTCGATAATTCAGTTCCTGTACTGGAAGAGAGTTTTATTAAACGGTATATAATTATGATTTTTTTTATAAATAAGTTCTTAAGAGATTTACGCCCTAAATTATTCAAAACTTTAAATATCAAGTTAGCTTTTAATTTTTGTCTTTGAACCTCAATAAGATGATTCGTACAGTAGCCTATCAGTGTATCTTGGCTTTCTGTAAACACTAGTCCTTAGTTTGTTCTTGTCACGTGTTACCAAACAGTCTAGAAAAGGAAGAGAGCTCCATTCTCCTCAATTTCTTTAGTAAATTGTATGTCACAGTTCTGTTCATTAACATGTTGGTGAAAATCGTCGACGTCGTCTTCATGTATAGCGAAGTAATGGTGTCGTCAGCGAAACCAAAAAGGTAATGTTTTTTTGTAAGTTGTGAGGGCGCGTTCATCTATGGCTTGCTGCACAATCTCAGCAACCACAACTGAGACTGGAGATCCCATAGCTGTCACGCGTAAACTGTTTGTAGTGCGTGCCGTTATATTGATAATAAGTGGAGGTCAAACAAAGCGTAAGTAATTCAATAATGTCGTCAGTGGGTAAAAGAAATGCTTTAAAGTCGTCTGGTATTTGTACTGTTTTAATGGCGTTGATAAAGTTTTCGGTAGATTGAAGTTTGAGCCGTGATTTGCTTGTTAGTGGTTAAAGTAAAGTTGTTAGGTATTTGGAGAGTTCGTAAGTAGGAGAACCACAGAAAAAAACTGTGGGTCGCATGGGTATTTGCGGTTTGTGAAGTTTACTGGTAATCCGTACAGTTTAGGTGGTCGCGGCACAGAACATCTGAGCCGATAGTAAGTTTGTAAGTCAATAGCGTTTGTGTCTTTCTCAGTGAGAACATTTGGTTGTTGAGTTTGCGTTGGAGTGATGGCGTTGGATCTCTTTTTGAGTTTTTCGTACGTTTGTTGATCGTTAACTAGAGCGTCCATTTTGTCGTTAGTTAAGCGGTCAGTCTTAATTCTTAAGTAAGTCTTAATTATTAAGACCGCGAGGTTGTGTTATCTGTCGAACCCGAAGGGTGAGGCCGATTAAACAAACCGAGGATGATAGCATTCAATGATTCATTATTACTATGCAAAATTAAGGCCGTACGCTTTTTACTGAACTAAAGCTGGCTAAAGCTCACGGCAACGACTTCTGTAACTCAGGTTGGTATAGAGATCATGCAGGGTCACGGGTTCAATTCCCAGCCGGAAGGACTTGAAGTTTAATTTTTCACAACTGGTTCCGGTTGTGTCTCGAAAGTATATGATTTAACACTCGTAATTCACAACAATTTTTCCTTCATCATATTCAGCGGGTCGATATGCCAATATTAACGGACATTATACGATTTTCCGAATTGGTAAGTTTTGGCGGGAAAATTTCTGAATTGATTTGAATGAGAATATCCCTATATGTGCATCTAAACCTTGTTTGCCTGTCAGTAATTCAAAATAATCTTTGCTTCCTAACGGGGTTGTAAAGGATAATGTAATTTATATGCGTATAAAAGTACTTTTTACAACATGAGCGGAAGTGTTGTATCGGATATACAGCTCGAGCCGAAGGCGAGAGATTGTATATCCGATACAACACGGCGCGAAATGTGATACGCAATAGATCAAACACGAGAAAGAGTGTTTCATCCTATATCCAGTTCCCGAGAAGTAGGTTGAAAAACGAGGCGATAGCCGACTTTGTTAACTGAATTCGAGGCGCAGGATAGAGGATGGAACACTCTTTCTCGTGTTTGATATTACATCTAGAACGAATCAGTATTTTAAGAGAAATTTGAGGTGGAAATTTTCAAAATCCTATGCTAATTAAGGTCGGGTATCCTGCAGTAGTCCGTCTCGGTGCTGATTTCCTTTGTTTTCGGCTCATGAATTATTAATGAGTTTGAGATGAATGCGTGTAATAATAATAATAATAATATTAATTTATATAGCGCAGATTCAACATTACCGTTTTCAAAAGCGCTTTACACAAGTTATAGAATGTCAGAATTAAAATAATCAAACTAATAACAATTACTTAAAAAGAAAAAAGAAATAACTCAATACAACTAGTTAATATAGGCTATCTTAAAAAGATACGATTTAAGTTTCCGTTTTAAGTTTCCGTATATATATATATATTTATTATATACACAAGCTCTGGATATGAGCTATTCTGCAATCTGATTGGTTCCTCTACTAGTAGGCTATCAGCTCATATCCTACTAGTAGAGAAATCTAGCAAAATGGCTGCCAGATTTGCATAATTAAACGAAGAAGAAATTCAAGTTTTACTGGGAAATAGTACACCAAAATGCACACAGAAAGCAACCAAATTCGGAATGAAAGTATTTGACGGTAGATAGAACAACTAGATTTTACGAAAAGCTCTCCAAATTTCATATTTTTAGAAAAACAGCGACGTTTAAAGTGGCGATGCTAGAAATATTTTTGGCCTTCAAAAAATTACATTTTAGCGTTTCTACTTGGTTTAAGAATGGTTTACGAGTTCAAAGAAATTTGACAAGTACATAACAGAAATGTCCAAAACAAAGTTAAATTCTTGCTTAATAAAGCAATTTCACATTTCTGCTAAGGCAGAAAGATGGCTTGTAAATAAAAACAACAATGAAGTTCATTAGAGCTGCCATTTAGATTTCTCAAAAAACGTCAAACAAAGGTTTTAGCATAATTGGTGACCCTACCTTTGCTGAAGCTAACCATATTCTAGAAGCTTTCGTCAAAGACTTGAGAAAGTCTGGCAAGATAGCTGGAGTAGTCTACAAAAAACCCATTTCAAAAGAGCAAAAGGCGGCCTCGGCAACACCGAAGATGAGTCCTACGGCAAAATCTTCCGTATTCGAGACTCAAGCATCCGCCCTGTCGAAACGATCCAAAAATACTTGAAGCATCTAAATCATGCCTGTGAAAGTCTAGTGAAAGTCTCTTTCAGCGTCCAAATGATTCAAAATGCAATAAGTTTGATGTCAACATGAACGGGGTTCAGTATTCAAACATGGCAGTCGGCGAAGCTCCACGACAAAAAGTACAGTGTTCAACTTTCACCATTGCAATGTGAACATTTACAACTGACTTTGCTGAACTGTTTTTTGATCGGTAAAGTGGTTTGCAGAGCGAAACTTTCTTCGTTCAAACTGTTTATAATATGAATGCCTTCCATGAGTGATTGATCGGCGTTTCACTTTCACGTGACATAATTTAATTATTCATATTTTGTCTTCATTACGCATGACGGATGTTGAGAGAAAATTTAAAAATCTATTCAATTACTTGTATAATATAAACTTGCAATTTTATGTTGTTCATATCCAGAGCTTGTGTATATAATAAAACAGTTATTCCACTCACTCTCGTCGTATATGGCTGATAGCCGACTCGGCTAGCGCCTCGTCGGCTATCAGCTCATATACGACTCCGAGTTCGTGGAATAACTGTTAAATATATATATATATATATATATATATATATATATATATATATATATATATATATATATATATATATATATATATATATATATATATATATATATATATATATATATATATATATATATATATATATATATATATATAATATAGCCATCCACTGTATATGAGCTGTTCTGCAATCTGATTGGTTCAGCTACTCACCCTATATCAGCTCATATACGGTGAGTAAATGAAAGCAATAAAAATGCAAAATGGCTGACCGTTTTGCTCAGCTTGATGAATAAGAAATAAAAACCCTTCTTGAGAATGCAATACCACTGATAATACAAAAAAAACAACAATATATGGAATGAAAATGTTTAATGATAAGTAAAGAAAACTAAAAAAACTAGCCTTTTTCAAAATAAGGGGTGGTTTTGAAATTAAATTTGACATGAAACGACTGAAAAGGAGTGCAAAGTTTTAAAAGAGAAGAGAGAAAGGTAGAAATTAAATTAATTACATTAAATTTTGAATTTGTTTACCTCTTCCAATTTTTCTGGCGGTTTGTACATCACAGGGATGACAAAAGCAGAGATAAACACTTGCTTTAAGGTGTTTCATACAATAAAAAAGTTGACAAATTATTGAGAAATCCTCCCAACAACAAGCCATTTTCCATCATTGACGAACCTACTTTTACTTTTTTAAATTCAGTGTTGCTTCTACCGTTGGTTTTACCTTGGCCTTTACTTGGGACGACGAGGAAGAGAAAACCAGAGGAAACTTAAGCCAAATACTGTATGATGGTTTTAAGATCAACAGCAGACGGCAAGTTATATTTCAAGTTGAACCGGGAGTTCGCAGGTTCAATCCCGTCAACAAAAAATCACCAAGGCGGTTTAGCCGACGTCGAAGACGAGTCCGACTGGAAAATCTTTGCCCAGCCAGGTTAAGTTTCACAAAGCTTGTACTTTTTGTCCACAAAATTTGTACTTTTTGCCCATACGAATACGATGTACGTGCAATTCCCTGTTCGTTTTTAATACGAATGTACATAATTTGTACTACGCATAACGGAAGTAGCAGACGGAAGCGCCATGGCGGAAAACGTCATTTGTTTATGTCATTAGTATTTAATTATTGTGGAATTGTTAATAAATTTTTGGCTTATTATATAGTGGATGTCTATATTATAAAACAATTATACCATTCACTCTCGTCGTATATGGCTGATAGCCGACTCGGCGCGAATATCAGCTCATATACGACTCGAGCTCATGGTATAATTGTTAAATATATATATAATATACAGTATATATATATTAAAACAACGATTTTGTCGTGGTAATAAATTGAAACAAAGCTTTAAAATACGTCGAAACCATGGTGAAATGGTAAATATAGTTCTGACAAGAACTGTTCGAAATCACTACTAATATAATTATTATACACGATAATATGTATATTATATATAACCACATTTACCAAAATCTATCAATGGCGTAATGTTGGAGCAAAGGATAGGAAAGAGAAATGAGTTCATAGAAGAACTGTTTAAAGATAGAGAAATAAATAGGCTTTTAAAATAAATGAGCACGATGCATTTCGGCAGACAACTTATCAAGTGCTACAACCATAAGATAGCATGTATTTATAGTCAACAAAAAGTCCAGTTACGTCAGACGCAAAGGCGTCATGACAGTGTTCCTAAAATAACGATGTTTTAAAAATGAATTCCTTCTGTCGGCACAAGTCAGGATCTGACAACTTGCTGTAAATAGATTCTAACACCTTCAATTGAAAGGGCGAACGAAACTTGGCCAATATCCGTAAATTGGTGTCATTGTAAGAATTGGCGCATTGGGAATTTGAAAGGTGTCGGGAAATGGCAGAATCGCAGTTAATGACCATGTCTTGACGGCATTGTCTTCTTGGCTGTTGGCGTAATGGAACAGTTTTTCTTCGTATGTTAGTAGGAACGTGTTGTTTCATTCTTTCCCCTAACCTTTGAGAAGTTCTTCCTACGTAGCGAGAACCACACTCGCATTTAAATTCGTAAATTACAGAGCTTGATGAAAAAGCAGGTAAAACTTCTTTCGGAGTAGGCGGCAAAATTGTCCTAGTTGAGAAAATGCATCTTAATTGGCTACTGAAGAAAGTAATTTTCTATAGTAACCTTCAGTTGTTTCTCGAATTGTTCGGAAATTTTACCAATCCACGGTAATTTTTAAGTGGACTGGGCATTTGTTTGGTCCATGCATAGGTTCTAGATTAGGAAGAGACATGGATATTGTATCAAGCAATTGTCCAATCATCCTTCAAATGGTTGCTAAGAAAATGGTTTTTAATTCGCTGAGATCTTGTTCCAAAAACTTATCCGAAGATAACTTGCGTATTCTGTCAATTAAACATTTCACCAATGAGATATTTTGTTTTGTTGAGCTAAAAGAATCAAAACGTGTGTTAAGGCCTGTAAATGTAGATTTCCGATAAATGCTTGTAAGGAAACAATTATCATCTGTGTGAACTAACACATCCAAGAAAGCTAATTTGTTGTTCTTTTCAAATACATGTGTAAATTTTAAAGACGGATGAAGCGAATTTAATATATACAGGAAAGAGAGAGCTGTTTCTTTGTTATTGAATAAAGTGAATGTGTCATCTACATATCGTTTGTACCAGATTGGAATAATATCTGTGTTATAGTATCGAACATTTTGCTTTCATAATAACCACCAAAAATGTTGGTCAATACCGGTGTCCTAATGGCGATCCCATAGCTACACCATCAATTTGTTTATAAACTGCCTCATCAAAACTAAACTCTACCCCTTTGGTCACAAAAGCATCTTCCGAAATACTAGGTGGTTTAATATCTGAATGGTAAAGTGTGTCAACGCAAATCTTAATAGTTTCTTATAGTGGGATATTTGTAAACAAACTAACAACATCAAACGAGCACATGGTTAGTTCTCAAGAATTATAATTGAGTTATTTTAAATTATTAACAAATGTAATCGAATCTTTCAAAATATGTGAAGAATATTTCTTCAAAACTGGATTTAGTAATAGTGATAACTTTTTGCCAGACTATGTTGGGATGACTTTATCATTGATAAGATAGGTTTCAATGGAACACCATCTTTGTGGACTTTTGGTAAGCCATACATGCGGGGTCTTTCACCCCGCACATACAGTTACGACAGTTTGAGCGTAAATTTCTCTCTACACGCCTTCAGGTTCATCATCAATTGTACAAGGAACAATGTCGTAAATACGCAAAGGCAATTGATTTTGCAAAAACAGATTATTATAAGGCTAAGATATCTAACTCTAATCAGAATCAGCTATTTCACATGATTGAGGGGGTGTTCCGAGTAAAATCTATTCCTTTATTGCCATCACATGATTCTTCGTATGACCTGGCTGATGCTTTTAGTTGTTATTTTTCAACTAAGATTCAGTTACTTCGAGATAAACTTACTAGTACACATGGGTCAGTTAAGAAGTTATCTATAGCAGTTGACTCTCCTTGTTGTAAAAGCTCTCTCAGTGAATTTACTACTGTATCTGAAAGCTTTTGTCTGTAACACAATCAAACAGTACTCGTCTAAATCCTGTGCCTTAGATCCTGTACCTACACATCTGCTAAAGGAATCTCTTGACGTGTTAGCTGCCCCAATTACTGACATTATCAATTCATCTTTATCCTCAGGAGTATTTCCTCTGTCGCTTAAGAAAGGTCTCATCTGCCCATCTATTAAAAAACCTACTAGTGATAAAGAGCAATTCCCTAACTATAGACCTATTACTAACGTGGCTTTCTTGTCAAAAGTATTAGAGCGGAATGCTGCCAGACAGACAACAGACTATCTTATTGAGAATAACCTCCTTGCAAAAATGCAATCTGCTTATAGACTCTTTCATAGCACAGAGACAGCAGTTCTGCGTGTTTTCAATGACATCCTTAATGCACTTGATGAAAATCAGGAAGTAGTGTTGGTACTGTTGGACTTATCATCTGCGTTCGACACCATTGACCACATTGTTCTATTGGAGAGACTTCAACATCGTTATGGGTTTAGTGGAACTGTACTAGCCTGGTATCGCTCATACCTTCCTGATCGGGTACAGTCAGTTACGGTGAAGAATACGCATTCCTCAAATAAACCATTGCAATATGGTGTACCTCAGGGTTCTGTACTGGGTCCACTTCTGTTTTCACTCTTCTTTGCGCCATTGGAAGATGTGATCAAAGCCCACGGCCTTGATTGCATAATGTACGCTGATGACACACAGCTGTATATGCCTATAAAATCTCCATGTGATCGACCTGCTGCTCTAGCTAAACTTGAGTTATGTATTAAGGACATCACCATCTGGTGTACTATGAATGGTCTTATATGCAATCCAAGTAAAACCGAGATTGTCCATCTATATCATCACGTTTTATGCATTGTGAACCAATGCCAGAAATATGTGTCAATGATGTGATAATCCAACCGGCTCCGGTTGCACGTGATCTCGGTGTTGCTGTTGATAGACATTTAAAATTAAATACTCATGTAAATAACATTTGTAAATCGGCCACTTTGGCTATCAGAAATATTGGCAAGATCAGGAAATATTTGAGTAAAAAGGACTGTGAGAAGTTGGTGCATGCATTCATAACATCAAAACTTGACAGCTGTAATAGCATCCTATATGGCTTACCAGATACTGAATTGAGCAAGTTACAGCGAATTCAAAATACAGCTGCTAGACTTGTTGCAGGGGTTAAAAAATCGGAGCATATCTCCCCTGCGCTACGTAACCTTCACTGGTTGCCGGTGAGATCACGGATTGTTTTTAAGATACTAATAATTACTTTCAAGGCTTTGCATGGCCAGGCGCCTGTTTATATTACTGATTTGCTAACTAAATATAAACCTACTCGTACTTTGAGATCATCTGACCAAAATCTGCTACTCGAGCCAAAATCCAAAACGGTGACTCATGGAGACAGAGCATTCTCGGTTGCAGCACCAAAACTGTGGAATTCATTACCACAGGAAATTAGAAGCTTTGAAATGTTAAGTAATTTTAAGTCTGCAGTTAAGACTTTTCTTTTTTAAAATTAATAGTTATTGTTCATAGTGTTAATATATGTAGTGGGCTTTATCTTATAATGAAACTGTCATTAGTTTTAAAAGCAACTTTAAGAATATATATATTGTTGTAAGAGCATTGAGACTATTGTATAATGCTCCTAATACGTCTTTATTATTATTATTATTTCAGCACCAGTTGGCCGAACATCTTTATAGAAATCTTCATCTATTTGAACTGATTTCTTTAAACATAAAAGGAGCGATTGGAGATTATTTTCAATAGTATTAGTTTTATCATGACGCGGCAATTCACCCATTTTTCGAAACTTAGAATTGTCATTAAGTACGTCGAGCATTTTTGAATTATAATCAGTCCTATCAAGTATAACTACGCCTGTGCCTTTGTTTGGTTTACAAATCACAATATCTGTTTTTCCGTAAGTTCCTACTAACATACGTTCCTACTAACATACGCCGAAAAACTGTTCATTACGCCAACAGCCAAGAAGACAATGCCGTCAAGACATGGTCATTAACTGCGATTCTGCCATTTCCCGACACCTCTTGTCAAATTCCCAATGCGCCAATCCTTACAATGACACCAATTTCCGGATATTGGCCAAGTGTCGTTCGCCCTTTCAATTGAATGTGTTAGAATCTATTTACATCAAGTTGTCAGATCCTGACTTGTGCCGACAGAAGGAATTCATTTTTAAAACATCGTTATTAAACAGGCGTCTGACGTAACTGGACTTTTTTGTTGACTATGCTATCTTATGCTTTTTCTTTAGCAGACGTAGCACTTGATAAGTTGTCTGCCGAAATGCATCGTGCTCATTTATTTTAAAATCCTATTTATTTCTATTTATTTCTAACTATTTATTAAACAGTTCTTTTTTTCCTATTTATTTTTATTTATTTCTAACTATTTATTAAACAGTTCTTCTATGAACTCATTTCTCTTTCCTATGCTTTGCTCCAACATTACGCCATTGATAGATTTTGGTAAATATGATTATATATTATACATATTATCGTGTATAATAATTATATTAGTAGTGATTTCGAACAGTTCTTGTAAGAACTATATTTACCATTTCACCATGGTTTCGACGTATTTTAAAGCTTTGTTTAAATTTATTACCACGACAAAATCGTTGTTCTAATTTCTATATAATATACTATATATAATGTGGATGATACTGTATATCAAACTACCGCTCGCGCCTTCGCCACCTTTGGCTTTCGAACTGTCGCAAATCTGTTCTGTTAAAGTGTTTATGCAATGAAAAATTCAGTTCGAAATAAACTGTCTTACCTGAAAGAACTATAAAAATTATAAAGATTGACGTTTACAACTCTTCTATATCTCATTTTGTTCTTGAGATATTAAGATTTGTTTGATATGTAAATGTCCTCACTGTGACATCACACTGCATAATGACTAACTGAAAAAGCATGTATATCTTTGGGATTATTAAATCAAATCACTCGAAACATAACTTCGTACGTTTTTAGTATCATGGGGCAGACACACGCATGTAGACTTTCATAATTTCGTTGCATAATCCCAAAGATATACATGCTTCTTCAATAAGTCATTATGCAGTGTGATGTCACAGTGAGGACATTTACATATCAAACAAATATTAATATCTCCAAAACAAAGTGAGATATGGAAGAGTTGTAAACGCCAATCTTGATAATTTCTCTAGTTCTTTCAAGTAAGACAGTTTATTTCAAAATGAATTTTTCACTGCATAAACACTTTAAAGTTTGTTGACATATGGAGTCCCGCACCTTTGAAATATCACACATGCGTAGAACGGACTTGACAGCACCTTTAATGAATATTATATGAATATTTAAAATGGCAGCCATTATGAAAGAGGTACATGCAACCGGATCTATTGAAAAAAGTCAATTGAAGGCCTTTCTCACATCAAGGAAAAAGACTACTTTTTTTATCCTAAATATTCATAATTATACAGTTATTATTGAGATAATTACCTGTATCTTCACAATGTGCTCCGAAAAATGCAGGACGGCAAGTACATGAACAACTGACTAAACCAGAAGGATGCAATATTTGTGCACATTTTCCTTTTTTGCCACAATTACCTAAAAAATGTATTG
Organism: Chrysogorgia sp. JL179-B06; assembly: GCA_035772405.1. NCBI lineage: Eukaryota > Metazoa > Cnidaria > Anthozoa > Scleralcyonacea > Chrysogorgiidae > Chrysogorgia > Chrysogorgia sp. JL179-B06. Next base: position 1,075,308 of record JAYKKM010000385.1, on the reverse strand, counting down.
AAATAAATGATATATTATTTCAATTTTCTCAATTACCAAAATAGTTGTTACGGTAACTACTTAACGCGTCTATCTCACGTCTGGGGATTTTATATATTCGTAATATTTGGATTTTCCTGAGCAAAATCATAATATACATTCGGTCGGTCCATAATATATATTCGGTCGGTCCATTAAATATTTACGTCATTGAGCGATATAAACACTTTGAAAAAAAATCCTGCACAATTAATAGACTAAGAACACGTTGTTGTCATGCTATTGTGAAGGGGATCTTTGTATGGGATTCACTATATGTACAGCAGTTCATGTCGTGACGTTAAATTTCGAATTTAAACTGAAATAAGATTAGGGTTAGAATTAGGATAACGGTTAGGGTTAGGATCATGGCTTGATTTTGGGTAAGGGTTAGTTTTTTTACCTAGAAAATAATCAAATAGTGTTGAAATTTGTGACGTCACGACATGAACTGCTGTACAGATAGTGACATCCTTCTTTGTATCGTGTTTCTACTAGAAATACGACTCCGCAATAATACCCTCGCTCGCCTTTTTTATCACTACCCCCCCCCCCCCACCCCACCCCTAGAGTTTCTTTTCCCCGTCCATGTTCCCCATTGCCTAGACCGCTCTGTCGAAAACAAATCCTAAAAAGCCGGTTCGTCGTACGCATATTTTGAACGTTATCTCGGCCAATATTTACTCGATTTCAATTCTGTAAACAGTTTTGGAATTACCGAGTCTAAATACATAACATACATGTCTATTATATTACGAGAACGTGCATACGGCCCTTCGTAAAAATTGTTTATGTACTTAGAAATTATTCGGCAATCAGCCAGCCTGGCCCAGCCGCCTCATCGTATATTATTAGCACGCCTGCACGTTAGTGCAGAAGAGCTATTGCTATACCCTCGGCGTCCACGTCTGCGTCCGGGCCAAATGATAAGGCCAGCGTTAAGATGTTGCATTTTCAATGCGTTTACCATTGAACCAGACGTATATACCCCACACGATTACAAGCTTTTTCGCAAGCTTTCACTATTTTGCACATTGGTTAACTGTTAAGTAGTCCTTTTAATACTGATCAGTGGCGAAGCAGGCCATAACAACTGGTCATGATATGTAAACTCTAATATGATTGTTATTCTAAATTCAGAAATATATTGTTTTCAAAATATGCAGATGATTATAATTTAGCACAGCATCACCAAATGCTATGGCTGATAGCTCAGAGACCCAGGAGCGATTATCAACTTTTTAACTTAAATTTACTACATAAATCAAGAATGTGAAATCGTATTTATTAATTACTTTTAGTTAGCTAAAAGTAATTAATAAATACGATTTCACATTCTTGAAACCTAGAGTAATGTAATTTTAAAGAACGGAGCAATTATATTATGATAATTTTCAACAATTTGACACGGTTTAATGACCATTTAATAGCAAGCGTTGCTGGTATTCTGTTTCTACTAACCTATCGGCTCTTACTTCGTGTACAAGACACAGAAATGTAGCACTGTATAGCACAGTATAAACCTATTATAGATAAAATAAACGGATTTTTTTAAAGAACGAGGCAATAACTAACATTTTACTCATGCAAATTTCTGTGTCCGGTACAAGAAGTAAGATTTATCTTACTTGATTCTAGAAGACTTAATATTATCGAGTACTTCTAGCTCACATTTCAATTTCTGGCTTTCCCTCTCTCTTCTTTCTATATTGGTGTGTCTTAGAAGGATTTCTATTCTTTTTCAGGCATAAGCTCCCTGATTCTGCTTTACTTTAGTGTTTACGTTTCTAAATAAAAATCGTCGCTTGACTTGACAACTTTGCGTTTCGATCAACATTTTTAAAATCACTCACTGTTCCTGGGATTTGAAGGACTATAACTGTTGTGATCAATGGCTTATGGATTTAAAACAATTTCACAAGATTTGAATAGGTTATATTTGCTTTTATTTGGCATATCACATCCTCAAACATGAATTGCAGTACGGTGTTTACAATATGGCAGCAACTGGCAAGCTCGGGCGACTGCGCTCAGGAACGCTTCTGTGCCCGCATACTCATATTCTGTGCTCATACTGTACTCGACTTTTCCTTTTGTCTTTTCTAATAATTAGTTCCACGCGATATCTCACAGAACAAAGGAAAATTTTATTTTCCGCCTAGTGGAGATTCAACGTAAGGGGTGGTTTTCCACTTGGCGAATATTTTCGCACGAAGCGAATTTCTATATTCAAAATATTTCTGATTAGTTCCGAGATATGTCCAGCATAGGCATTGGATAGCAGCTGCTTTAGATTTGTTTCCAGTTGTTACAGGTGGTTTGTTATTACTGACTATTTGATGCCTACCAACTGTGTCAGATTGTAGCATGTGCTAGCAGCTGCTTACCACCTGTGTCAGGTGGTAGCAGGTGGTAGCACCTGCTACCAATTGCACCATTTACACCACTTACAAGCCCAAACACCAGGTGGTAGACTGGTCCATTGGTCTTAGTGTATGGCGTTGTAAGTGGTGTAAATGGTGCAATTGGTAGCAGGTGCTAGCAGATGCTTACCACCTGTGTCAGGTGGTTGAGCTACTAGCACCTGCTACCAATTGCACCATTTACACCACTTACAAGCCCAAACACCAGGTGGTAGACTGGTCCATTGGTCTTAGTGTATGGCGTTGTAAGTGGTGTAAATGGTGCAATTGGTAGCAGGTGCTAGCAGATGCTTACCACCTGTGTCAGGTGGTTGCAGGTGGTAGACTGGTCCATGGGGTATTAGTGTATAGGCTTGTAAATGGTGTAGATGGTATAGTGGTGCGCAGTGAAATTATAGTCCTGGAACGAATCTATTATTGTTCAACATGGCGTCCTTATAAGTGATAGTATGAAATATATTTTTAGATGGTTTTTTGTTTATCAGTTGTTGGGCGCTGTGTATTTTAATGTTATTTCGTTTTGTGAATTTGTTTGTAAATTTATATTCGGAGAGCGAATTGAAGAAAAAGACGTGCAACTGTTTGTTTTGGAAAGTAAGAACTTCGAGTACGTGTATGGAAACTCAGTTTGCGTCGTTTGAGGAACTCAACAGCGCTTGTTTAAACTCAGATTTCCCGATCTCTGCCATTTTGGTAAGCGAATTACAAAATTGTAGAAAGTGTAATCGACAATTGGTGTTAGACGGTTCGTTTAAACGGGTTATGGTATACCATGCCGTTCGTGAGACTTCGGTTGTCGTTTGACACAGCGATGCTGGAAATGCAAAGTGTATGAGCATTATGGGTTTTGCAGTGAAGGAAGTGCGCGGATGTATGATGAAACGTTTTCTAAGAAGGAGTTTCTTCTTAGTACTGAAGACACTGCGATTGACATAAATATCCAAAAATACTACAAACAAGAATTTGTTCTTGCGGCGTTACCATTTAAGACAAAGACAGCTGTATACAACAAGTTTCATGGGTACGACACACTCAATAGAGGAATGACGATCACTGCTGCAGGGAAAGTTGAGCCAATGGAAGATGGAATAAAAAATGGTCCAGTCAATATCGGTTTGATAACATTCTTGCAAGTCTTTCTCAATTTGATACAGCTTATTTTGTGAACGTGCCATGCCTTCTAGGTTGTTCGGTTTATGCTTTTTAGTAACGCAAACGCAGCAGCAAAGGATAAAGTGTTTGCGTCAAAAGAAATATCGGAATGGGTTGATCTTGGTTACGCACGTTTCTTTAATACATGCATGAAACACGATGCTTAACCTATCAGCAATGGCAGGAAATGTCGCAAAAACAAAGAACCGTTGGGAAGCATGTTTTATGGGTCAGGGTGGATTATGAACTGGCGGAAGAGAAAATGTTACATTTCGGCATTTTTTAAAGACAGTGTTGACAACAGTAAGCTGTCATTGAGTTACACGAGTGTGTCTAATAATTTAAATAAAGATATGTTATAATACTAGAAGTTACTATCGCAAGTGAATGTGAACGAAGATTTGTTTACAAACATAAAATTATGCTGTTACGAATTATGAAAATAAATATAGCTAATAAATATATTACAGCGCCTTAATTGATGGAGCCAGTGTAACCTCGATGTTTTTGACAACGGTGACATCCCGCATGATTTGCGTATATTATTTTCATATTAGAAGGATTTGTTTGATTTGAAATACGACCGCTTCACTGCCAGATACCTGTAAATCGTTCAATTCAGAAATATTACAAACGTGAAGTTCGATTTGGCAAAATTGTCGCTTGAATGGAAAATTTATAACTTCGCGAGGCTTTCCAACCTCGTTTCGTGTAAATATGGTGACATCCCGCATTCCCGCTCGTTAGTTCGATTTGAAATATACCGCTCGACCGCTAGATAAGTCAGCAAATATTATAAACTTGAAGTTCGATTTGGCAAAAGTGCCGCTTCGCGAGGCTTGCTCGTTTCGAGTAAATGTTGTTGGAATTAGATGTATGAGAATCCAAATGGTCATATTGAATTTTGACATTATAAACGCGTTATATGAGTTACCGCAGTTTAATATTACAAGGCTATATATTATGATTGCCTTTATACGTGGTTATTATTCTTTATTTCATCCTCCATGCTATAGAAAATTTCTAGCATCATTCTGTTGGCATGCGCCTAATCCTGAACACTTGTACAGGCAACCTCGTATCCACTGCTCCTGTGTCAGTCCCATAATTTACTCCAAATTCCCAAACGGTAATTTATTCAAAAATGTGCAAGATTAGAATGCGTTCTCCTTCGTCGGACGCAATAAAATATTGAAATATTTTTGTCTAAAGAAAAGAGGGACTTCGCAAGTTCCTTAACAATGCACTGTCACTGTATTCCGCAACATGTTCTGTGATGGTAACACCGAGGCAAGCACGAAGACAATACTAAGAGAGTAATGCGTTATAAACATGGTCATGACTATAATTAATGCATGGTCTTTTTATAGCGACGCAATCAATGAAATATTGCCACAATTAAAACGCGATACCTACAAATGTCTCAGAAAAGAAACCTGTTTGGAAGCAAGCGTTGTTGTTGAAGATGGATTATGAATAGTCGGAAATGAAGAGCTTATACGCAGTACGCTAGATTTCGCCATTTTTGAAAGACACAGTTGAGTGTATGAGATATAATGATATAAAACAAGCGTTCACTGATATAAGTTTTTATTGGTACGAGCTTTCGGCTGTCAGACTACAGCCTTCAACGGGTTAAGAAAAATATGGAAATCCACACCTATATATATATAAGAAAAATATTAAAGGGAATGACAGGATGTGACATAAAATATAAGGATGTGTTATTGTTTCTTTAATAGAATATATATAGCTGTAGATATCCATATTTTTCTTAACCCGTTGAAGGCTGTAGTCTGACAGCCGAAAGCTCGTACCAATAAAAACTTATATCAGTGAACGCTTGTTTTATATCATTATGTTTAAACCTGATATCGGCTCTTATATTTGTTCTACTATGAGATATGACAACATTATTTATTCATTGAGTTACTTGAGTGACTATTGAGCATTTTTGAAAGACACTGTTGACAACACTATGAGACCTATGACTACATTATTTATTCATTGAGTTACTTGAGTGACTATTGAGCATTGATATAAGATAAACATTGTTCTTGTTGTTATTTTAGAACTAAACCAATTTAAATGAATTTATAATAAAAAAATTAAAGTAACAATATTTGTGTGTAATGTTGATGGAAACTTCGGAAGTTCCTTAATGCACAGCGACTGCGTGGCCTGTTATATAACTACGCAATCACATGAAGTGTAGACACAAGAATAATACGTTATAAATTTGTGTATATATATATCATAGTGAGGGTAGAGCGATGCCTAACATAACCCTATACCTTACCGCTAACCGTATCCGTATAAACTCTAGACACGAAAAATAATGCTTGATAAATGTGTTACATGTAATGCGTGGTTGTTATTTTTGTATATGTAATAATGCTTGGTCTTATAATTTAGAGAACGAGACAATCGCATGAAATATTGACACAGAAATTCCTTATAAATTTTCTCTATGTAACTAATGCGTGTTTTTTTTGGAATTTTGAGGAGACAATCACATAAAGTATTGACAGAAATAATGCGTTATAAGCTGTCTATATATACTAATGCGTGGTCTTTTTGAGAACGAGGCAATCACATAAAGTATTGACAGAAATAATGATAAACTGTCTATATGTATTAATGCGTCGTCTTTTTGAGAATGACGCAATCACATATAAAGTATTGACAGAAATAATGCGTTATAAACTGTCTATAATATGTAGTTATGTAATGCGTCGTCTAGTTGATAACGTCGCAATCACAAAGTTTTGACAGAAATAATGCGTTATAAACTGTCAATATATGTACTAATACGTGGTATTTTTGAGAACGAGGCAATCACATAAAGTATTGACAGAAATAATGCTTTATAAACTGTCTATATGTAGTAATGCGTCGTCTTTTTGAGGACGACGCAACCAAAATATAAAGTATTGATAGAAATAATGGCTTATAAAATTGAACGACCACACGACAAAAACATATAATATTGTTTCATTGAATAGCGATATGTAATATGTTGCGTAGTTTTGAAATAGATCGAGGGCTACGAGGCAACATAATATTGTTTCATTTAATATATAGCGATATGTTGCGGCGTAGTTTTGAAATAGAACGAGGCAACATAATATAATATTGTTTCATTCAATAGCGATATGTTGCGTAGTTTTGAAATAGAACGAGGCAACAACATATAATATTGTTTCATTCAATAGCGATATATGTTGCGTAATTTTGAAAAAGAACGAGGCAACAACATAATTTATAATATTGTTTCGTTCAATAGCGATATATGTTGCGTAATTTTGAAATAGAACGAGGCAACAATATATAATATTGTTTCATTCAATACAATAGCGATATGTTGCACACAGAGATAATGCGGTATACCTTTGTTTATACGTAATGCGCGATATTTTTGAGAACGAGGAAATTATAAGGTATAGATCCGAAAATAATATACCATTGTGCATTAAGGGACAATCGGACATATGATACTACACATGTAGCAGCGTGAAGCCACTATACCAACCTGTTACCACCTGAAGCAGCTGCATACCAATGGTTATATTGGACATGTATGTTCCACCTGAGAGCTCATAAGAGGCATTAGGACGTAATTGGACAACCATACTGTAGTTGGGACAAGGAGTGAGTCGATAATTAAGGGGTCTTTGCTGTTTAATTCCTTTGACTATTCTAAGGCAATAAGCCAGTTCGTAGTGTGTCGACTGCGCATCAAAATTATGTGTTCTGCGTCGGGATAAAACTAATTTCAATTCATAACATCAGGCTGGGGAATTCAGTATAACGAATTTGCAAGTGTATAAATAGAAATGCAAATATATCTATTGTGGTTAGCCTTATGTTATGAATTAAAATAAGTTTCATGCCGACGCAGAACACGTCATTTTGATGCGCAGTCGACATAACGAACTTGCATGGTTTATTAGATAAGTTTACCCAAGAGTATTGCATAATATGTGGTGATTTTAACATTGACTGGCTATCAGATGAAGGTCAGAAACAGCAGATACTTAAAATATTTGGTCCCTCATATCAGCAAAAGTTGCATCTATGGATCACTTCTGGATCATCTGTACACCAATATTCAGGACGAATACGTTACAAATGGAATATAATATGAATCATATTTTTCAGACCACAAATCGGTGTGGTGTGCCTTAAAATAGATGAGATATACATACAGTATAATCCCCTCGCGAAGCGCCGTCCAGGGCCGAAGGAAGGCCCTGGGGAGAGGGTGCTAATCTCGACCGGAATTTTTTCCCGTGCATTTTTATGCAAGGGGAAGTGAAAATAGCCTTTATGTCGGAATATATATATATATATATATATATATATTTGTACGTATGGTTCACGATCCCTTATTGTTGCCGTGGTAACAAAGGAAAATTGGGGTTAGAGAGGATAGTTGGCAGTCGAAGGGGTTAAGTTAGGATTATTAGGGTTAGGAATTGTGATTGCGACATACGTACGTACTATATAAACGGCATTTTGGTGGTTAAATTTGGCGTTTAAATTTAAATTGACGCCAGGTTACCGCTCTTCCGGTAACCTGGTTCCAGAGGTTCTACGCCGCCACCCCCCCCCCCCCCCCCGAAAACCGAAAGCGTTTTTTGGACGGTCGGACTTTCGGTTTCAGATTCGCAGATTCAGATTCGAATCTGAAACCAGAGCTGCAGTCAATCTAGCAATACGGGAATTATGGAAGGGTTCTTCTGTATATACTATTCACTTAACGATTCCATCGATGCGCATATAATCGAGCTTCGGACAAAGCTATTTTTGGGCCTGTAGAGCGAATTATTTGGTCACGAAAAATATCCAGAAAGCGACGCGAACATATTAACTTTACGACGTTCCGACATCTTGTCTCGAACGCCGCTAGAAGTATTATTCGATTTTTCGCAAAAGGTATAATGTTTACACCGTTCTTCTGTTGATTCCATCCATAACCATAATATAGGCTACAGATTGAAGCAAACTATAGTTCTTTAACGTTTTTGGTTTCGTCAGGAAAAATCCAGAAAGAGAGCTAACGTAACGCGGCTTTTGTAATTTGACTACAACGTAAACAACAGAGCTGACAACGAAATCGCTTCGTGCGACTCTTATTTATCGTTTGACGCCTTCGTTTGTCGATTCCATCCTTCTTCAAATATTGGAAAATATGGTGGTTTTAAAAATATTTTCGAAACATAAATCGATTGGGCAGCAAAAATCCACATGTGAAAGGAATATATATATATATATATAAATCATGGTGCAAACGTTGTTCACAGAACATTTTCTCGTCTTCGCCATTCTCTTGATAGCAATCTTCACCTGTTGTGTCTGTTTGAATAGATTAATCGCCAAGAAACAACATAAGTCACAATAATTAAATATGCTCATGTGTTATGCGGGTGAAGGCTATTTCGGATACAGTCGAGCTGAGTAATAATTAGACTGATTATTCACCGAAGTGGAAGTGAATACTGGTGGTATGTCCTTTTGAAAAGTTGATATCTAAAGCGGTTTTCAGTTCCATCAGTGCAATGCTTCATGTGTTTTATTGTCATGATTGTATTTTCTTTTATTTATAAATATTTCCTTTGTTTTTGTGCTATAAAAGCGGATTTATGTTTCGCAGGTCATTTGCATAGATTCAGTTCATTAAAACAACAAATATGATTCGGTAACCCGCTAGTTTCTTCGACTCATGTGTAATTTTTATACGGCCGAAGCTGTCATTTTTAATTTTTTCTTGTTTTTTGTTGTAAGCGGTGATTTTAAAGCTCGTAAATGTTATCGGATACTATGTGAAATACAATAAAGCTCATTCAAATCGTATAATAAACTTTAAAGGTTGATATCGAGTTGACCAACGAAGCCTGGTCTCCATATGGTTGTAATTGTTGTAATTCAGTCGGCGACTATCGCCGATCAAGTCTTACAACAATTACAACTATATGGAAACGCGTGTTGTAATTGTTGTAATTCAATCGGCGATCAATTGGCGACTGTTCTAGAAGTTGAATCAGGTTCAACTTCTACAACAATTACAACCGTCGCCGATGCGACAACAGTTAATGGCAACATCAATCGCCGACAGTCGCCGAATGTCGGCGACAGAAAAGTGTCACATGATGGTAGGCAGCCACTTTGGCAAGTCTTCAGTCTTTCACTTTCCAAACACTTCATCGTAAGTCACTTCGTATTAGGATATATCCAAGAGTAAGTGAAATGGATTGTTTAATAGCTGACGAGCGGTTCATGGATGTTGTTCGCGAGTCTGGATGTTGTTTGCGTCTACCAAAGATCGTCAGGTGAATTTCGCGACAAAAACAAGTACAATGTGGTCGAATTCAGTCGGAGAAGAACAGCACTAACACTCTAACCCAGGTCCACGTTTTACTAAACTTCCCGCATGCGCAGTTTCAACATAAATAGGCGATTACTAAACCGCGACGTCCTGAGTACTAGGGAGAAATCGGCGTCTGAATTACAACAATTACAACTATTTGCGACATGTTTCGGACGTTACTAACTTCCTTCTTCGGGAAATTACATATTGTGACAGTTTGTAAATCTAATTGCATACATTTGCGATTGTATGCTGACATTATGTTTGCTTCATATATGGCATGCGAGTTAATTAAGTAAAAAATTAGCTGAATTTCGAATGGTAAGTACTGCAAATAAAAAGTAAAATATAAGTTAATATAGGTTATATAAGGATAATTTTAAAATGATATGATCTTGTTGTTTGTTGAGCTCTGCTTTGTTAAGATGGATATAATATCCTTCTTTGAGTTTTAGTTGGAATTCGGTTTGAGCAGAGTCCAGAATGTCGAAGCATGGTCGGAGATTGTTAGAGTTTTTACATTTTTCTGAAGTCTGAAGATGTTTGTAGATATGTGAGTTCTTGTCCGCTTGAAGGTGCTCATTAATTCTTGTTTTGGAGATGCCTGTTGCTCTCCTCAATATATCGAGCATTACAGCTCGCACATTTGAATTGATAAATTACACGAGACTTCAGTTGCTCAGGAATTCTGTCTTTGTTGTTGAACATTTTGCTTATTTTAAAGCTCGAGAAAACAAGTTTGACTTCTATATTTTTGCAGTAGTTATAGATGATGTTTCTTAATTTACTTTGGGCAATGATTGAGTATCTTCCAATGTACGGCTAGAAAATATGTCTTGTTAGCTGGAGGATCGTTTGAGTCAGTTTTTCTGGGTCGTTTGCTTTGTTTTTTCAACCAAATTCCAACTAAAACTCAAAGAAAGATATTACATCCATCTTAACAAACTAGAGCTAAACAAACAAGATCATATCATTTTAAAATTATCATTATAACCTATATTAACTTCTATTTTACTTTTTATTTAGTTCTTTCCATTCGAAATTCAGCTATGTTTTACTTAATTAACTCGCATGCCATATATGACGCAATTACGATGATGTCAGCATACCATCGCACACGTATGCAATTAGATTTACAAACTGTCACAATATGTAATTGCCCGAAGAAGAAAGTTAGTAACGTCCGAAACATGTCGCAAATAAACGCAAAATTCCAAAACGTTCTGTTGTTTTTAAAGATAATATGCCAATTTATAATAACAAGACCATTTAATTACGACTATATGGAAACATGACTGTTGTAATTCAGTCGGCGACTCAATTACAACAATTACAACAATATGGAAACCAGGTTTAAACAAGGTGACAAAAGGTAGCACATGTTCCCGAAGAGAAAAGAAGAGAAAGCTGAGATAATTCGGGATACTAGAAAGCGGTTCCTCATTTTTTGCTTGGTTTTTACTTGTACTGGGCTCTTATCTTGAGTTCATCGATGTTAAAGGTGTAGGAGCGAAAATCGTCTATATCCAATTTTTATTTTATCTAATAGTACTCAAAAAATGAGGAAGAATAGGCTAAGCGTTCTTATTTAGTCAATATCTCATGTTGTTCCAGAGATATTCAAGTTTTTAAAAGATGCAAATGACTTATGATGTCATCTACTTCTTAATTTAAACTAAAGTAAATCGCCACAGTGCAGTGTACCATTCTTAGAAGCCGCAATATCCAAAGATATTCCTCATTTTTAGAATTTGAGTGAGTAGATGACGCCATCAGGTATCTCATTTGCAGCTTTTAAAAACTTAAATATCTTTCGGAACAAGAGAAGACATTGACAAAGTAAGACCGCTATTCTTGCTTGTTTCGAATACAATTGTAGATAAAGCCCTCTCTTCTCCGAAAAGGCTTCCAATGCGGGCCGTAGAGGGTAATGGGATAAGGAAAAAATTGGAAGCCTCTACGGAGGAGAGAGGATAACGCCCAAATTGGGATACATTAGTTTTGCGTCTTACCGCCCCTTTAATAAACTGACACTGTCGTGTTGATGATTGAACAATGCTGTAACAACATTGTTATCATTGGTACATAAAATAATAATAATAATAATAATAACTAGAAATACTTATACGCAACAACCCGACCGCTTTCTGTTTGAAACTTTTATAGCGTAGTTGCTTTCAGTACTGCTTTTACTTGAATTAGATAATAGCCCAAACTGAGTACATTTCCAGTGGACAATATCGCTGAAAGCTTTGTATCGTCTGAATTTAATTTTTTCATAGAACATCAAACTAAATACATGAAGCCCAATCTTTTTTAATTTTTGGGTGCAGCAACAGAATAGTGGGAAATCTACTGCTGTTTCAACCATCAATCACTAAGAAAGAAATTACTTTTTTCACACTGTTGATGATTCATGAAATAGACACCAAAGGCTGTTGAAACTTGAAGGAAGAAAGTGCATCTTTATCATACAATGGCTGTGCCCTTTAAAAAATTTAATAGGTGGTGCATATATAGTGCAAATCTATAGCGTCCATTCAAATTGGGTTTACTAAGACGTATTAGGGATTCTACCCCGATTGTTGGTGTGGAGAGATTATATACAGTAAGTTGATACTGTAATTCTACCACATTGGACTGTGATGTTGAGCTGGCATGGATGTGGATATAACTTAATATTTGATGCTCCTGAGAGGTCTCAACGCAGGGCAGGGAAACTGATCATTCCCAACTCAGGACTTGAAACTGATCGGTTAATAGAAATCCTAGGATTGCTACCTTAAATTCTGTGAAAGCATTTTAACATCATATCTAAAGAACTATGTCTAAATGAATCTGTTCATACATACATGTTGTAGCACCATTATCAATTGCCTTAATTGAGAATATGTGCAGGACATATAACTTTTGAGTTAAAATGAGTTTTTGTAACATTGTACATACTGTACATATATGAATATGTGTTTATATATGTAATAACTTTAGTTTGTTAAGAAACATGCAATTAAGACCCCCATGTATTGATACCAGTATTAACTAACATAACTAACATTGAAGGGGCTATCCTGTATAAATATTATTATTATTCTTAATAATAATAATAATAATAATAATAATAATAATAATAATGCAGATTGCAGATACCATATTTTGATGGTTATTATAATACAAAAGCCATGTAATTTGTTACATGTCTTTTGTATTAATAACCATCAAAATATGGTATCTGCAATCTGCATTAGGCATTATTATTATTATTATTATTATTATTACATTGTATACTTATACAATAGTATCTAAATTATATCACCATGCACATAACCTATATATTCAGGATGACATGCCAATCATGCTTGTCGACAATGATCTAGCCGACACAGTACTTGTTCAATCCCTAATAATTTCTGCTAACATATTAGTGTCAACATAACCAATGTCAACATACAGTAATCCTATATAAGCTGTATTTTACATTGCAAGCCCAGGATCAGCATTGTCCAAGCCTATTAACAGACACAATAAGTTGTGGCCATCTACTGTAGTCCTAACATGTTATATAATGGATGGAGTAAACAAAGATTATTTCTGGAATACATACCAGTTTACAATACATGGATGTCAATTAAGATCATATCCTCAGAAAAATTATTCCCGGTTGAAAAAATTATAACCTTCTCATTGCCAGTGACGGCCTCTAAGGCAGCAAGACTCAGAGAGAAGGTTATAATGATGTGGCAGTTACTATATATATATATATATATATATATATATATATATATATATATATATATATATATATATATATATATATATATATATATATATATATATATATATATATATATATATATATATATATATATATATATATATATATATATATATATATATATATATATATCAGTAATGCTTGGATGTGTTGATATACACACTGCACCATGCAAATGTGAGTCACATAGGCAGTATACATATATCAATTGAATCAGTACATCATTGTAACCTTCACTCTCCATCTGAGTCTCGGTAGCTCAATGGTTAGAGGGTCTCACCAGAAATTATAAAGTTACAGGTTCAATTCCTGTCTGGGACACGGAGTAATTTTTCTGAGGATATGAGCCTGCATGACAATCATCCATGTATCGTCTGTGTCATACTTCGAGCTCTCCCTTATTCACTGCAGCAGTGTATATATTAACACTGACAGATATACAGTACTGTAATGCTTGTAATTTATGCTACAAAATTGTAGGCCAGGCCAAGTTCGTATAAACCCCAGTATAGTCTGCATGTTTTAGCACCCTAAACTACCAGTACTGTATACTAGGCTAATTATCAAGCATAGTATTTATAATTTTAACAAAATATTAATAAACCTACTGTACATGCAATCTCAAAATTTGTATGGTATATATTTTGAACTGTATGGATTTAATTAATGATGTGTCCAAAATAACATGACTAGCATGCAGACTAACATGTATGGTTGTTTTATTGAAGAGTACGATAAAAATGTTGTTGTGCGTACAATGTAGGCACTAGGTAGTGTTAGAAATACATGTAAGAAATCGTGTGTAAGAGGACTATTCAACGTTTCGAGCGAAAGCCCTTCAAAGAGTGATTTCGTGATGAACTGATTGACTGCAGGCTCGTGTTTTTGTTTTGTTTTCGCCATGACGCCATGGAAAAAGTGAAATGTACCGACCACGATAACTTTAAGAACTCATTCCACATATCTAATGAAAGCTTGATTAACAGCCTCTTACATACCGAGTACAATGACTACCTGTATTCCAGGGCTCAATGGACATACCATTATTATATTCCTCATCCAAACCCCCTGAGGTTCTCTCAGGGTATTCATTGTTGAGTGTTTCGAGTTCGTTTTCTAACTGTTCGTCCGTATATAATTCATACTTGTTACGTTCTTGCATTTCGATGTCATCGAATCCTCCTTCGGCCATTATATACTACTCAATGTTTTGAATATCACTTTCTGGTATCCATGAATTATGTTTACTGTCATAACCAAGCCATTTAACTAAAACCATCTTTTTACCTCTCACCTTCTTTCTCTTTAGTATCTTCTCAACCTTATAAACGTCATCTTTTTTGTTAACAGCTGATAGCTCTTCTTTATATAACTTACCGATGATAGGTTCCCCTTCGTGGTGCTCTATCTCATACGTGTTATAGGGTCACCACGTATAACTTTTGACACTTTGAACAGTTCTTCAGTGAAGTTAGCTTCGTACCCTTTGGTGAAAACGCTTTTATACTTCGATATTCTGACAGTGTCGCCTACTTTGAACTTTGGTAGTGGGTATCCACCGAAATGGTGTCCAAACAATGTCGTCCATACTTATGTCGTTCTTACTCACATCTTTAGGTTTCATAAGAATAGTACTGTGTTTGGTATTGTTATAGTTTTCAACGAGCTGATCCAAAATGTCTATCCACTTATACGTTCCTTTACTATAAAAGTACTTCCACATAGACGTCTTAAGTGTTCTATTAAACCGTTCCACGACTGCTGCCTTTTTATCAGAGTTCGTGCTAAAGTATTTCACATCGTGTTTCTCCAATAGATCTTTCATACCAACGTTATAGAATTCCTTACCATCATCAAACTGAGCCAACTTTGGATACTCGCCAAATCGAACCTTAGCCTTCTCCAATAATTCTGCGACAGCCTTTGTCATGTTTTTTGTGTCTTTACTATATACAGGTATAGCGAATGCATACCTACAGGTATACTAAGGATCCCAGTAGCTGTTAGTATCCAGTAGTATCCGTTGTTCTTGTGCTTGTATACTTACCCATGTCGACCAAATCCATCTGTATCTGCTCACCCAGATAGTCAACGAACGTTTGCCTAAATTTATGTCTCTTAACAATTGGTTTGTACCTACATGTAGTGTACGTGTCTTGGGATTTTAACCAGTCCTTTATCATTGTCCTACTATCGTTTAAGCCATCTTCTAACGCTCTTTGGTATAGTCTCTCAGCAGATTGGTAACCAGTTGATGGGTTATAGTAAATATCTCTTCGTTCTTGTTCTATATCCATATACACTACATTATGTATAAATCTAACAATACTTCGCCAACGTTAACACTGTTATCGTCCTGATCTGTTATGTTGAACTCTAGTTGGTTGATGACTCCTTTGTTTATTGGAATTTTTGACTCGATATCAAATAAATGTTGAACAGAACCCTTTAGTGTCTGCGTGCTAGTTATTGGTAACGCTACGATACAATGGCGTTTACTACCATTAAATATGTTTTTGGATCTGTCCACGATATTATATGCCACTTGTATGTATTTCAATCCTCTGTTGACGTTCACAACGTTGGGGCTGGTTTTTGTAGTATTTATTGTAGTGTTCTCGTCAAATCCCAAAAGTTGTCCAAATTTAAACAGTTCTATTTGTTGATCAGTCTTTATCGTACACGTTGAGTCATATCTGTCAGCTACTATAGCTCAATGTTTCCTAATTTTTTTAGTTCGCCGACGATCATGTTAAAGGTGTGATACCCAGGGCTAAAAACGTGGTCACTACTGTTATAACTTATTTTGTCGTTAACAGCTAAGGTTACGTTAGCGTAGTCCCAAAAGATGGTCGCCTTTTTTTACTAGTAAGTAAGCCAGGGTCTCATGAGTTAATTGCTAGAATCGACTCTTGTAAGTTTATAGTTTTGGTTGAACCACTAATCAACGCTGACACTCTGATCATATAATGTACTGTATGTTATGATGGACGAGTTTAGAAGAAAGTATCCTTATGCCGATAAGAGTAGGTTTTTCCTTGATACTGATGACATGCATAAACACATATTCTTCGTGACGAAAACTAACAGTGGTGACGTTGCGATAGACTCGAATAGGTTTAGGAGTGATCCAGAGTATACTAAGTATCTAACGATAAACTAACCAGTAGACGGTGATACATTGATCAGGCGCTACTACGGGAATAACTATGACAAAGCGATTAAGAATTTGAGAAACGCTATCGAGAAGGCCAAGTCGGACTTCGTAAAAAAGTATCCTTACGCAACACTGACCAAGTTTTGATTCGAGCCTATCCAAACACGACAGGGTGACGTGACAAGGGTCGATATCTACTTCACCAACAACGACATAGTATCGACTAATATTACCAACACTATATTTAACAAGACGCCTGCTAGGCGTTAACTCGGGCTACTTTAGGCTAGCCTGTGCAAGCTAGGGCAGGCTATACTTTAACTCTTTGGCATATTGAAGACTAATGGTGTAACAAGCTAAACAGCTTGAAGAAACATTATTTCTTCCCAAAACCAACATTTTGAACCAGAAACATATTTATAATTTTAGTGCATTTATAATTTTAGCATGCTCACCTCATTTAGGGACCGGTCATAATTTATGGATCGATATACTGGGTTGGGTAAAATTGACCCTGGGTCATGAAATATTTTGCCCTCATTTCTACGGGCTATGACATTTTTTTGTTCATCAAGTGTAACACACAATAATTAAAAAGTGTATAATAAAAAAGTGTAAAACACAATAAGATGAGCACAAGCACACATAAAAACAAAGTGTTTGTGTTTTTAGTGAGACAGAAAAAACAAAACCATAAATTTTCTTCTTACATTATTTCTGTTCATGTGTGAAACAGCATTTTAAAAGTTTTGAAAAGGTCTCATCAGTGTGGAAATGCACCAGTCATGCAACTTTCAAAACAACATGCATTTCCATATTTCATCGGATGTGCCCATAATCTCACAAGGATCAACCTTATTAAATTCACCAATTATGCTTGTTTGGACAGGCTTTAAACATTTTATTCCCGGATAGTGGGTCGAGAAAATATTTGAATTAATAGCTCTCTCTCTCTCCAACCCAGTAAACCCTATAAATAATTACCATGGTCCCGAATTAGTATTGGATAATTGACAAATTACTGTGATGACATGGTTACTGAGTAAACTCAGATACCGAGCCAGCTTGCCTCCATGTAATCAAGGACAAAAATCACTTTTAAAGGTGTGTACAATTATGTGTCTGGCTGTGCAGATCAACTAACATGCAGTTGGCAAACAACAACAATTTGTGTTGGGTGAGGGACAATGAAAATACATGCTGCACAAGATGTCACTGGAAAACTAGCGAACAATAACAAACACTTCATCGATTGGCCGTCAGATACGAGATGTTCAATATGAACAGTCGATACATAGCTATAGGTCAACCGTGTATTTAATTCATTTTGCCAACTCAACAATGACGACAGTTCAATCAAAACCAAAGCTATATGTGTCTAAATATTTACAAAATGTGTGAATAGACAACTAATAAAATGTATATATAATATACATTCATTTACCAAGCCAATATATGAAATAACTTACACATATTATATAGATTAAGATTTGATGAAATTATAATGAAAACAAGAGTATCTGACTTTGAGTCATTATCAGCAATATAAACTTCTAAAGATAACTGGGAACTTTTTGCATTGTGAAATACTGAAACAGAGTTGTTTGATGATTTATTAGGCAAAACCTGTGACTGTGCATGGACAGTTATACTAAATAACTACAAACTATAAACTGTTGAATCGCATAACGGTTAATGATCACATCGACTTTATTTTGCATGATATTTGCAACAACAAAACACAATAAACAATACAAGCAAAAATAAAACAAATGACAAATATTACAGTTACCTCAATACATTTAACGTATTTCAATTACCGTCTGATTTCAATACTGACAGCATTCATATATTAAACCTATCAAGTCAACGACAACGTTCTTCGTGCTTCTTTTTCTTCGATTATCGTGGAAATTGTAGCTTGTTTGAGAGATTGATTTCGAGTTTGTACTGGGCTGTGACGAAAAAGCTGTTGGGATCTGATGCAACAAGATACTTCCCAGCCATATAACTTCGAAAACTTCCAAGCAATCGCTGGCAAAAACACTTCGCTTTACAGTCACGAAAAAGTTGTCGGGATCTATGATGCAACAAGATACTTCGCAGCCACATAACTTCGAACACTTCCAAGCAATCGCGCGCTGGCAAAAAACACTTCGCTTTTAGTGCGCGTACAAGGATTGAGACGCCTGGGTACGAGGCAGTGCCTCAGTTTCGCAAAGCCTGTTGGGTCCATAACTCGACCAAAAAAATATGACCAAAAAAACTAACACTGGAACCTAAACTCGGCTAAAGCCCGAGTAACTAGATCTCAAGGATAGTGCAAAGTTTAATATCATATAACTATGTTCAGTTGTAATGTACAGTAGAGTACGCGATAGTACTTTACAGTGCTGATCAACAGTGCTTCATTAATAAAAAGCTAAAAAATTGGGGTTTCTAAATCAACAGGTTTTAAGCTTCAAAAGCTGTTGGTACATATTATGTTACTTCCTTATGTCTCGATCAATTCCAAGCGTGACCACCCCCCCCACCCCCCCCCCCCCCCCCCCCCCCCCCCCCCCCCACCCCCCCGGCGTTTGACGGGCATTTGACATTTTGGCGTAAGAGTATTGCAAATGCCCCACCGTGAAGTCAACTTAATTATACAAAATCCCCACATTTGGGCTCTTGAATAGATGCAAATTCCCCACCCATGGGCATATAATAAAAGTTTTCCAAATAAAAGAGTCAAGAAGCCACAAACTTCCCTCTAAATTTTCCAAAGCAATTGTGCCATCCGGCGCATCCGCTATCTTCTGAACTCAAACGTGTCGCAGACTACACATGGTGTACTAAAATAAACATGGTTAAATAGCGGTTGGCATGCGATTTTTTTGGCATTTACGTTTTAAATATGCACGTTCGTTTGGGGATGCTACTTCGTGGACTTTGTGTACCGCGGACACAGAATATTACATCATTGAAACTTTAGAGCAAAGGATCGGACTTCGTTTAATATGAAATGTGCAGTGTGTCAACGAATTTTGGAAATTCACTGGCAACCATATTGGCATTGCCTCAAACTTTGTGACTATGGGATACGCATCTACTTTCTTTCACCACAAATACCCCACCCCGGGATGACTTGTAAAGGCAAATGTCGACCCTGGGAGCTGGAGAGTCGGAATTGATCACGCTTGGAATTGATCGAGACATTATAAACAACGAACATAGCAAGGGAATTGATGAACAAGAACATGTAGTATAGGCAAACGACACGTGAACTTGTTATATTTCAAATTATTTATTTAGCCTTTTAATTGGGCGATACATGCATGTAATACGTTGTACAAAATAATAAGAACTCCTGATATGGATATAACACATTTCTGCATGGTAATTTCATGTTCAATTAACTTTTAGTCAAGTCATCATCAGCATTTATTGAGTTGTTTAACAGTTCATCCAGTACAGTGGCACCAACTATGCACAGCTGCAGTTTTAGTCATTTGTAGCCGTTAGGACTTGCAAAATGTTATTAAGTTTGCTGATCAGTAATCAGATATACCACAGTTCATATATTTAGCCATTTTGAGTGATCGATGATTCGATGTTGACTTTCTTGGTCTTTTTCGGTAGTTTATGAATGGAATGATTAACATGAAACGAGAAACTGCAGAGCAGTAAAACAGAGACTCGGAGTATCATTACAGTGTATTTAAGCAAAGACAAATACGCTGCGCTTACCTTGAGTCGAGATCGTGGCAGAAATATCTAGAAATATGTCAGATTTCCCCGCAGACAATAAATCCTTTCTCCTACACCATATTCCGCAATACTGTAAGTCCACAAAATCCCTGTTTCGAAAGTTATATTGTCGCTCGCTCCTTCTCCTACACCATATTTAATATTGAAACTCCACAAAATCCCTGTTTCGAGAAGATATATCCGCTACTCACTCCTTGGTTACTCCATATTTGATCAGTGCGCGCGTGCGCAGTAGCATGTTAACATAAAACTCGGGTGACACATCTTATATTCGAGACATATTATGAAATATTCAAGATATCGAAATCAAACTGCATTACAATTTGACACAAAGAAAACCCATCGATAACTCACTTAACGGTCTGCCCTCGTTGTTCAGAAACTTCATTGTTCAATTTTTCCATTGACAATAGTAAATTGAAGTACCAAAATACTACGAAATAATAATGTCGCCCCCCCCCCCCCCCCGGATGTTAACAAATCGGTCACTGACTGACTGACTGACTTTATATATCGTGTGAATTTTCGCCACTCATCACAATACTGCAAAGTTTAAAAAACTTTGCACTAAAAATGACAAGAGTATGTGGAAGTGGCTGCACAATAGCAAGTTCCCATTAATATGGCTCTCTGGTGGAACTATCCAACCACTATCAAAAGGTCACAAGGACCACTGGGGACTTTGTGATGGCTATCCAACGGAAAACGTGTTGAACTATCTAGTGAATAACTTTAGAATCTTCGTTAATCAAAAGAGCTACTTTCTCTCAAAGCTAACAATCTTACAAATCACCACTTCAAAGACAAAGTCAGAGTGGGACGACAATGAGAGCTACTATAGGATCGTTTTTGCAACATATTGTGCAAGTTTCTGTTGTAGAGTGTCGTTACAACACTTATTACCTTCAAAAGACGTCCACCCTGTTATCACAAGTGTAACGAGGTTCCATCTATATATACTTTACCATTAGAAGACTTCTCAGAAGGATGGAAGGTGGTGAGAGTATGAGATCGATAAGCGTGGAGTTTGAGGCTGGAGAGTTGTACGGTAAGACAAACAAGATTTCCAGAAAACATCACTACCAGGGTATAGTCCTTGCTGATGGTACAACGGGTGAGGAGAGAGTCTTTACGATTAACGACGTTAAGAACGACTATAAACGATACGTTCCTCTGGTGTCGAATGGTTTTACCAACATTGGGCGACAATACCTAAATCAGTCTATAGTAGCCTTTGTCTACTCCATGCACACTTGGTGCACAAGCTAGAACACGCGTGTCAGTCGTTGGTGGTTCAGCAGGTAGTCTGCAGGTAGTCAAGAATTTAGCAAGTTGGTGGAGGATAGCGTTATAAATTACGACGTGTCAACATGGATTTTCAACATGAATAGTCGATTAAAGACACTAACGTTGTTCAAAATCTCGCATTATCACCGTCTACATGGCTAATGCCAAGTAACGTGGTAATCCTCAAGAATAAAATTGCTGGGTACAACAACCTATTGAAGACTGCTACACAGAGTATGAAGTTTGGAGTAAATAGTGCGTTAAACTACGCACCAACGATGGAGGTCAAGAAAGTTCACCAAGAAGGTGGAGAGCACCTGTTAAACCACCAAAGGTGACACATCATCTGGCGACACCAAATGTGACATACCAAGAACATCGTCTGGAGACACCAAAAGTGACACCAGATAGTCACGCTACAGAGTTGGTAATGAGTCTAAGTTATGGATTTGAGGATAGAGACTACGAGAGCGACAAAATATGAAGAAGAGCGAAGAGACATCTACACAATGACTCTAAACTAAACTAAGCGTAAGCGGTGGGAAGATGTCTGGAGATATAGATATGGCGCTCGGGGCACTAAAAAACATAGCAGATCCAGTCGATGATTTTGATGCTATTAGTAAAAAAGTGTTGGAGTCCGTGTATTTATCGCAATACTTTAAAGTGCAGTCCTATAACGTTCTATTCGATTTTAACACCACAAAATACACCGCAAATACGGATATGGCACAGTTTTACCATAGTGGGACAAATAAAGTGAAAGCCATTGCAGACAAACTAGTACAAAATTATCCAACTTATGGTCACATTATTGGTACTGACAGTGGTCATAGCTTCCCCTGAACTAACCCCAATTCCACTTGAGGCTGGAATACACTTCAACTGTCCACGTATGCAATACTGTGACGTATCCGTTTTTGTGGTAGTGAGGTTAGCCGCGAGGGTCTCTGCGATAGGTTGGGAGGCGATTGTCTCAAACGACGACGGTTCTTGGGACAAATACATAGGATACAAAGGTGGTACAACTAATAAATTATCGTATGGTGGTGGCGCAACAGCAAAGTAATACACGTACACAATCCCAAATAACATCGACACCACTAAGAGACATATGATATCAATACATTGGCAGATGGATAACTCACACGTTAACTTTGGAGCGCATCGACCAAGATCGTTACTCGCACCCTATGCGTACCCGTCTTTGGTAGAGTTCTACGGTATGAAGATCATCTCTGGTTACATGACAAACCGAGACATAATATTAGTTGGTGGGAAAATGAAGTAGGAATATAATATAAGTAAATTATAGGACAATGAAGAAATCAGTTGTTGATTTTGACCACATATCAAAGGATATGAAAGAGGAAGAGACACTAGAGCTCAAACGGTTCTACGCGTACTACCACAAACTCGAAGCCTGTTACAAATGGAAATATAAAAGGTTGAAGAAAATTAAACTATCACTAAACATGGCTAGTATAGGGTTAACAACCATAGGGATTGTAGCTGGGTCGGTAACCGCTAACCCTTTAGTCATGGCTTGTATTAGTGGCCTGGTGTGATCATTCAAGGCTACTTGGCTAAATCCAATCTGGAAAGTAAGTGGAACATTGTAAGTTCGCACACACTAGCTACAAAAAGATATTGACACAATTAAGATAGTATCTGAGAGGTCTTCCTTATGATGAATCAATATTTCTCTCAGACGTTAAAGTGCTAGATGATATTGTGACTGACTTATGCCCACCAATTAATGGAATGGTTGAAAAGTACAATAAAATATATGATGAGACCAATACTCCAAATTAGGGCGAATACACAATTGCATACGGTCTATATATAACAATCAGAGATGTGCTCTTATACTCTCGTCATAACTAGAGTCAGTCAACAAGTTTCAAGAGTATAGGTGTTCACAGAAGTATCACCACCAATTAGGAGTTTGTTTCGACCAACCTCAAAACAGAGCGTCAGCTTTTTTAGCAATAAAATAGACTAGTTTGACCAACATTCCAAAACGGAACGTTGTTCAGAGTCACTTATAATATAGTATACAGTATATTACATATGACGAGTCTCACCAAAACATTCAACTTTGAGAATAAGTCAGTCACAACTATCAAAGAAGGAAATAATATATGGTTCTACGGAAAAGAAGTGGCTGAAATGTTAGGTTATAAAAGACCTTCCAAAGCGATATAAGAGCGTGTGAAAGACGATGAGAAAAGAAAGGTTCGAAAGCTGACAGCAGTCACGATGGCTGCGTCATATAGCTCATTCATCAGTTCTTTCCTATCTATTGACGATGTCATATACTATACAATATGTTTTGTTAATCGAAGCTGTCAAGGTTACGTGGTGATGCTTTTGTAACAACATTATTCGGCTCCTTGTTAACAGTCACCATTTGTTTATCTTGCCTCATCGCATAATATAGTGAGCCGGCAGCTATAACCACTCCTATAGTTCCTATTATGTATCCATAATTAGAACTATCATCCTCTTTCTCACTTGTTACTCTCTCTCTAATCTTACTCTTTTTCTGCTTTAGATATAGCAGCCAAACGTTTGCCTGCCTCTACTCTCTTAGGGTCTTTGGTCTTTGTTGTCGACGTTATAATAGGTGTGCACTCATTACTGTCAGTCATCTATATTATACGTGGTGTCTTGTTACAGATGACATCACAGATCGTCTCACAGTTATCTCACAGGTTATCTCACAGATCATCTCACAGATCATCTCACAGATAGAGTATTCGATGAAAGTATCTTTGATGATTAGATAGTGTGGTTTCACTCTTAAATCTCCTATTGCAGTGCTCACACAGAACTCTAGAGTCTCTCATACAGTATGTGTCTCTATAAAATGTATTATCTCATGTTGGTCTGAGGATAGTAGTGTGTTGACCCGTTTTCAAAATAATCTAGCGTAATACATAATGGCTAGTGTGGTTGCAGGTGGATTGTTCAATGCTATAGCAATTCGCAGGAGCTGGATTTATATTCAGTAAGCTAAACCATACCAGCTACGAGACAGAGATAAAGATTCATATCAAAGCACTGGAAAGTCTTGCGAGAGCGAAAGAAGAGTTCTACGAGAATGAAGTTCGTCAGAAAGACAAAATTCAGGAGCTAAGACAACAACTGTCAGATGCTAACGCAGACATAAACTCTAGACCAACTAAGACAAGTACTGACGATACAGTATGATGGGAAGACATTTAGTAAAGAACCTGAGTTGTCAGACTATTATAAACCCTCAGACGAGATGAAAGAATACCAAATGGTATTCGTGGTGTATAGAGTGGTCTAAACATAACTATATATGTAGTACTATAGTAATGGGCGCTAAAACTTTGAAGGAGATAGCGATGGAAGCAGACGAGAAGCTTAAACATATTATATTGGAGGAAGCGACAAAGATACACAACAAAGCATTGGAGATACTCTGTGAGAGTCAGAAGATAGACAACAAAGCATTGCTGATACTCTGCAAGAATCTGATTAGTCAGATAGACGAGATTAAAGAGTTGAAACGACTATTGTCAGACACTCTAAACCAATCAAGACAGATCGCGACGACACAGCATAATGGGAAGACATTTAGTAAAGATTCTGGGTTAGCTAACTATTACGCCTTCTAAAGATCATCGAAGATCACGCAGACTGAACAAACCCATTGGAGTACCTAAGTTATAAAATTATATAAATATATAAATATATAAGTATATAGTAAATTAAATGGATGAAATCCTAAATGAGATCCTAAACTACGACAAACAGAAAGAGCCAATACCAAACAAATGGGACGACACCACATACTGTTACAAATGTAGTAACCATAGAACCCCAATCGAAGACGGTGTATTTAGTTGTAACAAGTGTGGGGAGACCACATACGGATATGTAAATAATTTCGTACCTAATATTTGGATGTATAAGAAATCAGTTCATACTGTAGCTATAGCAAATGGTTAGAGAGAATGCTAACCAACAAGAGACTAGTCAGCGAGGATAGCATACCACTATAATAGTCAGCGATTTTATAGAAATAGTGGGATCTCTAAAAAATAACAAATTGATTGTGAAGAAACATATTGAAATATAATTTCTACGTTATTAGAATATGCTCTAGAAGAGGCATAGAGTTGAGGAGAGAGACTATAATGACCTCAAACCTGGCAAGTTCAAGGAACGATTCGAACGTAACCTATATAATGTAGTTATAAGGATCTAGGTTGGGACAAATGTGAAGTTGACGCGTACTATATGAGTGGGTCAGAAAAGGTTTAAATAAATATAAACATATAGTATTATATAATGGGAAGAAGCTTAAAGAGCAGTCAGAACGCAAATCAAAGAGTGGGTGTGTGAGACATGGGATAGGTCATACCATGTAGCCTCTAAGAGTCAACACTTAAAGACCAACAAATATTTGAGAAATTTGGAAGCGTAATTACATTGTACTAGTATAGTATAATGTAAAACGACTCGCGCTAAAATATTTAAAAATAAAACATAGCCTATAGTGTATGGTACATGAACTCGTTATATAAGCAGGAAAAAAAACGACACGTCTCAAAAAAGACATAAAGACTAGTCAACACAATACATTACATGAGGTGAATGTTGTCAACATACTACTTCACCGAAGCTAAATAGTTAGGATACAAATGGATAGACCTTGCAAGCAGAGAATCAAGACAGGACGTTATTAACTCTATTGAATTGTACAGAAGGATCCAAGGGACAGAAGGATCGAAAGGGACATAAGGATTCAAAGGGACAGAAGGATCCAAAGGGACAGAAGGATCCAAAGGGACAGAAGGATCGAAAGGGACAGAAGGATCAAAACGGACAGAAGGATCAAAAGGAACAGAAGGATCAAAACGAAACTAAAAAAATATGAAGTAGCTTTACAGAAAGCAAGACAGTGATCCTACAGTCACACAAAGGCAAATAGCATTCAAAGGATACACTAGATCATACAATATTGAAGTGATCGACAATATGGAACCATTATCACAACTCTAAAAAACTAGAGTGAGTGTAGACACAACTCTAAGGAAAGACTTAGAAAAACTAAAAGGTATAAAATACTTTGAGGCATCAAAAGTGACTATAGAGAGAAAAATAGAGGGAGATAGAATAGAATTAAAAACCACATTCTTCAATAGTACAGCTAAAATAGTAATTAATAGTAACGACATATATAAAATCACAAGAGAGTCAAGCGAAAAGATAATAAATCATATAGATGTATCGATATCAAAAGGGTTTGGGTGGACTATAAACAAAATAGACGATCACTATATAAACGTAGTATTGTACAAACCTCTAAAAGGATCCAGCTATATCGAACTACCGTTGGAATTGAGGAACTCAAAAAAGGGTCTGATCAACATAATGAATGAAGACTACGACAAGTGTTTCGTGTGGTGTCACATACTACATAAGAACCTAATACCACATAAGATTCTAGTAAGAACATAGTAAGCGAACACCTAGAGATAGTGTCAAAACTTAAGAAAAACATTAACACTGTAGACTATGAGGGAGTGTTAAAACATAAGAACCCTGCAAGTACGCGAGCACCTAAAGAAAGTGTCAAAACATAAGAACCTACAATCAGTGACAAAAAAACCTGGGACACATCAAATTAATCTATTTTTTACCAACATGTTTTAACTTTACCCCTTGAACCCCCCTCCCCCCCTTTTCAATATTGTACTAATCGGTTGAGAAAATAACAGCAATGGTACGATGAAATATAAATGTGTTTTTTTTGTCCAACATTGAATAGGAGGCAAGGGGAGTAATGAATATTTTCAGTGAAGTGTCCCAATAATAATGTCACTGATTGACTGAAAAATACACGTTTAGCATTTTATAATTTGTTTTGGAAATAGTTTTCAAATGGCAAAAATGGCATTAGGACATCTATAGGAGCAAACACTCTGGGAATTTTGACTAAAAACATTGCCGATATACATATACTGTAAGTTAATAGCGAAAAGTTGGCTTTAAAACCTCTCGTATTGTTCTGGGAATTAAATAGTAAACAAGCCTGTTATCGCTTGCGCACGTCCGTGCGTAACTACAGTACGCGAAAAATTGATCAACACTATTCTTACTTCGCATAGTAGCACAAATTAAAGATCACTACACCCATGAACTAACACTTTGTCACGCATTTGCAGAGTTACTAAGGCTTCCTGCAGGGCATAAAGTCTCACGTTACATGGCCATTGTATTCGCAAGTTACTTTTTCCTCATAGAAAATTGATTGTATCATTTCGAATGCCCATGTGGCATTCTAATATGAAACGAATAACTTTGTATTTGGGTCGCATTTTGCAGGCGCACGTGCTTTAACTAACATGTCATCATGAAGGTTTCATATTTCTGCTTAATTGCATTGAAGAAACAAAGTTCCGGGAAAAAACAACAAACAATCTGCTTTAAAATAATGTTAGCACATCTAGTTAATGTCCCAAACCGAAATACTTTATTTTTTATTGGCAATTGTAATGTAATAATACGGAACTTGTATGCAATAGATGAAGTTTTTTAATCAGACAATCAGTGACAAAAAAACCTGGGACACATCAAATGAATCTATTTTTTACTAACATGTTTTAACTTTACCCCTTGCACCCCCTCCCCCCCTTTTCAATGTTGTACTAATCAGTTTAGAAATAAACAGCAATGGTACGATGAAATATAAATGTGTTTTTCTTTGTCCAACATTGAATAGGGGGCAATGGGGAGTAACGAATATTTTCAGTGAAGTGTCCCAATAATAATTTCACTGATTGTAGTACGCAAGCACCTAGAGAGAGTGTCAAAACTTAAGAAAAACATTAACACTGTAGACTATGAGGGAGTGCTAAAACATATGAACCAAGTACGCGAGCACCTAGAGAAAGTCTCAAAACATAATAAACTAGTACGCAAGCAACTAAAGAGAGTGTCAAAACATAATAACCCAGTAAGCGAGCACCTAGAGATCCCAGTAAGCGAGCACCTAGAGATAGTGTCAAACCATAATAACCTAGTAAGCGAGCACCTAGAGATAGTGTCAAAACATAAGAATACAGTACGCAAGCACCTATAGAGAGAGTGTCAATACATAAGAAAAACATTAACACTGTAGACTATGAGGGAGTCGACTTCCCAGTATCAGTTAAACAATACAATAAAATAGAGAAACTTAATAATATAAACATCAACGTGTTTGGCTACGAGGACAAATAACCATTCCCCATCCACATATCCGAAGAGAAAAACGAGGATCACATGGATCTACTGCTAATGACAAAAGATGAGAAACAACACTATACGTATGCATTAAGGACTTTTTAATAGTTTTGTGTATAAAATAACTAAACACGAGCACAAAAAGTATTTATGTAGGTACTGTCTACAATGCTTTAGTAAAGACAACATACTAAAGAACCACATCGAGAACTCTGTAGTGGTTAACGAAAAACAAGCAATTAAGATGCCAGAAAAAGGAGACAACATACTAGAGTACAAAAACTTTCACAAACAATTAGAAGTACCATTCGTTATATACGCAGACTTCGAGGCTATCACAGAGAAGATAGATACAGTGACACAGTCTGCAGACAAGTCATATACGAACGTATACCAGAAACACACAGACTGTGGATATGGGTACAAGGTAGTCTGCTGCTATGACAACAAGTACAGCAAGCCTGTAGAGATGTTCCGCGGTAAGAATGCAGTCAGAAATTGTTTGGAGAAGATGCTAGAAGAAGTTGAATACTGAAAAAAGATAAAGTGTGAACACTTTAATAAGAACATAATCATGACTCCCGCTGACAAGGATAACTTTAAGAAGGCCTTTAAGAAGGCTACTAGATATCACATTTGTGACAAGTAGTATGTAAGTGGAGAAAAAGGAGTTAGAGACCATTGCCACATCACTAGTAAATACAGAGGTTCGGCACATAATCTATGCAACAGGAGCTATATAATGACTGACTGATAAGATACCCGTCATCTTCCACAATCTAAGAGGTTACGATAGTCATTTCATAATGCAAGAGATAGGGAAGCTTAAACAGAAAATCAAGAAAATCAACGTTATACCCAACAATATCGAGAAGTACATGGATATTATGTTAGATACACATCTAGTATCTCTAGATAGTTTACAATTCATGAACTCTAGTTTAGACAGCCTAGTTAACAAGCTACCAAAATATAAATATATATACTTCCAAAGTAGTCAAAGGGAAGAAGCTAAAACTAATGTCGAGAAAGGGTGTATCCATACGATTATATGGATAGTTTCGATAAGTTTAGTGATGAACGTCTACCATCAAAGAATGAGTTCTATAGTATGCTAAACGATGAGAACATATCGAAGAAAGACTACAAACATGCACAAAACGTATGGAATACCTTCAACATGAAGAGTATGGGTGACTGTCACGACTTATACCTAATACCTGTTATCCGACGTATATACCTTATACCTGCAGTTATCCGACGTATTCGAGAACTTTAGAAAAACCTGTAAACGTTACTACAAATTAGATCCATGTCACTACTTCACAGCACCTGGACTATCATGGGACGCCGCACTAAAGATGACGAACATAAAACTAGAGTTGATGACTGACATAGATATGTCTCAGTTTATCGATAAAGGGATGCGTGGAGGTGTGTCGTATATAGCGAATAGATATAGTATGGCCAACAATAAATACATGGAGAACTACGACAATAACATACCTTCAAAGTATATCATATACTTAGACGCTAACAATCTATATGGTTGGGCTATGATTCAATACCTACCTACTGGTGGATTCGAATGGATCAGTAGTAAAACAGGACCTATCCATATATGAAGACGACTCTAATAAAGGAGCGATACTAGAGGTCGATCTGGAATACCCTAAAGATCTGCACGACCTACACAACGACTATCCATTAGCTCCAGAGAAGATTGAAGTGCATGACAATATGTTGTCAAACTATTGTAAGAAGATACAAAAGAAATTTAATATATCCATAGGAAAGATAAAGAAGTTAATACCTAATCTAAACGACAAAGAGAAATATGTTGTACACTAAAGAAATCTACAACTATATGAGAAATTAGGAATAAAAGTCAAAAGAATACATAGAATACTACAATTCAATCAGTCGCCATGGCTAAGACAGTACATAGACTTCAATACGGACAAACGAACTCAAGCTAAGAATGACTTTGAAAATTACTTATTCAAGTTAATGAACAATAGTGTGTATGGAAAGACCATGGAGAATCTACGAAAACGCGTTAATGTCAAGCTAGTAACAAGTGAGGACGAACTGAGGAAACTAGTCTCGAAACCCACCTACATTAGTAGCAAAATTTTAACGATAACTTAGTAGCTGTACACAAGATCAAAGAAACACTAACACTAGATAAGCCAACATATGTGGGTATGTGTATTCTAGATCTTTCAAAAGTCTTAATGTACGACTTTCACTATAATTACATCAAAAAGAAATACTGCAACAATGAAGCCAAACTACTATTCACTGATACAGACAGTCTAACATACGAAATTGAGACGGAGGATATATACAAAGACATATACGCTAACGAAGACAAAGACATAAACACTGACGAAGACAAAGACATCAACACTGACGAAGACATAAACACTGACGAAGACAGGTTAGACTTTAACATGTTTGACTTTAGTGGATACGACCTATTATCTCCCTACTATAACTCAACTAACAAAAAGGTTATTGGTAAAATGAAGGATCAAACGTCAGGAGTCCCCATCGTCGAGTTTGTAGGTCTAATATCAAATATGTATAGCTATCTAAAAGAAGATTGGAAAGGCGGAAAGACCGCTAAAGGTATCAAGAAGAGTACCATTGGAAATGACATAAGACACGAAAACTATAGAAATGTTCAATTAAATCATGAACACATGTCTCACACAATGAAAACCATAAGAAGTAAAAACCATCAATTAGGAAGTTATGAAATTAACATAATATCATTAAATTGTTTCGACGACAAAAGATATATTTAAAAAAAAGGAATATATAGACACAAAAATATAAATCCAAAAGATACCCAAACAATATGTCACAAAAATTGAATCAACCAAAAATAAATCCAAACAATATGTCACAAAAATTGAATCAACAAAAGATAAATTTAACCAATGTAGTCCGAACCAACACATCCACACGGCTGAACCATGGCAGTCTCCATGGGGGTATACCAACGCACTTTCCAAAATCATATAGATTCCTAAAAATGGATCTGACTTTTCCAAATCATATAGATTCCTAAAAATAGATCTGAATTTTGGAAAATCGCCAGATTTCGAAAAAAGGGATCTGACTTTTCCAAATTGTATAGATTCCTAAAATGGATCTGACTTTTAGAAAATTGTCCTGATTCCGAAAAATGTATCTGACTTTTCCAAATCGTATAGATTCCTAAAAATGGATCTGACTTTTGGAAAATTATCCTGATTCCGAAAAATGGATCTGACTTTTGAAAAATTGTCCTCGTACCGCCATGTTCAGCTAGCTACTACTGCTGATGACACATTTTAAATTTACAAAACAACAAAAAGTCGACTACTTTAAAACATGCAGCAATGTTAACATGTTATCATGTTAAAAACATAAACATTCTGCCATTTACAAACTTAAAATAAATTGAACAGTGAATTTAGTGTCATTCATACAGTATATATTAAATACACATGTATAATAAACGTCCAACTTTAAAATGTGAAGTTAATGCTTGCATTCTTAACATGTTTATGGATCAGTAGAAGATCTTGAGGATGAAGATGATTCCATGTTGGATGATTCCCTGTTTTCACAAGAAAATGGAAGCAAAGGACCAGTGTATCTGCCAGAAAGTGCAGGATTATTTGATGACTGCTGATACACCCAGTGTGGATCAAATGCTGGTGCTCGATCATTCCATTGAAACTGTATTGATGGATTTGGTGGCTGTTGATACATACTTACTCCTGAAGGTCCTAGCTGGAGTCCAGTTATCAAAGCAGTTGATAACTTGAAAATAGAATCAGAAATTTTATTAAATGCACCCATGCCTTTGTTTTCATCCATTTTCTCCAGGATTTTTTTCTTTAATTCAATTTCTTCCCTATCAGCTCGCAGTAAAAGGCTTTCTCTTCGAGATGAACTTCAAGGCTTGGAAAGTTTTCTTCTTTTATCATCAACAAATTTAGCTGTTGGTACTTATCTTTTCATTGAATCACTTGTTCCGACTCCTTCTGAATTTCTTTGTGAATTGTCAGAAGAGATATCATCAAGGTTTTCTATCAAGTACTGCACAGAATCAGGGGTAACAAATCTTTCGGACTGTTCATACGTAGTACTTGTATTATCATCTCCATTAATTAAATCATCAGACATTGCGTCTCCTTCGTCTTTGTTAACCATCGTACTTACACAAAATGGTAAGGCCTCCGTTCCAGGGGTTCCTCCCCACCAAAACAACAGATCATCCCAATATTCCTTTACAATTTTTCCACTGCCTGATCTTCGCTCTGTTAATGCAGTCTTAGCAAAATTAGCTCTAATTGTTTTCACCTTCTTTTTTATCCTGTCGTATCCCAGCTTGATTTTCTTTTGATCATCATTATATTGTTTCATGTATGCTGCTTCTTCGAGCTGCTCAGGCTGCTCACCAAACTCTCCTTCAGGGCCAGGGGTTTCAGGACCTAAATCATCAGGGAATATACGTGCCATTTTCTTCCTGACCTCGGTGTATAAATGAACCAAATCGCTTTCAAAATCATACGCTTTTCCTTCACGATCGCTTTTATATTCTTTTAGGCATATAATAAGGTTGTTTACCATTTCATCACTAAAAACCCACCGTGGAGGCATGTTTGCAAGTTGCTCTTTGACACGAGTGCCTCAACGCCATTCAGTGCGCGTGTGCACAACAAAAAACCGCTACTTCGACGGTTAGAAGGCTCATCATATGAGTCCGGACCGGACTTAGATTTTGTTTACATGGCAAATTGACCTGGATTCAGGCCGGTCTGAAGTGCTCGTGTCGGACCGTCGGTCCAGCAACCGACCTGAGTTTAGGCCGGCGTTAACTGAATCTCAGGCCGGCCCATGTAAACAACCAACAGAAAAAATAACTACATCCGACCTAAAGTCAGTCCGGCCTGAACCTAGACCGGCTTCATGTAAACATCCCCTAAGTCGCTTCTGAAAAATATATTTTAATTAAAGACGATAACACAAAATGTTCGCGGCTCACGACCTAGATAAATATCCTTGTAGATCCATAAATATCCTTGTTTACTCACTTTCTGCCCCGTGAGGTCCTCGTCATCGTAACCAAGACAACCGATGTCCGGTTGATGGATACCTATATTTATACGCGGCACAAACATATTCCAGAATTTGCCACACACTAACGACCGGACATTGTACACGACCGGACATTGTTATCAGATAAATCTGTTCTCCCTAGTATCCCTAATTAGGTTAAATATTACAAAGATGATAAATACATTAATTCTAATAATGTTAGTAATATTTGAGACAGCCGTAACCTAAATGTACTTTGCGATTATCGAGCTAATGTTTGTATGTAAAAAATGAAATGTACTAAGATTTAAGAAATTTTATAAAATAGGCAGTGTATTCCAGAATTGGTAGTTCGAGTATTTAAACATTCTTTAACAGTTGGTTCGTTCTTGATTGAGGAAGAACAAGACGCCCGCTAGGCGATAACTCGGGCAACTTTTGGGCTGGCATCGTGGCATATCTCTTATATAATGGACTTTGTACAGAACTCGGTCTATCAGGAGGTCCTAACTGCAATCTTAACCTTAACACCTCTTAGAGTTACATCCTAACCCCCTGCGGGATTTCCCCCATCCATGGTCCCCAGACCGCGCACGCCATGTATTTGTTGATCACAAATCGGATAAGATGCATGTTTATTAATTGTAGATTTTGAACGTTATCTCGGCCAATATTTAACTGATGTCAATTCTGAAAATAGATTTGGAATTACCGAGTCCAAAGACATAACATACGTGTATTATATTACGCGAACGTGCATACCTTCGTAAAAACCTGTGTATGTACCTTGGAATTAGTCGGCAATACGCACGAAGGCCGCTTCGTCGTAGATTTTGAACGTTTACATCTCGTTCAATATTTAGGGAGTGGTCATTAATTATTGGGGGGGAGGGCCGGTAAAATGTCTAAAACGAGGGCCCAAAAATGTTGTCCCTCCTTCAAGTTTGGGTCCAAAAAATCTTGGCCCTCTCCAAAACCCCAGCACCAAAAATTATGACCCTGCCCTGAGATAGCTTCCTTCCAATCGGTCAAGTTGTTCCATCGTTGGAATCAACTTAATACTGTTAGACTGTCAAATCTCCACAAAGTTTTTGAGTATAGACTTTGTGAGTATAGTTTGAGATCAGACTAAATGTGACTACCTGAAAACAAGGGTTAAGTACCTAAAACCTAAGTCTATTTACATAAAATTTGTTGTCGTGTCTACATTTGGATATGAGTTCAGATCTTTTGTTTAGAAGGAACCGTTTGTCTGCGTTCAGAATACAAAATTTTTCGGAGGTGCATAAATTACAGTTATTACTCCGCCATTACACGGTTTTGCATGTTTTAGAATTGACCAATTAATTGAATGCAATGCTTCTCTTTTAAATCGCAGATGTATTTGGAGAGTGCTGTCTTCGTTGCATGCTTCTTGTGCTTGAATAAAATCTTGTGGTTGATAAAATGGAATTTAAATTCGTTTTCGGTCATGCCGATGTACGTTTTTTTATTCTTGCTCTGTGGAGACCGTAGGTTGGTAAACCAAGTTTCTTTGCAGGAACGCACCATTGAGGGGGCATTGAGGGGGCATTCATTCCTTATTCATGCAGCTATAACTGACCTTTGTGTTTTTCCTGTTGAATATTTTGTGGAATACGTGACCGGTGGGGAAATGTTTTGTAATCAAGTATAAGAAGGTTTTGCCAACATTTCTGAGGACGTTTTTGGAATATGGGGGATTGAACCAGATGATTTACGTTGTCTTTTATTCTTTGGCTGCTGTTGGTGGTCTGTGCTTGTATATCTGAGCTGGTCGTTGAATCCAATTTATTAAATTCATCAATGTCGCACAAAAGGCTGGAGATTATTTTACTGATGGAGTTGGGGACTTGCTTAATGATTGATGGCCGGGTTGTCGGGTTTTCCGTAAGGGAAATAAGAATCTTTGAGCAGGTTGAATGTAACGTTGAGGTAATTCACGATTTTCAAGTTGGATTGGATTGTGATTTTTAAGCCAAGTGTGTCAAAACATTTTATGATGCATTTCGTAGGTTGTCAGCAGATCGTGGGCCCATGTTCTTGAATGCAGCAAGTCCGTCGTCTCTCGACGAATTTAAATTCCGTTTTAACAACCACAAGATATATCATTCAAGTACAAGAAGCATGCAACGAAGACAGCACTCTCCAAATACATCTGCGATTTAAAAGAGAAGCATTGCATTAAATTAATTGGT
Source organism: Chrysogorgia sp. JL179-B06 (assembly GCA_035772405.1). Taxonomy (NCBI): domain Eukaryota; kingdom Metazoa; phylum Cnidaria; class Anthozoa; order Scleralcyonacea; family Chrysogorgiidae; genus Chrysogorgia; species Chrysogorgia sp. JL179-B06. The sequence goes on along the minus strand of JAYKKM010000385.1, from coordinate 1,038,797 downwards.
CAATTCTAAAACATGCAAAACCGTGTAATAGCGGCAGTAATAATTGTAATTTATGCACCTCCGAAAAACTTTGTATTCTTGTTCCTTCTAAACAAAAGATCTGAACTCATATCCAAATTTAGACATGACAACAATTTTATGTAAATAGACTTAGGTTTAGGTACTTAACTCTTCTTTTCAGGTAGTCACTTTTAGTCTGATGATCGCTTTGAGCGTGAAACTCGAGTAAATGTTTTAACTGTAAATAAATCATTGTTATCATAATATATAATATATATATATATATATATATATATATATATATATATATAATATATATATATTATATATATATATATATATATATATATATATATATATATATATATATATATATATATATATATATATATATATATATATATATATATATATATATATATATATATATATATATAGCAAAGTGAAAAGGTGGTAAACTGCCAAGAATTTAGTGACGAGATACTGATGTTTCGAGCGGAGCCCTTCATCAGATATATATATATATATATATATATATATATATATATATATATATATATATATATATATATATATATATATATATATATATATATATATATATATATATATATATATATATATATATATAATATATATATATAAATGTAGAAATCTTGAACGTAAAATAGTGCTCAATAATACTTACGTAGAGCTAAATAAGTATAGTGAACAAGAGAGACACAATATGAAAATAGTGCTCAATAATACTTACGTAGAGCTAAATAAGTATAGTGAACAAGACAGACACAATATGGTAGCGACTTAAAGTTTCATGTTTATTCAACAATCATCAGGCTACAAGTGATTGTTGAATAAACATGAAAGATTGAGAATAAGATTGAGATGGAAAGCGTACTTCTTCGAGCATCCAAGCACTATGGACAACCCCAATGCCAACTTCGGTTTCACCTCAAATCTAACCCCACCACAGAATGATTCCATTATCCCGTTCGAAAACGACATGTATGAAATGATCCGTAATATTAAATTCCGCCGAGATGAGCCTAACTCATTTCAAAAGAAATTAAAAACCGACGCGAAGAACATTCGATCTTCTGCCAACTTGTTCGGTTTGACCGACACGACCTCCAACCTGTATGAGATGCCTAACGACCATTATACCAAATTGCTCCATGATAACATCACAAAGTCATACCAAAAATCAGACCCAGTAATCAAGCAAAACATCGATAAAGAAGCCAAATCCCTTGCAGAACCATTGAACCTAAGCAAGAAAATGGAATGTTATGCGAGCCGTCCCGCATTCATTACGCTGAAAGACCACAAGGACAACTTCAAATCTAAGACACCCTGCCGATTGATTAACCCGTCGAAATTCGAAATGGGGATAGTCGCCAAAAAGCATCTGGAGACCATCAACAAAACCGTCGCATCCATTAGCAGTGCAAATCAATGGAGAAACACCTCGACCGTAATAAATTGTTTCAAGAACATACCTAACAAAGGAAATTCACGCTTCATAAAATTTGACATTGTTGAATTTTATCCGTCTATATCTGAAGAGCTCCTCGACAAAGCAATTGCTTATGCAAAAAGTGTAACCACACTCTTAAAACAAGGTGTGCTAATGGTGTGTTACATAACACACCAAGGTGTGTTGTATAACACACCGGATGTGTTATAGTAACACACCATTTGAAAATAACTTTCAATAACACACCAAGGTGTGCTATACAACACACCATGGTGTGTTACATAACACACCACAGTGTGTTGGACAACACACCAAGGTGTGTTACATAACACATGGTGTGTTACACAACACACCTTCCAATATCATGCACCTTTTCTAATTTTTAAATTAACACACCTGTTATGCAAGGTGTGTTAATTTAACACACCTTTCCAAGCGTAATACACCATTTCAAATAACACACCTTTCAAATAACACACCTTTTGTGAACAACACACCTTTTAAACAACACATCTTTTGCGAACAACACACCTTTTGAATAACACATCTTTTGAACAACACATCTTTAGTTTTGAACAACACATCTTTTGAACAACACACCTTTTGAACAACACATCTTTTGAACAACACATCTTTTCAACAACACACATTTTAAATAACACACCTTTAAATAACATGTCTTTTGGTTAGTCTGAGCACAAAGCCCATTTTAGCCATTTTAGTCAGTTGTTTCTACACAATTATACTCATCTTTACTTTCGGTTTCTGTGTTTTTTTCATACAAAACTACATTTAGACTGCATGTCCAGCGCGGGCTGCAATATGATACACATTGTAGCCAGAGGCTAAATGCGCTTATTCTATATTCCCGTGCCCATATAGTTTTCTACATATACAGGACATCATTGTGGTTCTCATTACCTACTCCAAAACCTAAAAACCAATGAATATCTTGTAGGGAAAGAATAGAGCTAATCCAGCCTCGCTACAATATAGTCGTTACTTTACTACATTTATAGTTTTGACAATTGACGGATAATAGCGCAAATATATACACCACGTGATAAGCATTGTCCAAATAGCAAATATCATGCCGCAAATATCATGCCTGGCATTTAGCTTTTGCTGTTAAACCCTTCCCATTTAATTTCTACTTTATTACAACCTACAGTCTTGCTATTTGGTAGTGGATTTAGCAACCCTATACATACGACGTAGAAAGTCCTGTCCAAAGAGCAGATTTCATGCCGTTGGCCTTTAACTTAATCAACACCAAACACCAAAATTAACAACCTTCGTGTATTATCTAGTACATATAACATATTCTACACGTAATATTAAACTTATGATACTCGCGATATTTAGCGTCGGTTATATCCCTTACTATCCCCTAAACACACGGACAACCCCTTACCACCAACACACACTTAGACCTGGTAACTAATGATGCAACTCACGTGTATACTGTATTACCCACTAACAAACGCCATCAGACAACTTGAATTTGACCGCGAGGCGCAAAGCCCAAGCTAGTTAGCTAGTACAAAGATCGAGAACGAATCTTTTTATACTACGACAGCCATTCAATCCTATACTTATGGCACGACGCGTTGGACCTTCCCGAACAAACAACACGCTTGGTAAGTAATCACTTTTTCTTTCCTTGCAGTTACATTTGTTTACTCCGCGCATTATTAATTATTTATCTTCCAACGACTGAAAAAATCGTCAACTGCCAACCCGATATTATCCTGATGAAGAGACCAATAAAGATTCGAAAGTCGAAATGCGTACAGGGTTATCCCAATATTATACTATGCACTATACAATTATACGCATCTTTACTCTCTGTTTCTGTGTTTTATACATACTTTTTATTCAGTTTACACTGTATGTCCAGCGCGCGCTGCAATATGAAACGCATTATAGCCAGAGGCTAAATGCGCTTATTATTCTATCCCAGGACATTATTGTGGTTTTACTCCAAAACCTAAAAAACAAATTATAAATTGTATTACACTATGGGTAGTCAATATTAAAGGTAACCGCATTAATTTTCGCCGTTTAAACGAAATGTTGCCCGCCCAAACGAAATTATTGGAGCACAATTATATCAACTTGCCCGCGCGATTTACAAACTTTCCAATCTCTCCCAATCACGACTCACGTGTATCTTGGTTCGCATATATCTTCTTGAAATATGTTCCTTGCGCATTTGCGCTAATTATAAAGCAGAACGGTTATTGCGAACGCGACCTTCTCTGTTTGCAAAGAAACATCGGTTTATACTGTATTCTACTTGCTATACAAACAGGTAATTGACAACACGACAACGATCCATTGTTCAAAATATGGAAACGAGAAATTTATCCAAGAGGAGACTGAGAGCTTTTTCACCGTTTTGACGATGTAATTATGGTTTATGTATATATATATATGTATATATTTAAATTGTCGCCTCAGCTCCGAAGATATATTTTATCTTGTATATCAGATTCAAATTCGGAAGTGGACTTCGGGAAGGGAAGTCATGAGAAGTCTTGTCAGAGAACTAGAAGCTCACTGGACTGACGTGACTTATAACGGCTATAATTAAAACATATACTCGACAAAATACAAGCTTCGTTGAATGACTACAGTTCAATATACACATTCGCATTCTCTTATATAACAATGAAAGCGCCAGTAAGTTCTGTTTTACATTTACCAATGTGTCACATTGCATTATATTTTAGTTTGGCCACACTTGCTGTTTATTTTGTCAATTGGCCTATCTTTCATTGAATACACAATGGAATAAACTAAAAATCTTCGTTGCATAGCACTTGAAAGTTTACACATTTCAAAGTTTCAAAACGTGAAAGTAAACACACTTTTGCATAAGAACCGTTGAGGTGAGATGACCCATCTCTTAGCCGCCCTGGACAAATTGCACATTTGATACAGGCAATGGTTATATGTTGCAATTTGTGTTATTTTTAACTATATAATTATATATATTTATATATATATATATATATATATATATATATATATATATATATATATATATATATATATATATATATATATATATATATATATATATATATATATATATATATATATATATATATATATATAAAATGAAGCGAATAGTTTGCAATCGTCTAAGAGTGCTCAATACCTTGAGTGGTAGAGCGAATTGTATAACTTATGAACTTAAAATATTGTTTGCTACTCCGAGTTTCACGCAAGTGCGATCATCAGGCATGATATATATAATATATATATAATACTACAGAGGGTGTAAAAACCGTTGGCAGAGTTCTCAATGGAGATCCAGAGCATATTATAGTTAATTAGAGACTCAACAGTTTTGCTTAGACATATTTATTACTAGTTAGTTTGTGCCACACATACGGTGTGGTACTCTTTAGATAAAATAGTCTAAGACTTTTATAGTAAAAATTATAAAGTATAAATAAATATAATATAAATAAATAAAAATAAAAATAAAATAAATAAATAATATAAATATATAAATATAAATAATATAAATAAATATAAGTATAAATAAATAAGTAGTAATACCCCCCCATATGGCGGCGGAAGTAATTAGTATGCAAAATGTCCTACCCCTCATTAAATATTCATTTCGAATTTTGGGATTACGTCATATCTTCTCGTCTTCCTGGAGGAGCCTTAACCCTAATTATTTATTCAGATTACGTCATTTCAGGATCCCTAACCCTAGCCTCGTGTACCTGTAGGACCCCAAACCCTAATTAGTATTCATTTTAATATTATTATTCATATCAGTCTTCACTAACCCTAGTCCTCTTCCTCCACCTCCATATTCCGACATCTTCCGAACTTCGTTTCCGACGCCATTATCAAAAGGTAACTCTTATGTCTTTTAATAATATAAGAAAGACCTTCGTATCTATACACTCGATGTCCATGTGTCAGACTCATTGTGGGACAGTAGGCAATCCGAAAGCAGCGAATGCGCCATGGATATGATTTGGGACGAACTGAAGAGAAATAACGTAGATATCGATAAAGATACACTATCGTTCTATATCAATAAATGTCTTAGTGAACATAGAGACTTGTACGACTGTCTTAGCGTTCAACTTAATCCGGGTTGCCAAACGAAGCGAAGGTTGAGTGACCACACAGACAATAGCGCATGGGTCATTAACAGTCATTAGTGTTCAACTCGGAAATATTTGCATGACTTGGGAATAATTAATTTGTTTTGAGGTTAAATACTGGGATATGGATGGTAAAAAATAGTCAATATGGGATGATGAGGGATAAATTGAGCGGGCAAGTTCAAACGCGACAATGGTGTTGCCATAGTAAAGCTACGTTGCGTCGGAAAAAGTGAATAGCGAAGGGGCTTCCATAGCGAAACCGTGTCGCGTCCTTTCATTCGAGTATCCCTTGTCTTCGTGAAAGGTTCGAAAAGTTTTCTTCGGAAAGTTCTCTGCGGCGTATTTTGGAAAGTGTTCTTTGGAAAGTGTTTACTGGTTTTGATATCTTCTTGGTTAATAATTAAAATGTCTCAAACGGTAAGTTGATCAACATTATATTTACGAACTATATCTGTTTTATCAAATAAGACTCGAGTGCATACTTATGAATTTGCCTTCTTAGATTGTTATAATGATCAAGAGTTGTGAGAATGAAATCGCTCTGGAGCTCATAGAGCAAGCGTTTGTGCTTACTGAGGAGGAGAAACGGGCTGTTTTACAGCAACGGATTGTGTTTTGGACCAACGCTATGGCAGAGGATATTCGTCGTGAGACCGAAACGCCGACTAATGTTGACGAAGACCTTATGACCAACTGGAGGGACGAAGAACGGCGTCAGTTTAATGAAGACTGGACCAACGACGAGTTATTGGTTCCTAACGACGAGAACGAGCAGTCTGAGATTCCCGAACCGCTGGAAAGCCAAATCGGCGAAGGCAGTAAAAGGAAGCGTAACGACGTCAACGAGTCTTCCTCTAAACGCACGAAGCCCGAGGAATATTTCACCATCAAGTCGGTAAAACAAGTCAACGTGAGGAAGTTCAAGACCACAGGTACTGATTACACTGTACAGTTTATGCCTTTAAATATACATGGTGTTTCAAATGTTATGTCGTCGTTAAACCGTGCTTTTAAGCATTTGTTCGATCGATTAACCATGGATATGCCCCCTCACGATCAAGTCCGTTTGATCATGAATTCCCATCAACTCGACCGACCGATTTCCTTGCCATTCCTTCCTCGCGACCGTTTGACTCCCGAGCGTTTCCTGGCCGCAGTGGAGCGTGTTGTCCAATCCAACGACCAGTTTACGTTGGATGATTCGGTCAACGTGAATGTAGTTCATGTTGAAATGCCCCATGGTGGTGTAGGAAAACGGCGGGATGTCGTCAATCTACAAAGCTACCTCAACAAGAAACGGTGTCTGATTCAAATTAAAAACAAAGATGAACTCTGTTGTGCGCGTGCCATTATTGTTGCCAAAGCAAAGCTAGACAAAGATCCCCAGTACAAGAGTATTGTAGACCATCGGAGAGCGTTACAAGGTCGTCTCGCCAGCGAGCTCCACGAGAATGCCTCTGTCCCATTGGGTCCCTGTGGGATCGATGAGATCAAAAGGTTCCAAGCGGTCCTCCCTGGTTACCAACTCAACGTAGTATCCAAGGAACATTTGAATGCCCTAATTTATTCCGGTCCCGAAGCCGAGAAATGTCTTTACCTTTACCATCACGACAACCATTATGACGTGATCACGAGTATGCCAGCCTTTGTTGCGCGAAAGCAGTATTGCCATACATGCAAGAAAGGGTACGATAAGATTACCGACCATCCATGTGGCGACCTCTGCAAACTGTGTAACACCCAGAACTGCCCTGTGATCAAGTGGAAGTACTGCAAGGACTGTAACCGTTTCTTCAAAAGCGACGATTGCTTCGCCCGCCACAAAGCCGCAGTTGGACAAAAGAAAGCCCTCTGTACTTCACTGACCAAATGCCGAAAGTGTCAACGCGTTGTGACCCGAGCCAGCCTTAACGACCATCACTGTGGCCTTGTTCGCTGCACCGTTTTGCCAAAAATACGTCAAACCCGAAAACCATCAATGCTACATCCAGCCCGTCGGCCAAAGAAATCAACAGCCAGTTCAAGAAAACCAACCTAACGATTTCCTCGACAATGACGTACAGGTGGACAACGACGTCGAAGACCATAACGATCAGAACCTGATGTTCTTTGACTTCGAGTGCACCCAAGACGATGGCCAACACATTCCCAACCTCTGTGTAGTCCAAAACGAAAGCGGTGACGAGAACGTGTTTTCCGGGCCTGACACTAAAGACGAGTTCTGCGAGTGGTTGTTCACCCGAGAAAACGCCAACACGACCTTCGTCGCCCATAATTTCCAAGCTTATGACGGCTACTTCATTCTCCAGTACCTCTACAAAAACGGTATAACACCTGAAGTGATTACGCGCGGCGCCAAGATCCTTTCCCTCACCGTACCAGAAATGAACATTAAGTTTATTGACTCTTTATGTTTCATTCCGATGCGACTGGCCGATTTCCCGAAGACCTTTGGAATAACAGAGTTGGAAAAAGGTTTCTTCCCACATTTTTTTAACCGCGCCGAGAACCAGAGCTACGTTGGACCGCTTCCAGACGCCAAATTCTATGATCCCGATGGTATGAATCCTGGTGATCGCGAGAAATTTCATGCATGGTACAATGATCTCGTCAACTGCCACTACGTCTTCGACTTCCAAGCCGAGATCTTGAGTTATTGCCAGTCTGATGTTGATATTCTCCGCCGCTGTTGCCTCGAGTTCCGTGAACTCTTCCGAGAAGTAACCGATGTGGATCCGTTCGCACAATGCCTTACCATCGCTTCTGCCTGCAATTTGGTTTTTCGGAAGACGTTCCTCAAGGAAAACACGATTGCCGTCATCCCGCCATGTGGGTACACTCCCGAAAACAAACAGTCCGTGATCGCTTTGAAGATGTTGGCTTATATCGCCCACCGTGACAATATCGCCATTCGCCATGCCCGAAACCATGGAGAGCAGCGTATTGGAAAGTACCTCGTCGATGGTTTTAACGCAGAAACGAACACAGTGTGGGAAATCCAAGGCTGTCTATGGCACGGGTGTCCTCGGTGCTATGCCAGAGACACGGTGAATCCGGTCAGCGGTCTGTCCATGCACGAACTCCATCAACGAACCTTGGAAAAGATCGAGTTCCTAAAAGACAACGGCTACAATGTCGCTGAGATCTGGACCTGCGATATCGATCGACAGCTTGATGTAGATCCTGACATGAAGGTTTTTTTCGAGAACTTCGAGATCTCCGAGCCCCTGGAACCTCGTCATGGTTTCTTTGGTGGAAGGACCAACGCCACGCGTCTCTTTTACGAAACCCAGCCCGAAGAAAAGATCCGATACGTTGATTTTTGCAGCCTGTACCCATGGTGCAATAAGTATGGCGAATATCCGCTTGGTCACCCCGAAATCATCACAGAGAACTTTGGTCCGATCGATCAATACTTTGGCTTGGTAAAATGTTCAGTCCTTCCTCCTCGTGATCTATACCATCCTGTTCTTCCGTACCGCACTCAAGGCAAGCTCATGTTTCCACTCTGCCGTACTTGTGCTGACAATCTCCAACAAGAACCATGCTGCCATTCCGATGCTGACCGAACTCTCCATGGTACATGGGTCACCCTCGAGCTCCAAAAAGCACTGGAAAAGGGCTATCGTTTGGTCAAGATTGACGAAGTTTGGAACTTTCCGGAGCATACCGACGGGCTCTTCAAAGACTACGTCGACACCTTCTTGAAGATCAAGCAGGAATCGAGTGGTTTCCCGGCAGGCTGTGATACCGAGGAGAAGAAGGCGCAATACATTGCAGACTATGTTGCAAAAGAAGGTATTCGACTGGATCCGAACCACATCGTGAAGAATCCTGGTCTGAGGGCGCTATCCAAACTGATGCTAAATTCCTTTTGGGGTAAGTTTCATCATGTTATATTCTTAAGGTTAGAGAAATAATTATTCCTTTTAGGGTTAGTATATCACACAGAAATGTACATTAAGTATTTTCCCCCCATTTTCTATGTTACTAGGTAAATTCGCACAGCGTCCCAACATGACCCAGGTGAAGTTGATCTCGGATCCAGCCGAATACTTCGACCTGCTATCCAGCGACAAAGTGAACGTGACTGACGCCAATTTCATTAACGACGAGATTATCGAAGTGCACTACGAGAATGTCGACGAATTCGTAGAAGCCAACGGGAAGACGAATGTCGTCATCGCAGCATTTACCACCGCCCATGCTCGCCTTAAGCTCTATGGTATCTTGGAACAACTCGATCGTCGCGTCCTATATTTCGACACCGACTCCGTTATTTACGTGTCGAAAGAAGGAGATTGGGAACCACCGACTGGTTCGTATCTTGGGGAGCTTACCGATGAACTTGATGGGAACCACATCACAACCTTTGTGTCAGGAGGGCCTAAGAACTATAGTTATCAAACGAATACCGGTAAAACAGTATGCAAAGTGAGAGGCATTACCCTTAATTATAGGACACAACAGGACGTTAATTTTAACGTGATGCAAAATATGGTGAAGGGCATAGGACCTGCAAAAATAACTGTCGATATACCGTTTAAGATCGTACGGGATAGAAATAATAAGGATGTATTGACAAGGAGTGAGACCAAAGATTACCGCGTAGTTTATAATAAGCGTGTCATTGTAAATAGTTATGATACTTTACCTTATGGATTTTAGCGCATGTTTATATTTTTATAGTGTTGTGTGTTTGTAAATAACATGGGTTCTTAGGGGTTTTAACTTTTCCGTGTGATTTAGGAAATTTGTGTAAATAGGAATCTGAATAATATATACTTCATTACCTTATTATAAAGTGTCTCTGGTGAATGGGGGGTGTGGATGGGGAAGGAGGTGGACGGGGAAGGAGGTGGACGCATGGGGCGTAAGGGGTGTATTTCTGAAACGGGCCATTCCAGGCCGTGCGGGCCACCGTCTGGCCCTTCCCGGGCCATTCGTAAATGAGTATTTAGTTTCGAACAATATTTCAAATCAATCATTTGTCAACATGCCACGAAAGCGTAAGGACTGTCCCATCTGCGGCAAGCAAGGTTTATTAAGATTAGCAAATCATTTGGCTGACTTTCACCAGTTATCCTCAAAAGAAAGACAACCTTATTTAATGCAAGCAAAGACATTTCCTTTAGATCTGAACGCGCTGTTAAAAGAACTAATTACATTACGTCAAAATGCTCGAATCAACAAACGCTCTTTAAAATGGTATACATAGACACGTTTACAGTAACGTGTATTCATTTCATTATGTATTCCATACAGTTAACACATCCTTTTGGGCTCTTGATTTCTGGAGGAACAAAAACAGGAAAGACAACTTTTGTCAAACAATTGTTAGCCAACGCAAATGTCATGATCGATCCTCCTCCGGGAAATATTGTTTATTTTTATTCCGAGTATCAAGACACATTTACTGAAATAGAGACGCTAGTTCCCGGTATTCAGTTTGTCCAAGGCTTACCTGATTCCATGTTGGATAGTATCAATCCAGAGACGCGGAATTTATTTATCATTGACGATATGATGGGCGAGAAAGATGCCGTGATTGCTAAATTATTCACGAAAAAGTCACACCATGGAAACCTCAGTGTTATCTACATCGTACAGAATTTGTTTCATCAAAGTAAAGATCACCGCACCATCTCCCTTAACGCCAGTTATCTCGTTTTAACAAAAAATGTCCGCGACGCTAGTCAGGTGGTCCACCTTGCCAAACAGTTGTACCCGAGCAATACCAAATTTTTCCAGCAGGCTTACCAGATGGCCACAAAAGAGCCATACTCTTATATATTTGTTGACCTAACACCAACATGTCCCGATGAAATACGAGTTCGATCCGAAATCTTCCCGACAGATACTCATTACGTTTACCAACCTCGCGTATAAAAACACAGTGTAGTCAAACGTGTATTCATTTGAGGATGTCCCGCCGTGTGAAGAGGAACCACGATGTTTTAAAAGTATTGGCAAAGTGTAAACCTTCTATGCGAAGAGCGATCATAAAAGCTGCAGACAAAGATTTATTAGAAGCCATAACTGAGTGCCTTTTGAACATTTGTCGTGAAACGATTAATATTAGTCCAAAAACGTATAAAAAGCTTGTACCATACTCAGATCATATTGAGGCTGTCGCTGATAAGAGAAACCCGATCACGAAAAGAAGGAGAGTAATTCTACAAAAAGGCGACGGATTCTTACCTTTTCTACTCGCTCCTGTCTTAGAACAATTGGCGAGCTTTCTAACCAAATAATGGAGCATGTCAAAAGACTGGTTCTGGTCCCTGAACACATGACTACAAAGAAACCCTTGGTTCTTCCACTGACTGCTCAAGTGAACCAGTTGGACTCGGAAATGGAAAGTTTAATGCAACGTCAAGATATAACACAAGACGATAAAGTGAAGTTGTATAATCAGACCTTTCAACGTTATCTCAATTATTATGACAAGCGAATGCGTAAACCTGTTTCTGTAAGTATTGCCCACACCCCGCCTATCGCAGCAGAAGGAACAGACCCCGAACCTTCAACAGAGACAATGCCTGAACCACTTGGAGAAATCGAGAGTGATATCATAGAAAGTGTACCTTCCACGATGAAATCAAGAGCTGTACAACTGATAAAGAAGATAAAAGCAAATAAAGATGTGGTTGGTTGGAACGACCAAGGGCAGATGGTTTTTGAAGGAAGAACTATTCCAGGTACTAACGTCATTGATTTAGTCAACGATACTCTGCGCCAAAGAAAGAATTTCAACCCTGCAGGATGGCAACTGTTCGCAAAAGCTTTAGGACGTTTGAATGTACCCGAAGGAATCGTCAGAAACGAAGAGCGTCTACATTTGGTGAAGGAATATAGGAACAAGCCTTCATCTGCTTCTAGCGACCCCCCTCTGACGCCCTCACTACAGTCTCCAGGGACACCAGCGAAACCAAGAAAGAAACGTAGAAACAAAAATCCATATAAATGGCATTCATAATCTTTTTTGTAAACATTTTATTGAATAAATAGTTTTTTACAATTATAACGTGTCTTTTTATTCTTGCACAGAATACCATTTACGTATAAAATTACGAACTAATGTATCGTTCCACTCCTTTTGATCAGTAAACATACTAACAATAGTTGACATGGGAATATTTCTACTGCGATGTAAAGCATAAAATAAACAGTATTGTCCACACACACGAGACCACGGTGACTGTAAAGTCTTTTCATTCCAAGTAAATGTACTGCTATGATCTTGTAGAAAGGTTTGAAAATTTCTGCTGTAAAATTCTGGGCTTTGTCCATAAGAGTCGAAGAATTCTCCTTTTCCATCCGATGTGACGTAAACAGCTACCCAGTGTGTACCAGGTCCATCATTGGGATCCACGTTTATAATAAAACCTCTAGGTCTTTTCTGTATCAGACTTGGTAAACGATCCGAGGGTAAAACATCGGTAAACACTGATTTGGCATATGGGTCACTTTGTAAGACACGAATCAGTTGACGTGTGTTCATTTTAGCTTCTGAAGTCACTTAGTACGTTACGGTTGGCATCAATTTCGATAAGATTTTGAAATTCTCCAAGCACCACGATATTTATAGCCCCAGTTAGAGCCGTACCGAACTTACATTCTAGGGAGACGTTCCCATCCCTGATAGGTTGAAAATGATCTCCAACACATAGATCAGCTGTTAAATCAAACACGTACAGGGTATAGCCATTTCCATACTCGTCTCGAGTAATACCGTTGCCTTGATTCTGAAACATCTTGTTGGTACCAGCATACAGCGTTTGGAATGCTGAAACATAGTTGGTCCCTGCTGCTCCTGCAAACTTTAGGTGAAGTGGTTTGCCAGGTCGGTGTTCTCCATTCACAGATAATGCAAGAAATGTTGTGTCGTAGTTCTTAAAATTGAAAGGATTCTTGTTATAAACTCCGTTGTAAGCATCTGCATCCACCATCCCAATCACAACTCTATCGGGAAGAAGTCCTTGGAATATATTCTGTTGATCTCCAGACATGTTTCCCGTTGGTATGGAGAACACTTTGCAGTTTACACGATTGATAGGGTACTTGGCTGTGATTTGCTGAATAGCATGGGTATGACCTAGCATTGTAGTGGACGAAACGTTAACACGGCGAGCGCGAAACACGCATTCTTCCAGAACCACTTTAAAACCAGGAGCTTCTGCGGATGAAACCAGGCAAAAGGGAGCTCTTGATCTCACTAGCTTGAGCTTGATTGGAACAGCGCCAAGGATATAGCGTTCTTGCGCGAACAGATCCGAATGAATTCTTCCTTCCATCGCCACAGACTTGCTTAGGCTTGTATGTGCGTGACGTTCCTTTAATCCTTTGTTCGCATCGGCAACTTCTGCTAGTGGATTCACGGCATCCATCCGTCCAGCCTGGTCTTTGTAGAACAACGCTGAAGTTAAGTGAGACGATTTAGCGTCTTTGCTAAAGTTCAATACAGTTTCTATATATGCTCGGTAAGGATACGAAGTGCTTGATGGTGTGACCAGTTTGTTGTTCAGATAAATTTCCACTTGAGAAAATAAGGCATGCATCCATAAATTAACAGGACCCACTTGGGCGGTGTCAGGTAAGTTAGTTCCGTCTCCATTCGTTATCTTTGCTTTTACGTGAAGGTAACTGTTTGCCAGATCGGTGTAGACATCAGAATTTGCAGCACAGAGAAACTCGATAGTGTCCGAAGTTCCAATACTTGAAAGAGGATCGATGTCTTCCCAAAATCCTTTATTCATTTCAACTTGAGTGTCAGGAACAGAAAATAAGTCCAGTTCCGATTTTCCACAGGAACAGGAATCTTTATGTAAAGTCTCGTAGCCTTGTGCCATTATTTAAGAAAAGTAGGTTTTTCTTGAGATGTTTTCCGCCTCTTGGTCTGTGAGCGATTGGTAGATTTCGATGATACATTGGTTTTTATAGATGTTTTACGTTTCCGACCGTCTCCTGATTGGTTACCCATGAGTTGTTTAGCACCCTGTCGAGCTATATCTTTGACGGCTGCGACACCACGACCTTTGACAGCTTGCTTCACACTTTTCCCGGCCAGAACATCTTGACTGACATCTGTTGCCGCTTGCAGAGCTCTCCGTCCAATCGCTTGTGCTCCTCGTTTCACCAGAGGTATTGCATATCGGGCAATACTTTTAAAGAAACTTCCAATACCGTAGCCTCTTTGAATCCGTGCACCTCTAAAACCAGATAGACTTCCACCTCGCTGTCCTCGTAAATAATATTGTTGAAACTGCTTTGCATCTGGAACGATTGTAGTTCTCATCTTTAAATAAAATACTGTGATCTGCTCTGTCTGAAGTGTAGTGTCACGATGGACTTTCCAAATTCAAATGAGACGTTTTCGTTTTTGTCGTCCTTTATATCTATTTCGATCGTCTCGAATGATTTCACTTTTACGGGTACGTATTGAAGGTTGCGGAAAGTAACGTTAACATTTTCCCCGTATTTTCCTTTCGTATTCACAATTCGTAGAAGAGGCACTTTGACGTCGCCAACAAATTGTACATCCACCACATTTGTGTAGAGGTATATGGATGAAAAGCCCGCGTTTATATCTGCTACGTAAGGACTCGTTGTTTTCTTCGTAATCACTGTATCCTGCTCGAATCCTAAAGCCGTTGCGATATCACCCGAGAACCATACCATTGCGCCCTTTTTCACATCGATCATCACTTTGAGCATATTTTTATTATATGTAAACTTGATCTCAGCTTGTCCTTCTTTCTTCATGCAATGGTTTAAATCTTTAACCAGGTTTGTAATACTGTTGTATTGTGTACCTTGAATGATGCCCACTTCATCTGGACCTTTGCCATTAATGTTGTAGAGAAAGGTTTGCTGATTGCCTTCGCGTATCGTGCTCCATGTATGAGGATAATTAAACTCGGAAAGGGCTACTTCCCAGTCCCCTGTCAGCTCTAACGTTTCGGCTAGCTTCACTTTAAAATTCGCTACAGAATTGTCAGGGAAATATTTCATAGAACTATTACTTGGGAGCGTCAGATAAAACTGCGTTGTCATCTCGGCGAGTATAAGACACAAATGAACACAGGTTATAAGATACACATACTTTTATTTCGAAATATGTTTTACATTATCCGCCGATACCCAAGAATTAAAGTCATTCGAGTAACCTAACCATTTTACAAGATATTCTTTGCGTTTACCACGCATGCGAGACTTAATCACATTTTCTACTCTAAAAAAGTCAGTGTCTTTCTTGATAATGCTTTGCAACTCTTGTTCGTAAAATGTTCCCTCTATCTCCTCGTCGTGATAATCAGAGATTTTATACACAGGTGGTCTTCTAGGTATACGCTTCGTTATGGTGAAAACTTCCTCGGTCCAACTGGGTAAGTAGCCTTTCTTGAATGTTCGTCTGGCTTTGCTGATTCGCACTTGATCACCCACGTTAAATTTATACTTGATGGGCGCGGTAGATTCGTGTCCGTACAATCGTTGCCACACGACGCTTTCATTCTCGTGATTCACATCAACCGGTTTCATTCCAATACTGCGATGTCGCGAATGGTTGTAGGAATACACCAGTTTTTGTAGCACATCCATATACTTTAGTGTATTCTTAGCTGTAAAGTATTTCCACATCTTTCCCTTGAGCGTTCGATTAAATCGTTCCACAATAGACGCTTTCGTATCATTATGCGTAGTAAAAAACGTTATGTTGTAATCTTTCAAAAGCTTCTGAAATGGTCTGTTGGTAAATTCAGTTCCTTTATCGGTATGAAGTTTCTCGGGACGTCTGCCTTTCTTACATATCTTCTTAAAGGCTTTAATCAGATTTTCTCCGGATTTGGTTTTCAGCGGTTCTACCCACGCATATTTAGATAAGACATCAATGACAGTTAAAATGTATTTATAACCATTGTTTGCTTTACTCAACGAATCCATAATGACCAAATCAGCCTCCCATTCTTCGTCTATTGCTCCGACAATAACTCTATTTCTTTTAAAACGATGTCGCACTGGTTTATGTAAAGTATAGGTATCTTGCTGTTTTAACCAGGTTTTTATCTTATTTCGTGATAATTTAAATTTCTCATCATTTTTTACGACACGGTAAACAGCATCGACGCCGCCAAAACTTGCCGGACTTTCTGGGTTGTAGTACAGGTCGTGAAGGTACTGTTCCTCCATCTAATTCTGATTGCTGAATCACAATTTTGCCACCACAACAGGCCGAAACACAGCGGATACGTCTAAAAATATTACGAAGGGCTATTTGTGGTAAACCTCCCCAGCAAGTCATGTTCACGCGACAAAGGTTAGAGATGAATGAATAAAGAGAAGTAAACGACACGGTATAAATGCAAACATAATTTATTACATATTAAATTAGAATACAAAATTATATATGTTCAGCAAATGTTCAGTTTTTCCATGTCTTCAGTCATTGCATCGATAGATTTTTGAAAAAGATAATCTTCATAGGCTTCTTTAGAGTCATTCTTTCTACTTGTAAAGGATTCGCCCGTTTCTGCGATCTTGTACTGATATTGTAATGGCTCACTAAACAGGCACCCAATGTTAAAAATTCGTGGCAAGTTCTCTGTAGGTTTCCATTCAAAGAATCCGCATGCATATTGTCTTTCCTTAGGACAGCAGTAAAATAAACGACCTTTATTGTCACCTTCTTTCTTGACTTTACGGACACAACAGACCATGCCATGTCGACAGAAAGGTTTAGGACTCTCGAAGATATCTCCCCATTGCCAAAACGAGCAGGCATTTTCTTGCTCAGAGCAGACGAAGTAAGGTCTTCCGTAACTTTCTTTCATCTTGTCTTTAACCATTCGCATCGTTGCCAGCTTCTGATGAGTAGGACACACTGGATGTATACAGCCACTTGCTCGAAAAGCGTTAACTGCTTTCCCAAACATGTAACAGTCTTCTTCAGGGCAAAAGAACTGACAACTAGGCTTTTGTCCGCAGTACCAGAAGAGTCCATTTGTGGTTATTGAGGAGGATGCAGGTTTACCGTGAAGACATTCCATGACAACGATCTTACTCTGACGACAAACAGTGAACGAATGATACACCGAGCGAAGTAACGCTACGATCTTCACCAGTTTAATTAGGATTTATTTGTCTAAGCTCTGACGTCGCAAGGACTCGCTCAAACTCGTTCTTTTGTTTCATTCCTTAATGAGTTATTAATGACCTTTTTCTTTTGTATGTGCCTTGTGTTCTCGAACATCATATGCAAATCTTCGCCTTAACATTGACGAAGATAAATCACCAAGGCGTCGTAAAATAGCCGAGTCAGCCAATTTAACCAGGACAGTTTAAGTTTGTATTTCTCAATTTCCAGTTTATGTTTTAGATATTTTTCGATTTCGATGTGCTTGAAATCTTCAATCGTTCTTCTTACGGCTTCTTGGATTATTCCTTCATCGCATGAATCGCTTAACCGGTACACGAATGTAAGATAGGCGATAACTCGGCCAAAATTATTCACATTCATTTCTTCGTAAACAAGATGAAAAGAACCCGGATTAAGTTGAACGCTAAGACAGTCGTACAAGTCTCTATGTTCACTAAGACATTTATTGATATAGAACGATAGTGTATCTTTATCGATATCTACGTTATTTCTCTTCAGTTCGTCCCAAATCATATCCATGGCGCATTCGCTGCTTTCGGATTGCCTACTGTCCCACAATGAGTCTGACACATGGACATCGAGTGTATAGATACGAAGGTCTTTCTTATATTATTAAAAGACATAAGAGTTACCTTTTGATAATGGCGTCGGAAACGAAGTTCGGAAGATGTCGGAATATGGAGGTGGAGGAAGAGGACTAGGGTTAGTGAAGACTGATATGAATAATAATATTAAAATGAATACTAATTAGGGTTTGGGGTCCTACAGGTACACGAGGCTAGGGTTAGGGATCCTGAAATGACGTAATCTGAATAAATAATTAGGGTTAAGGCTCCTCCAGGAAGACGAGAAGATATGACGTAATCCCAAAATTCGAAATGAATATTTAATGAGGGGTAGGACATTTTGCATACTAATTACTTCCGCCGCCATATGGGGGGGTATTACTACTTAAATATAAATATAAAATATAAATATAAATATAAAGTATAGTATATTTTATAGTATTCTATAGTATAAGACTATTTTATCGTTTTTTTTAGACTATTGTATCAAAAGAGTACCACACCATATGTGTGGCACGAAACTAACTAATAATAAACATGTCTAATCAAAACTGTTCAGTCTCTTAGCTTCAATAATGAATGTTGTGATATTGTCACTCGGTAATATGATGACGTATAAACGGCAAGCATTATTCTGCTTACGCGGTTTGGGTTCATTCACTCGAGAACATCTCATCATATATATATATATATATATATATATATATATATATATATATATATATATATATATATATATATATATATATATATATATATATATTATATATATATATATATATAATATATATATATATATATATATATATATAATATATATATATATATATATATATATATATAGGTAATATTTGGCATTTCACTCGATCAAACTACATGTCGAATATATATATATTATCGATCAAACTATATCCATCAAACTACATGTCGAATATATATATATTATATATATAATATATATATATATATATATATATATATATATATATATATATATATATATATATATATATATATATATATATATATATATATATATATATATATATATATATATATATATATATATATATATATATATATATATATATATATATATATATATATATATATATATATATATATATATATATATATATATATATATATATATATATATATATATATATATATATATATATATATATATATATATATATATATATATATATATATACATGAAAGTATATATATATATATATATATATATATATATATATATATATATATATATATATATATATATATATATATATATATATATATATATATATATATATATATATATATATATATATATATATATATATATATATATATATATATATATATATATATATATATATATATATATATATATATATATATATATATATATATATATATATATATATATATATATATCAAATAGAGATCTTGTGTTTGTGTTTCGAGAGTGCTCGATACCATCGGTAGAGCAAACTAAATGACATTTAATCTAGCACTGATGAGTGCAGGTTCGCTTGTACGAAACAGAACTGTATGCAATAAAATAATGTCAAAAGTGTAACCGTGTCCAATTATTATATATATATATATATATATATATATATATATATATATATATATATATATATATATATATATATATATATATATATATATATATATATATATATATATATATATATATATATATATATATATATATATATATATAATATATATATATATATATATATATATATATATATATATATATATATATATATATATATATATATATATATATATATATATTATATATATATATATATATATATATATACTAAAACAGATTTGTAACATGAATGTTACAAAGCTAGCCGATGGTTCAAGAGTGCTCGATACCATTAGAGGTAGAGCGTTTATAAAATAGTTAGAATGTTTTCGTCACTACTCTGAGTTTCACGCGTAATGCGATCTTCAGGCAACTGACAGTTCAGCTTCAACTTGTCGTTAATATACTCGGCGGGTTAAAAATAGTTCTGATGACGTTGTTGTGTGTTGATCGTTTGCTGACGTTCGTTAATCGGTGATTGATTGTGTGACGACACTTCGCGAAGATTTCCGATCTTTTATTTAAAAGAGTGTTCTTGTCGGCCTTCATGATCATAAGTTTTTCCTCCAGGCAAAGGTTGCATCTTCGCGATCCATTTCGATAAGCCGCGGCGCGTCTAACAATTGACCATTTTACATTAAAATCGCGTTTTTTTCTTTTTAAGTTCCAGATGTGTTTGGACAGCTCCGTTTCATTTGCGTGCTTTTCGTTGCGGAATGATTTTAGATGGTTGCGATAACGCTGCTTGAAATCATTGGCTGTCATACCGATATATTTCTTCATTTCTCCGTCGTCATGCGTTGTTACTTCGGCTTGATAAATTATACTTTTCACTAAACAGTTTCCTGGGATTGGGCATTGATGGATGTTACGTTGTCGGCAGTTGCATTTCTCTGTATTCGTGCGCGGGTTGTATATATACGCTCCTACTTGTAGTCGAGCACTCTTGTTGGCTTTGTATCAACGTCAGAATGGAACAGATCCGCTTCAACTATTCGCTAAAGAGCATCGGCCTACCTACACACGACGCTTACTGAAGAAATATTATCGACAAAACCGAACACTTAATCAAACGAATGCGCTGGCAAGATCACTTCTTCTTACACGGTAACCCCCGCGACAAAATCAAGAGCACCTTCAATTTAAAATCCAAAGAGAGCCCACCAACTGTGCCAGAACTGAAACACTTTGAAGATGACCTCGTCAGAATAATAGAAAATATCGAATTCCGAAGCATCAACGAGCCATTCATGAAAACCTTGGAAAAAGACAAACGAAGAATACAATCGTCAACAAATGTATTCATTTCTGCTGACAAAACGAGAAACTTATACGAGATGAAATCAGCCACATACGAAAAACTTTTGACAGAGAATATAACGAAAACTTACAAGCTAGGAGCTGACGATATCACTGACAATATAAATAATGAACTAAAAACCATCGCTGACAAATTAAAGATCACCAACCGACTAGAACCAATGGCGCAATCACAGGCATTTATTTCTCTAAAGGACCACAAGGAAGAATTCGAAAACAACACCAAATGTAGACTTATCAACCCAGCGAAAAGCCAGCTCGGAAAAGTCAGCAAAGTAATTCTTGACGACATCAACACCAAAGTCGCACTGAAAACCGGCGCAAACCAATGGCGCAACACGGAATCGACCATAGCTTGGTTTAAGAGCATCGAAAACAAGGACAAACACTCGTTTCTATCATTTGACATAGTAGAATTCTACCCATCAATCACTGAAGAACTACTGGACAACGCGATTTCTTGGGCCCAAGAAATCACTGCCATCACAGATGAACATGTCAAAGTGATAAAACACTGCCGAAAATCGGTGTTATTTAACAATGGTAAAGCATGGGTAAAGAAAGATAGTGAGAGTAATTTCGACGTCACTATGGGCAGCCATGACGGAGGGGAAATCTGCGAACTCGTAGGTCTCTTCATACTAAGCGCACTAGAAAAGCGATTCGGGAAGAATATTGGCCTCTATAGAGACGAGCCTCGCTCTTCTCAACACGTGTTCAGGCAGATTAGCAGACAAGGCAAGGAAATATCTCACCAGCATCTTAAGAGATTTTGGGCTAAAAATTACTGCACAAACTAACTTAAAAACCGTAAATTTTCTTGACGTGACATTCGACCTGACAAACGGCACATTCAAACCATACCGGAAACCGAACAACGAGCCACTATACATTCACCACCAATCCAACCACCCACCTTCTATCCTAAAACAACTTCCCAACTCAATAGCTGACAGAATTTCTAAACTATCTTCTGATCAGGAAACTTTTAATACAGCTGCACCAACCTACGAAAATGCCCTCAAACACAGCAACTTCGACGTGACGCTCACTTATAAAAACAACGATCACGCCGAAACAAACGAAAACAACACAACGACAACTAACCGCAGACGAAACAGGAACAGAAATGTCACTTGGTACAACCCCCCTTACAGCAAGAACGTAAAGAGGAACATAGGACGAAACTTTCTTATTGACAAACATTTCCCTCAATGCAAACACATTACATTGCCTATTCAACCGAAATACAGTGAAAGTCAGCTATAGCTGTATGGAAAACATCCAGAGCACAATCCAGAGACATAATAAACGCATCTTAAAGAACAGAAACAACCCGCGCACGAATACAGAGAAATGCAACTGCCGACAACGTAACATCCATCAATGCCCAATCCCAGGAAACTGTTTAGTGAAAAGTATAATTTATCAAGCCGAAGTAACAACGCATGACGACGGAGAAATGAAGAAATATATCGGTATGACAGCCAATGATTTCAAGCAGCGTTATCGCAACCATCTAAAATCATTCCGCAACGAAAAGCACGCAAATGAAACGGAGCTGTCCAAACACATCTGGAACTTAAAAAGAAAAAAACGCGATTTTAATGTAAAATGGTCAATTGTTAGACGCGCGCGGCTTATCGAAATGGATCGCGAAGATGCAACCTTTGCCTGGAGGAAAAACTTATGATCATGAAGGCCGACAAGAACACTCTTTTAAATAAAAGATCGGAAATCTTCGCGAAGTGTCGTCACACAATCAATCACCGATTAACGAACGTCAGCAAACGATCAACACACAACAACGTCATCAGAACTATTTTTAACCCGCCGAGTATATTAACGACAAGTTGAAGCTGAACTGTCAGTTGCCTGAAGATCGCATTACGCGTGAAACTCAGAGTAGTGACGAAAACATTCTAACTATTATATATATATATATATATATATATATATATATATATATATATATATATATATATATATATATATATATATATATATATATATATATATATATATATATATATATATATATATATATATATATATATATATATATATATAATATATATATATATATATATATATATATATATATATATATATATATACTATATTCTAAGAAATCAAAGACAGTTGCGGCTTTTATCTTTTTGAGGTAAGACCACTTTGACTATATATATATATATATATATATATAGGTAATATTTGGCATTTCACTCGATCAAACTACATGTTGAAAGGATAAATCCATAAATCCTTCACCATAAATCATTTATATATATATATATATATATATATATATATATATATATATATATATATATATATATAAATATATATATATATATATATATATATATATATATATATATATATATATATATATATATATATATATATATATATATATATATATATATATATATATATATATATATATATATAAATGTAGTGATAGAAACTATCGTGAGGATAGAAACTAGCGCATACAAAATCGTACGGATGGAGTGCTCAATGCGTACGCAGAGCGGTATAACACAAGATGAGAAAACACAAGTTACTTCATCGAAATTTTATTTACTACAGAACTGTTTCGTATGGCAAGTGTTAAGCTTGCCACACTCATCAGGTAAATGATATAATATATATATATATATATATATATATATATATATATATATATATATATATATATATATATATATATATATATATATATATATATATATATATATATATATATATATATATATATATATATATATATATATATATATATATATATATATATATATATATATATATATATATATATAAATTTAAGTATAGGTGATGACACTGTCTTCTAAGAGCGCTCGATAACGGGGTAGAGCACGAACATCATAGCATGATGAAGCGATAATAATTAAATAAAACTTTATTTACTCGAGTTTCACACACTAGGCGATCATCAGATTAAGAATGATTAATCTGATGATCGCCTGGTGCGTGAAACTCGAGTAAATAAAGTTTTACGTAAATGTTGTCGATATAATATATAAAGCGCGAGTGAGTTGCGTCTGTTGTGCTTGTGACTACCTAGGCAATTGTAATATATATTGCCAACGATGCAGTCTGACCGGCTGTTCTATTTCTCACTCCTAATTTCTGAGGTGGTAGTTTTGCTAATGATAATTATGTTCTGTAATTTCAGAGACGCTTTTCAAGGACAAAACTGTTGAGTTCCGCTTGGTTTGCCCAATTGGCACTGCCACTGGCACTGATATCCAGCAGATTTTTGTCAGCGGGGAAGATAGGGCATTCTGTAAAAGGTGCAAGGCATTACCAAGAGCTCTAGTTGAGCATTTTGGCCTACTGTGTTTTGAATGTCAGCTATCCTGGCGATATGGCAGGAATTTGTTCCTTCTTACAAGATGTGGCTTTGAAGAAAAAAAGACAATAAATACAAAGGGACAAAATATTCAACTTTATGGCTGAATTAAGAAATAGCCTGAAATTGTAATACGCTGTGCATATAATTTTTTGATGCTTTTTAAAACTTCTCCTTCCCATGCACTTTTCTTTAATTGTACTTAATTATAAAATTGCTCTATAGAATTTTGCTAAAAACAATGCGTACTCCCAATAAAGTGAGAATTTTAGTTTCAACATTTTAACTAATGAAAATTTAAAATGTAAATTTTATTTAAGTATTCATTGTTTAATTTGTAGATTTTCAAAAGTGGTAATTAATTTTCTTATAAATGAATTGAAAGAAATATGTGTTCATTAAATCATTATTCGGATAAATAAACAGTTTTAATTGTAGCCCATGCAGAAGTATAAGTGTTTCTTCAAGTATGTATTGCAGTAACACAATATAAACTGTTTCACATCTTTAGGCTTGTTATTACAACACATATTTAGGTGTGTTGTTACAACACACCCTGAGGCGTGTTGTTACAACACATCTTAAGGTGTGTTGTTACAACACATCTTAAGGTGTGTTGTTACAACACATCTTAAGGTGTGTTGTTACAACACATCCTTAGGTGTGTTGTTACAACACATCCTTATGTGTGTTGTTACAACACATCCTTAGGTGTGTTGTTACAGCACATCTTAAGGTGTGTTGTTACAGTACATCTTTATGTGTGTTACATAACACACCATGGTGTGTTGCATAACACACCAAGGTGTGCTAAATAACACACCTTTTTACATAACACACCTTAAGGTGTGCTATTTACTGGACAAGCAAAAAACACATCTTTAGATGTGTTGTAGTAACACATCTTATTGTGTGTTAAATACTGGACAAAAAGGTGTGTTGTCATAACACACCTTGTTTAAGAGTGCACCGTCACTGATGACGCCATAGCAACTATCAAGCACGCGAGAAAATCCCTTCTTTTCGATCATAACATCACTTGGATCAAGAAAGGTACCAACGCCATGTTCGATGTAACTATGGGGAGCTTTGATGGTGCGGAGGTGTGCGAGCTTGTCGGCTTATATCTCCTGAATAAGTTATCTACGATCATTAAGAAGGGCAACGTGGGTTTATACAGAGACGATGGTCTTGCCGTAATTGAGAACGCCAATGGGCCAATTCTTGACCGGCTGAGAAAGAAAGTAATAACGTTATTTAAGGAAGAAAAGCTCTCCATCACCATAGAAATCAACCTACCTGCCGCGGACTTCTTAGATGTATCACTTGACCTCCCAAATGCAAAATACTATCCCTTCAGAAAACCCAACGACAAGCCATCGTACATTAACGTAAACTCCAATCATCCCCATATTATCATAAAGCAACTACCTAATATGATCAACAGAAGGATTTCCGACCTGTCATGCAATCAAGAAGAATTCGACAAAGCCAAATTTACCTATGAATCCGCCTTGAGAGATAGCGAATTTGGCACCACACTACGATATGAAGATAATCTCCAATTAAACCGCAACAGAAACAGAAAGAGAAATATCTTATGGTTCAACCCTCCATACAACCAGCACGTTAAGACCAACATTGGAAAGCATTTCATACAACTGGTAAAGAAACACTTCCAAAGGGATCACAAGTTCCATAAGATTTTTAATGTCAATACCAACAAGTTAAGTTACTGCTGCACCACCAATATGGCCAATATCATCAAGCAACATAATTCAAAAATTTTGAACACCAAACCCGACATCCAAGCAAGATTATGCAATTGCAGAGTCAGAAGTGAATGCCCTATGGATGGAAAGTGCCTCTCTAAGTGCACCGTATATAAAGCGGAAGTAGAGACTAACACCTGTAAACGTATTTATTATGGAGCCTCGGAAGGTGAATTCAAGACCAGATACAACAACCACACTAAGTCCTTTAGGTCAAGGAAATATTGCAATGACTCCGAACTGTCAAAACATATATGGAAGTTCAAGGACAACAACGTTGATTTCACCCTCAAATGGAGCATCGCATCGTACGGATACCCATACCAATGTGGCACAAGGAAGTGTGACCTTTGTCTTTCTGAAAAAGTGGCTATCGTTAGAGCTGACCCAAAACAACTATTGAACAAAAGGACCGAATTAATCTCGAAATGTCGTCATAGAAATAAGTTCCTACTACATAATGCTAATTAAGGAAGTAACTACAGGAACACCTCCCCTAGGGAATTCTTTTAATATACAATCTAGTGAGTAAGACAAATTTAAAATCACTTGTAGCCTGATGATTGTTGAATAAACATGAAACTTTAAGTCGCTACCATTATTGTGTCTCTCTTGTTCACTATATATATATATATATATATATATATATATATATATAAATATATATAATATATATATATATATATATATATATATATATATATATATATATATATATATATATATATATATATATATATATATATATATATATATATATATATATATATATATATATACAGCGTCTATAGTTAGTTATATATATATATATATATATATATATATATATATATATATATATATATATATATATATATATATATATATATATATATATATATATATATATATATATATATATATATATATATATATATATATATATATATATATATATATACACTGGATCTAGAGAAGTTTGACCCAAAAACATATATATATGTCGTCCATTAATTGTGCACGTGGGAATAATGATACAAGAACACATACATCAGATGACGTGCACGTTGCTCATGGTTGACTTAATTAAAATAAAAACATTGTCGGTGATTTTGAGTTTGCTTATTGCATGTTTACTAAACGCAAGCGATTTGAGAGAATAGCACACTCGAACATCACATGATTTGCACGTTAAATTGATAGCTCTGGTAGTCTCTAGCACCATGGTTTACATGAGTGAAGATTTACGCTGGCTATAGTCGTTATCTATCGGTTCCAGAATAACATACATCCATCTGGTTTTGCGAGAATACTTCATCTTTCACTTTCAACAGTGAAGCGAATAATTGCAAGGTTTAATTTAATTAACTGGTTCTGTCTCAACTATGAGAATGGGTCGCCCCCCATAAGTATGTTGTTAACGAGGTCTCAGATGCTCATATTATTTGAATACATCCTGAGTAAGGAGACGACATACTTAAAATAAATGACCCATGAGCTCAACGACGTTACAGGTTCATTGCTTGCAATTCAAAGTATGCAATACCTATTGAAAAGATTTGGATACTCACGAAAGAAAGTAAGTACGAAGTTTAACGTTTATAGCTGGCAATTCAAAAAGCTTAATAATCGGTAGATTGAATCCACTTAATTTTAAATATTCATACCAGATGTCGCATACGCTTAAATTGTCACTGCATTCTTCAATGATGAATTATAATCAAATTGAATTAAGTATATATGCAATTAAACCAAAGTCTCGCGCTGAGTAAACAGAAAACTGTTAAATACTAGAAGTAGTGCATGAAAGGTCCTACGTTAGAAAACTTGCATTTCCGGATTTCCCTGACTAGCTACGGCAATAATAAACTGGGCAAACTTGTAGTGCAAATTACATATAAGAACACTCGCATCCATGAATCAAAAATAAATTAGGTCTTGGACAGTTTTATTAGTTTCTCGCAGCTTTTCTTGCTCCACTGGCAACTCTAACCTGTATGGCGCTGGCTAAAATAGACAAGTTTTCCATTCGGACGAAAGGCCAAGCAAATGCAGATATTCTATACATAAAGTGCGTACATTACAAGGCTCCAAAATGTATACATATTCAGTATTGTTTTATCAACAAGATTTAGTAGTTAAATATCTACCAAGTACATTTAATAGTGTTTTTAAATGTTGCATAACATGTTGCATGAATGGACTCGAATGATGTTTAGCTAGGTTTGTCGCCTTCGATGAATATTTAAAATTAAGTGGATTCAATCTACCGATTCTTAAGCTTTTCGAATTGCCAGCTATAAATGTTAAACTTCGTACTTACTTTCTTTCGTGAGTATCCAAATCTTTTCAATAGGTATTGCATACTTTGAATTGCAAGCAATGAACCTGTAACGTCGTTGAGCTCATGGGTCATTTCTTTTAAGTATGTCGTCTCCTTACTCAGGATGTATTCAAATAATATGAGCATCTGAGAACTCGTTAACAACATACTTATGGGGTGGCGACCCATTCTCATCGTTGAGACAGAACCAGTTAATTCAATTAAACCTTGCAATTATTCGCTTCACAGTTGAAAGTGTAAGATGAAGCATTCTCGCAACATCAGATGGATGTATGTTATTCTGGAACCGATAGATAACGACTAGCCAGCGTAAATCTTCACTCATGTAAACCATGGTGCTAGAGACTACAAGAGCTATCAATTTAACGTGCAAATCATGTGATGTTCGAGTGTGCTATTCTCTCAAATCGCTTGCGTTTAGTAAACATGCAATAAGCAAACTCAAAATCACCGACAATGTTTTAATTTTAATTAATTCAACCATGAGCAACGTTGCACGTCATCTGATGTATGTGTTCTTGTATCATTATTCCCACGTGCACAATTAATGGACGACATATATATATGTTTTTGGGTCAAACTTCTCTGGATCCAGTGTATATATATATATATATATATATATATATATATATATATATATATATATATATATATATATATATATATATATATATATATATATATATATATATATATATATATATATATATATATATATATATATATATATATATATATATATATATACGTGTAGGTTTTGGTCTACGAAATGCAAAGAGTGCTCAACAACATATAGTTAGAGCAAATAATAGATTTTCGCTTACCTCAAAACTGGTCTGCTACAACTTGTTTCATCTGCCTGAAGATTCTTTTACAGATGAAACAAGTTGTAGCAGACCAGTTTTGAGGTAAGCGAAAATATATATATATATATATATATATATATATATATATATATATATATATATATATATATATATATATATATATATATATATATATATATATATATATATATATATATATATATATATATATATATATAACGTTTCGAGTCTTACTCTGATGAAGGGCTCCGCTCGAAACGTCAGTATCTCGTCACTAAATTCTTGGCAGTTTACCACCTTTTCACTTTGCTATATATATATATATATATATATATATATATATATAATATATATATATATATATATATATATATATATATATATAATATATATATATATATATATATATATATATATATATAAATATATATATATATATATATATATATATATATATATATATATATATATATATATATATATATATATATATATATATATATATATATATATATATATATATATATATATATATATATATATATATACTAAAACGAATGAGATGTTGTTTCACGGAACGTTGAAAGTGCTCAATACCATAAAGGTAGAGCGAATATATAGTGAAAGTGGTCTTACCTCGCCTGAAGCTCGCCTTGCGTGAAACTGACAGTTGCGGCTTTTATCATTTTGAGGTAAGACCACTTTCACTATATATATATATATATATATATATATATATATATATATATATATATATATATATATATATATATATATATATATATATATATATATATATATATATATATATATATATATATATATATATATATATATATATATATATATATATATATATATATATATATATATATATATATATAACTACAGACGGTACCGTTTCGGCCTTTTGGGCCTCATCAGTGTAGTGCTGATGAGCAGGATGAAGATGACTGCTATTTACAGTCACCCTTGATGCACACAAAATGTGGGACATCAAAAACCATGCCAGAGCGCTCCGAGTATATATATATATATATATATACTAAAACGAATGAGATGTTGTTCACGGAACGTTGAAAGTGCTCAATACCATAAAGGTAGAGCGAATATATAGTGAAAGTGGTCTTACCTCGCCTGAAGATCGCCTTGCGTGAAACTGACAGTTGCGGCTTTTATCATTTTGAGGTAAGACCACTTTCACTATATATATATATATATATATATATATATATATATATATATATATATATATATATATATATATATATATATATATATATATATATATATATATATATATATATATATATATATATATATATATATATATATATATATATATATATATATATATATATATATATATATATATATATATATATATATATATATATATATATATATATATATATATATATATATATATATATATAGATATAGATATATATATATATATATATATATATATATATATATATATATATATATATATATATATATATATATAACTACAGACGGTACCGTTTCGGCCTTTTGGGCCTCATCAGTGTAGTGCTGATGAGCAGGATGAAGATGACTGCTATTTACAGTCACCCTTGATGCACACAAAATGTGGGACATCAAAAACCATGCCAGAGCGCTCCGAGTATATATATATATTTATATATATATATATACTAAAACGAATGAGATGTTGTTCACGGAACGTTGAAAGTGCTCAATACCATAAAGGTAGAGCGAATATATAGTGAAAGTGGTCTTACCTCGCCTGAAGATCGCCTTGCGTGAAACTGACAGTTGCGGCTTTTATCATTTTGAGGTAAGACCACTTTCACTATATATATATATATATATATATATATATATATATATATATATATATATATATATATATATATATATATATATATATATATATATATATATATATATATATATATATATATATATATATATATATATATATATATATATATATATATATATATATATATATATATATATATATATATATATATATATATATATATATATATATATAAAATATTACATACAATATTGTGATATATATATATATAAGAAAATATAAATTATTATTATTATTATTATTATTATTATTATTATTATTAACTAAATAGCCCAAAGTGTTTAAAGTGTTTGTTTTTGGTGTGGTACCTGTACCGAACAGAACAGAACAGAACAGAACAGAACAGTAAGGCAGTATACTGGTGTTTATATATAAACACTTTAAGTCTTCTGGTGTTAATACTACCATCGGTCACTAAGAAATAATAAATTGTCAAATATAGCTGCGTCAATTGTTTATGGTTTAAATAATTAACTTATAGTCAGTATTATGTCAGCTATGGTTCATAATGACTCTCACAATATCCAAAAATGTTAAAATATCTGCAATAATTCACCACAATGCATGCATATACACTGATTATTATTGATAAATATTTTACTCCACTGGAAGACCTCTATTTCTATCATAATATTAATTAACATATGCCATATTTATTCCAATGGTAATTAACACAATAGCCTATGAAACAGCAGAGAATGCAACATTATGTATTATCTAAATTATATCAGTACTTGTTTAACCCATAATGGTTGACATGCCCTTTGCCTGCTTAATGCATTGTCGCAATAGTGAGCTGACACACGTTCAATCCCTAACATTTCCCCTAATACAGCGAGACTGCATCAACCTACCCAATAATAAAATACTGTACAATCCGGCTTATAAGACCCCTAGTTATTGGCCCCTGTTTGTTAACAGAAAATAATTATAAGATTTATAAGAAAATATAAGAAAAAAAATAAAATATAAAAAAATATAAAATATAAAATATAAGAAAATATCTGATTTAATATAAGGTATATAATTAAGCCCACACAGATATAAGCGCAGCATTGCTTTACATTAACACCTTTCCTAACAAAAATAACAAAAAAATAGAGAATAAAAGTAAATAATCAGATAAAAAGTTACGGGAACATTCTGTATCTCATTACTGACAAATCATTTTGAGGCTGCTATATAACACAGGGCATCATTTTTGACATTATATATCTAGTTAATATTTGTTACTCAGTACTTACATTTTCCTTAATTGACTATTAAAGCAAAAATTTGAGAAAAAAGTGCCAACCATGATTTGCCTGTTATGCATTTTGAAACATTTTAGTTCGAGTGATCGCACATATTATATTAATTTTACATTTGATTGTTTATAAGAAATGTAATAAAATCTACTATAATGTCCTTCAGGAAGCACTTCAACAATCAATCTTAAATATATATGGGACCGGCATTGCATGTGCAGTTTTATTCCAAGGACAAACGTGTTCACACAGAAACACTAAGTGGAGGCCAGGCCAGGCCTAACATGTGTAGGTCTATAAACCTGTACAATGCATGTTTACAATGAAACACTACTCAAATGTACAAATGCTCATACAACAATTAAAAGCACAACATTTATGCATGTATTAGAGTAAATTATATCACCACATCAACATAATCAGGATGATCAAGGTGCATTTCATTTCATTTTTTGCTTGGTGGCTGAGACATCTAGTATTATAAAATTCTGATTGAGCTCAAAAACTGTGTCATTATAACTCAATATTAAAAGCGTAAGCTAGCGTGTTCCTCGCGTAAATTTTGACGTTTCGACGTATTTTAAGTAGTTTAAATCGCAAAAGGAACTCAAAGAACACCTGGATACAACGCTAATCAAGGTACTAACAAAACAGAATGATTTAACTGCAACGTTGAGTATATTTTCATCGCTAAAATCGCTACAAAGTCTTCCTAGCAACGCACATGTTATGCTTTTGCTTGCAAAACTCAGTTTTTAACAATCCTGCAGAACATTACACCGGTCGGTGGTCCCTGAATGTAATATTATTACTAGGCGATAGCCGAGTCTTTTGCTAGCTTCTCGAGTGCCATTATAACTGATAATCACACAAGATAAGGTTTTTTATTCCTTTTATAAAATAACACCATTAAATTAACAATAAAGCCATGAAAAATTCAGATTTAACTGTTATTATATGCGTTGTTATAACAACGCATATAATAACAGTTAAATCTGAATTTTTCATGGCTTTATTGTTAATTTAATGGTGTTATTTTATAAAAGGAATAAAAAACCTTATCTTGTGTGATTATCAGTTATAATGGCACTCGAGAAGCTAGCAAAAGACTCGGCTATCGCCTAGTAATAATATTACATTCAGGGACCACCGACCGGTGTAATGTTCTGCAGGATTGTTAAAAACTGAGTTTTGCTTGCAAAAGCATAACGACAGAGAAAGCATAAGCATAACAATGGCAGAGAAAGCTTGTTTATATACTACCAATTAAAATATCCAGACCTATAGGCTATTATTTAACTCACTTACCTAGCAGCTTATCTGTAGTCACATTTAATATTGTAAGCTTCACCAAACTTGTCGCCATTGTTCACGGTCTTTTGACCTAATAGTATCGCTGTGTTTGTTTTTTCTTAGCAAGCCGTATTTCGCGTTGATTGGTGGTGTTTTCTCAATGTTTTACCTTACTTTCTGCCCCGTAAACAGGCCAAGTTGTAATTCATGGATATATATTCCGCTCGCCCGGTGGCCGTTGACCATATATATATATATATATATATATATATATATATATATATATATATATATATATATATATATATATATATATATATATATATATATATATATATATATATATATATATATATATATATATATATATATATATATATATATATATATATATATATATATATATATATATATATATATTATATATATATATATGGGTCCCAAGTCCACAGTTACCATAAAGCCATATGGTAATAGCCGGTAGGGCACATTGTATACTTTCGTATATATATATATATATATATATATATATATATATATATATATATATATATATAATATATATATATATATGTCCCGGTTAGGTCTTGAAATGTATATATTTCCACACTCGAAATTTTCCTTCACCATAAATCCTTAGTACCTGTTGTTCAAATCGGGTGAAATGCCCAATATTACCTATATATATATATATATATATATATATATATATATATATATATATATATATATATATATATATATATATATATATATATATATATATATATATATATATATATATATATATATATATATATATATATATATATATATATATATATATATATATATATATATAAACCATCAAGAATGTAAAAGTCTATAACAACTCAGTGTGCATTGCGCACTTTTACTGGCTGAAATGACAAAACATAATTGCAGTGTCTGGCTATCATCAGCAACTGTGGACAGCTGTTTCGCTCTCTTGGAGCTCGTCAGCACAGTGTAGCTGATGATAAAAGTGCGCAATGCACACTGAGTTGTTATAGACTTTTACATTCTTGATGGTGTATAATTTATGCAGTGTGGTATATCCCACATCAAGTCCTTTGACTGTGATGATGTATATACCTTTTTGATGTGCTGGCTTATCATCAGCTACACTGTGCTGACGAGCTCCAAGAGAGCGAAACAGCTGTCCACAGTTGCTGATGATAGCCAGACACTGCAATTATGTTTTGTCATTTCAGCCAGTAAAAGTGCGCAATGCACACTGAGTTGTTATAGAATTTTACATTCTTGATGGTTTATAATTTATGTAGTGTGGTATATCCCACATCAAGTCCTTTGACTGTGATGATCTATATACCTTTTTGATGTGCTGGCTTATCATCAGCTACACTGTGCTGACGAGCTCCAAGAGAGCGAAACAGCTGTCCACAGTTGCTGATGATAGCCAGCTGCAATTATGTTTTGTCATTTCAGCCAGTAAAAGTGCGCAATGCACACTGAGTTGTTATAGACTTTTACATTCTTGATGGTTTATAATTTATGCAGTGTGGTATATCCCACATCAAGTCCTTTGACTATATTATATATATTATATCGTGTGAGGGACTAAACGCCGGACGATATTAGCACCCTCGCCCTCAGGCCTTCGGCCGGCGCTTCGCGCCGGACGAGGGGATTATAAATTATAGTTAATATTTGTTACTGTTTTTACATTTTTCTTAATTGACTATTATGCAAAAACTTAATGTAATAAAATTCCAACAGTTTTGCCTGTTGTGGATTTTGAAACCCTTCTGTTTATATCTCCAACCGTTTATAATCCTACTCCAAAACCCCTTACAAAGTTGTATAATTCCAGGGTATACAGGTATATATCCGACGCCGTAAACCAAGATGAGCCAGTTAACAATGGAGTCACAAGAAGACGTTTCAAGACAGTATATTCAAGTTTGTTTCAGTATAATATATAATTTATCGACCCTCCTCTTGGGGAATACCCTCAGAATGTAACATCATATAATATATTGTTCCGAAGGGTTATATTTTGTTGAATTCCCCTTGCTCCGGGTCTATAAATGATAAATATTATCATTGTTTATTATGGGTTATCCTCATCACAGGCCAGGCCTTAGACTATGTGCCACAACGGATGAGGTAAACTCAGAGTGTTAGGCCTAGAACTCTTCTAACATTCAGAAAAGTATGAAAGTAAAATACATAAAAGTTTAGTTCTGCGCAGCTGCAGTGCAAAAATACCAATCGAAAACTTTTAAAGGTTGGTGCACTACAGCACTACCAAATTAGTGTAGGAAGGCCATTCAAAGTTTCGAGTGGAGGTTCTCTTAAAAAGTTAAACGTAAAAGTGATGGACGATCGTCGAGAGTTTAATGACCTCATACACATTATATTGTGGCAGTGCACTAAATTTTAATAGTTTTCGATTGGTTTACACGAGAATGCTAATTTATTTACCTAATTACTGCTATACAAGCTGCGACCAAAACAGTACATAACAAATAAAACAAGCGAAGTGTGAACCTGTCAACAGTTTCGCACGAAGTCAGCTGATACAGTCATGTTTGTTACCGCATCAGCTGATATCGTGACGAACTAATTGGTGACGATTAATGAATCGTGACGAACTAACCTTGTTCACAGCACAAATACCTATATCTGCCATTGCCATTCCCTTGATCACAATCCTCACCTGTTGAGCCTGTTTAAATTGATTTAACGCGAAGAAACAATATAAGTCACTATACAATTAGATACTTTCATGTTATGCAGGTGAAGGTTGTTTTAGATACAGTGGAGCACCTCGCCGCCAATGAACACTGGAACTGACTTTATTGCCTCTCAGTACCGGTGTCGATGCAATTGAATCCCAGGAGAATTTTAATGAGGCATGGAATCAATGGTCCACATTTGTCTTTGCTGCTATTGACAAGCTAGTTCCGAAAGTTCGACGGCGTGAATCCAACAATCCGCCTTGGATAAGCAAAGAACTTGTTAGGGCGATTAAACAGAAAAAAACCCTGTGGAGACGGGTTAAAAAATCAACCGACGAACGACTTAAAGAGAGATTTCGTATCCTAAGACAGTCTATTAAAAATTGGATTCGCTGTGAAAGAAAAGCGTATATGCGTGATATTGCTAATGAGGCCTTTACAAATCCGAAACGTTTCTGGGCATATTATTCCTTCAAAAACAAATCGAAGCCTGTTCCTGACAAAATTAAGTACAAAGGTGTATCAATTAGTGATGACCTTGAGCGTGCTGAAGCCTTTAACGATTACTTCAAGTCCATTTATAAAGACCATTCACATTGCTCACCACCTGACCTATGTCCTGTGAAATCCAATATTAATGAATTGTTAGAACTCATTCAAGTTACGCCCGAGGACGTGTTTTCTCTTCTGTCTAATTTGGATGTCTCGAAAGCTACTGGACCGGATAAATTACCAGCTATTATCTTAAAAAAATGTGCGGAATCATTATCACCCTCTTTGTCTGTTTTTATAAATACCTCCCTAAGAACAGGCCTCTGCATTTCAGAATGGAAACTAGCGAATATTTCACCCGTTCACAAGAATGGTGCTCGAGACGAAGTGGAAAATTTTAGACAGATTTCCCTTTTACCCATAGTCTCCAAAATACAAGAAAAATGTGTTGCTCTCAAACTTGTACCCCACGTCTCCGAAATCCTGCACCCTGTACAGTATGGTTTTCAACAGGGCTTGTCATGTGCAAATCAGCTTGTTGAGGTCTTTCATACCATCGGCTTAAATTTGGACAAGGGATTAGAAAGTGATATCATTTATCTAGACTTCGCGAAAGCGTTTGACTCAGTGTGCCACGCTCGACTTCTCTGGAAGCTACAACATCTTGGAGTTAGTGGTCCCTTACTTCTATGGTTCAAAAACTATCTCACCGGGAGAAAACAACGTGTCGTCATCAATGGTACCCAATCCTCGTGGGCAGAAGTTAAATCTGGAGTTCCACAAGGATCCTTATTGGGACCCATATTATTTTTGATCTACGTGAATGACATGCCGGAGGAGGTGAAAAATTCGCACATAGTAATGTTTGCTGACGACTCGAAATGTTACAAATGTATTACTTCGGAAACGGACTGTGCTGGCCCTTCAGGAAGATCTGAGTGCGTTAAGTGACTGGGCGAAACTAAACGAACTAGAGTTTCAGCCACATAAATGCGAAAATCTCCGCATTTCTCGCAAGCGCACCAGCTTTAGCCGTGTCTACAGAATTAACCATAATTCAGAACTCAAATGTGTAGACTCTCAAAAAGATCTTGGCGTGATCGTGACTGGTAATCTTCTTTGGAATATCCATGTTGAATCTATATCAGCTAAAGCAAACAGAATGCTCGGCTTTCTGAAACGCAATTGCTCTAAAGAAATTTCAAGCAATGTGCTTAAAGTTCTTTACTTAGCATTAGTTAGATCACACCTTGGCTATTGCAGTCAGATCTGGGCTCCTCAATCAGTAATCAGAAATATATTACTGGTTGAATCTGTTCAGCGTAGAGCTACAAAGTTTATTTGTAAGTTATCCAAAATGGATTATTATAGTTATAGGGATCGTCTTGTTCACCTTAATCTATTACCACTTAGTTATTGGTTAGAATATCTCGATTTTGTATTTTTTTTTAAATACAAATCCGACGATAGTTCTATTAAGCTAGACAACTATATGTCATCTTGCACTGGAACTTCACGTCGCTCTACGACTGGCTTGTACCTAAGACTCAAGACTATTCCTAAAACATCAACATTTAGAGACTCCTATTTCCCCCGTATTGTCCAAATGTGGAACGCTCTAACCCGATGATGTCAAGTCTTGCGTTTCTTTACCATCAATTTAAACATAGACTAAAGAACTTCTTTTTCAATAGACTTCGTG
Source organism: Chrysogorgia sp. JL179-B06 (assembly GCA_035772405.1). Lineage (NCBI taxonomy): Eukaryota > Metazoa > Cnidaria > Anthozoa > Scleralcyonacea > Chrysogorgiidae > Chrysogorgia > Chrysogorgia sp. JL179-B06. Next base: position 999,889 of record JAYKKM010000385.1, on the reverse strand, counting down.
TACTATTTGATCAGGACAATATTAGAAGTTATAAGTTGATTTGTCCTAAATGTCGTCATAGTAACACTCTTAATTTATGTTCGTGTTAACGCTGTCTTATTTGTAATTGTAATGTGTAGTGCTTACTCTCTGAGTTAGATTGTTTGGGGAGGGGGGTCAAATTTTATTGTTAGTACAGTTATAGGTGTTCAAACCTTGTAGGGGACCTCGTGTCCTATTGTTTGTTCGCCTAGTGTATTTATATTATGCTATTGTTATTCATGTAGTATATGTATCTATACTGAATTTTTAAAATTAAAAAAAAAAAAAAAAAAAAAAAAAAAAAAAAAAAAACTGCATGAGTAATAACACAGAATGAAATGAAACCTTTTACTTACATTATCCAAATGTTTTGTACTATATGCATCCGCAGACATTTGAACAAATTTGATTTTTTTAAGTTCACCCGTTGTATGATAAAGATGCACTTTCTTCCTTCAACAGCCTTTGGTGCCTGTATATACTAACTACTGAGTTGATTATTTCAAGAATCATCAAAAGTGTGAGAAAAGTAATTTCTTTCTTAGTGATTAATGTAGACTTCCCCACTATATTCTGTATCTGCACCCAAAAATTAAACAAGTTTGGGCTACATGTATTTAAGTTTGGTGTCCGATAAAACAATTAAATTCAGACAATACAAAGCTCTCAGAGATATTGTCAACTGAAAATGTATTCAGGTGGCAAATGAATAGGCTATTGTCTAATTCAAGTAATTTAGAACTAAAATAACAGCAACTATGCTATAAAAGTTTCAAACAGCAAGCGGGCGAGGGGTTGTTGCGTATACGTATTTCTAGTATAGTATATATCCTACAAACGCTGTGTAAAAATATACATTGCACGCCTATGACTGGCATTGTCCAGGCCTATTATCCAGGACGAACGTGTTAAACACAGCTATAGTCTGTACTTTTTTACATCCTTACTACCAGACACCAGTATACTCTCTATATCGGATAATTATCAAGTTTTGCAATTATTCCATTGTGGATGATTCCATTATTCATCACCCTTGCTTCACTCATAGCCTGTTTATATGACCCTGTGCACCTGGACGTTCCGGTATACCGGGATCTCGGCTTCTATATAATGTACTGTTATTTTCGCAGTTAATTGCGTTTATATGGAGACCGGGACATCCCGCCTGACAGGGATCCCGGACAGATATAACCGCAACATCCCGGTACACCGGGATGAAGTGAATTGAAATATAAAATGTCGTCTGACCAGGTAAAATATCCAAAAAGTGGCAAAATGAAAAAAACATGCGAATATGCGGATAAAATTAGTTTTTGTTTCAATGAGAAATCATTATCAACATTTTCACGTATCCCGGTCACCCGGGAGATCCCGGTGTACCGAGATCACATAAACCCGGGATGAAAACGTCTCGGGCAACCGAGTATACCGCGGGATCATATAAACAGGCCCTCAGTCACTTTGCAACCTTTGCAACACACTACCGTTGAAGATAAATAATATATTTCTATTGTGATTATTCACCATGCTAGACAAGCAATGGATAAGCGATACGACATAGGTAATATTTCTACACTTTGATCAAGCCATCTCAAAATCAATGATATCTATGATAGTATTTTTTAAGAATTACCTCAAAATCATGATAAATTTGTTTTTTTACCTTGGTTTTCACAAGTATTGCTTTCGCTACCACATATTCCTCCAGGAACTTTTATATCACATGGATAAACTAATATAATAAGATATTTAAATATTAGATTTTACTATAATATTAGAAAATAGATTTCGGTTGCCGAAACAACCGTCAGAGCAGAGTCGTGATTCCTGTGAAGTCAATGTGGAAGTGAGCGACGACACCATACCGTCTGAAAATCAGGCTATAAGAGCAGGGCCGTGAAAGCAACCTTGGCCGCAGTACCCCGCCCTCAAATAATTCTTGAAATAATTTGAAAAATGCTGGAAATTTTTAAAGAAAAATTCATAGAAACATTGTTGAAAAATTGTGCGCGCCTCTACTTCTTCTTAAAATAATAATACACCTCCAGCTAGAAGAGAATGCAGATGGGAAATTCAACAAAAAGCAAAACGCCAGTCTGCATAAATTGCCATAAAATTCAGTAACATATAGTAGAGAAAATAAGAGACATAATGTATGGGCATATGTTGACGTACTTATTCACATCATTAACTCGTAATCTTTGATAATTAATTTACTATAATTTTTTTTAGGACATCAGTATTGAAAGACCAGGCGGGAAGCGTAATCTAATTATAAATATCAAAGCCCAGCATATTATTTTCATAAAAACCATTGAGTCGGACACGAGAGTAAAATCATAATATTTAATAAAGTTCTAATATTTCGTTGTGATTATCACAACATCTTCAGAGAATAATTTACATGAGTGTAGTGAGACTAAATATATAATTACAGAGTTGTCATAAAATATGCATGCAATAACCAATCAGAGAGAGTTACTATAATTAAAAGTGACATACAAAAAGTAAGATTATAAAAGAAAGAGTGGCACAGAACCAATATTGCCACTTAGAGAAGGTTTAAGATTGCGAATGAGTAAGCTTTCGCGTAGAAGAAATTCAGACTTAAAAGGGCAAGAAGAATTTATTTAAAATCGTCAAATGAGATAGGGTGACCAGTGTCATGAGAAAGGATGTTAGTGGCAGGAGGGTTAGTGCGTTTCTTTCCGGTGAGAGGTGAGATTCCCAAGTGCTCTGAAACACGTGTGTGTAGGTGTCGGATTGTTTCTCCGACATACAAAGCTCCGCAGCTTCGACGCGTAAACTGATAAATGACACGTGATCTAAGACGAAGAGGAATCTTGTCTTTGAAAGAAAAGAAATGGAAAAGCCTAACCGAAGGGCCAGCAATATACCTAATGTCAATATCAGGATAAGCCGATGAGAAAAGTTTTTTCATTTGGGTTCGGATTTGAGCGAAATGTTGTCCAGTAAATGGCAAGGAAAAGTAAAGAATGAGTTTAGGAACCGTAGGTACTTTAGTAGATTTAGAAAAAACTTTGTCAAGAAAAGTGGGCTGGCAACACAACTATCAATAAATTTCTCAGGGTAACCGTTGCTAATGAAAATTCGTTTTAGCTTTTCTAGTTCGGCATGGAAAATTGCATATGTAGAACAAACATTTAAACAGTGGTTGAGTAAAAAGGTGTCTGGTTTTCCGTTTATAAGGTTAAGAGTTCGAATCCTGTGCTCGGACAATTGATCGCACGTCGAAAGAGTTGGTCAACACTCTGCCGAAAGTCGTGGGTTTTCTGCGGGTTCTCCGGTTTCCTCCCACACGGAAGTTGACAGGGCGGGTTAGGATAAATAGTTAGGAAAACTAATGATGATAAAAACTGTAAAAATAAATAGCTAAGATTAATTGATTGGGGGTACTGGGTACTAGGTAATGTAATATAATAAATTATCGATGTTGTAAAGCATATTTGATCATATACACATAGCTAATTTGCGCTATATATTTTATTCTCTGAAGATGTTGTGATAATAACGAAACTTTATAAATATTATGATTTTACTCTCGTGTCCGACTCAATGGCTTTTATGAAAATAATATGCTTGGCTTTGATATTTATAATTAGATTACTATAATTTTGTGCCATACAGTTTTAGCAGATAGAGTTTCTCGTGCCATGATTAGTCGAGATGAACGGCCTATTTTATTATTAGTCACCTCGCGCGAGGTACTATAACATTTAAGGGCGATCTAAAAATGGCAGCTTCTCGAACTGTCGATCTTACGTACTAAAGAAGTAATACAATTTTCCCAAATAGCAATAAATTCTAAGAGGAGGATCCGACATGCGGACCTATCATAATTAAAAACATATTGACCGAGCGGGAGGTCTTTACGACAAAATTATCCTGCCCACGGACTTTCAGCACAGACGGAGCAACGAGGGAACGAGGTCTGTACGAAAAGAAAAACGGCAGGATAATTTTGCAGTAAAGACCACAGAGAGCCGTAATATCTATTAGGGATCGCATCCGTATTTGTAAATATGCAGATGATTGAACTCTATATGAATCATTGGCCTATGATATAGGTAATATACGTATTTTTATTACTTTTACTATTTTAAGTTTTAACACTTTTTTTTTTGATAATTCTATTTTATATAATCTATATACATATTGTTATAGGGCCTCTATTGATAACAGCATATAATTTTATTATAGCTGAATGAGTTTACCCTATTCAAATAAAGGTATCCAATCTAATCTAACAGAAACAAGCCACATGCAACAAACTCTCGACAGCATGCAACAATGGGCAATAAATAATAAGATGGTAGTAAATGGTTCCAAAACCAAAGATATGTGGATCACATTGAAAGATATGCCTGAACCCAACGCCATCACTGTCGCAAATAATCCCATTGAAAAAGTCCCTAAATTTAAGCTCCTGGGAGTATACTGCCAGAAAAACCTAAAATGGAACAGCCACGTCGAAGAAATCACGGGCAAGGCAAACAAGAGGCTCTTTCACCTGCGAGAATGTAAGAAGGCAATACTTCCTGTTGACATTGGCATTACTATGTTCTGTTCTAAAGTAAGACCACTCCTAGAATATGCAGCCCCTATTTGGGGTTTCTTGCCAAACTACCTTATAGAAGAAATTGAGAAAGTTCAGAACAGAAGTCTATCTATCATAGGAATACCAAGAGACTCTCTTGAAAAGCTTAGCGTGTTTACCAAACAACAAGCAGCAAGCCATCAAACGAGCCAATTGGCAAAGAAAGAAGATGCAACGAGATGGAAAGTATCATCGAGACTACGTCACGTTCGTTGAAGATGTCATCGCGAAAGGGTATGCCGAAAAAATACCAGAATATGAATCTTTTCCTGAGCCTGGGAAAGTATGGTACATTCCACACCATGGTTTATATCACCCTAAGAAACCCGACAAGATTCGAGTTGTCTTTGACTGTAGTGCTCGGTTTCTCGAAACATCACTAAACGACCAACTGCTCCAAGGGCCAACGAGCAACGACAAAGATCTTTTATGCAATTTCGCAATGTTACTAACATGGAGTCAGCAGTGCAAGGATTTACACGGACAAATGACGCACAACAGACAATTGACGGAGTTCGATCAACCAATTACTGTGCAAGAGTTGGAAGACGCCGAAACCGCTGTGATAAGATGCGTTCAATTCCAAGCATTCGAGAGCGAAATATGTGAATTAAACACCATTGATAATTCAGAAGACCAAGACAACAGTGTGAAAAGGAAAGAAGATTGAGATAAAAAGAACGAGTTCTATTTATCGAGTGAGCCCATTTCTTCATCGAGGTGTTCTCCGTGTGGGTGGTCGTCTAAGAAGAGCTGACCTAACTGAAGCAATTAAAAACCAACTAGAACTTATGGGCGTTGATACTAAGTTGCGACTTGGAACAATGCACGGGCAAAGTTACGTAAATAGTACAGTCATTAATGACGTTTAGCAAAGACTTCGGAGTGAGAATTTCTTTAACACGCTCTACTTCTCGGATTGTGATACGGTTTACAACAATCGTGTTCGAATTACTCTGGCTATCTATCTGAAGAGGACCACTGATAGTCCATCCGTTACGTAAACGAACTGCAAATGGACCATTTCCTTCACTCGGGACGACTCTTTGTGGCTCTAGTGCTGCAGGACAATTGCTACCAACCAGAAGACCGATTGAGCTAATTTCTTTAACACGCATCGAAGCGACAAAGCGTGAACTGCAAATAATTATTGATGAGGAAAACCACCCCTGTTCTAAGTTTATTACTAATAATAATCACAAATATAATCTCATATCACGAAGTAAATACAAGCCTACTATGCCACTCTCTGGAACTGAAAGACATAAACAACCTTTTTACCACGCTCGTTAAGACTTTTATAAATTCTTAAATATTTCTAAAATTATAACAATTTCTTACATTGTACATTTGTATATATATATTTCATATTCTTAGATATCCTGTAACATTTTAATATTCATTTATCTTCTGCGAAACCATTGTATTTATCATCTAAAGATGGTTATTAATAAAGTTATTATTAAAAAATGTGAAGCGGGTTTATTTGGCATTTTTTTAAAAATAATTGTATTAAATCGTTATTAAAATATTCTTACTTGTAATTGTATCGACAAATCGACAATCACGACAAATTACATGCAACCAGTCTACCAGACCAGAAAGGAAACGAGTCAGCGTTTACATCAATTCGGAAGGTAAACTATCCCAACCGGCCTTCGTTTCACGGATCGCTGATTAAGTATTGGGGAGCAGGAGTTTCATTGTTTCCATTTGAAACACCAGGTGCGACCCCGAAGCGGAGGTCGGCAAAAGAGGAAGAGGGAGGGAGGGTGGGCACATTCATTGACTCACTCGTACCCCACCCGCCCCCGTCCCCAACACCCTCCTGTTTCCCACTTAACTCTTATTCTCCACTTGTCTTCCACGTGGCGATCAGCACACAGAATGAGCTGAATAAAACACCGTACTTACATTTTAAACCTATTACCTTATTTTGCCATGCATAATATGCAGTATTTATGCAAATCCCAATATTAATCAGCTCTCCTCTGATACGTTGGCCAGTTTGAATAGTAAACTATCCCAACCGGCCTTCGTTTCACGGATCGCTGATAAGTATTGGGGAGGAGTTTCATTGTTTCCATTTGAAACACCAGGTGCGAACCCCTTCGCGTACCCTCCTTAACTCACGCAAAGATACAAGACACCATTTCTAAACACATTACCTTCCCCATTCTCACAATTTTATTCCCCATTCTTAAAACACATGTATCCCAATAAACGCTTTCCTAAATAGTAATCTAAACGCGAGCCCTACACTTCCCCCACTCTTAGTAACGTACAAACAAAATAATTCCATAACATTATATCCACATGTTCTATATGCCAGGAGTCCAACGATTAGTAATGCAACCCATAATTTCTGCCCGGTTTGGAAGATCCCGAGTCAACTGGTCCCAAACCGTCGCGTACTTGTGAATTTCACCCGCAACAAATGTATCCGAGTCACGCACCCTCAAAGGTGTTGACATCGGCGGAAGAGAAGGGGTGGTAAAGAGCGCATGCAAATTATCATCCAGGACTGTCGCTGCAAAGCCAGTTCCCGGGAAGGACTTCCATCCGATTTCGCGTTAAGAAAATGTTTTGACAGCCGCCAGAGGATCGAACCCACGCGTAACATCCCAATCAGGCTCAGAGAAAGGGGGAAACTCATGCCTTTGAAAAGCGGCTAAACTAAAAGAACAGGGAGGAAATATGCATATGCCGCGAAAAAACAAACCCCCCGAGGAACCAGCAGAAAGCAACAGTCCCGGCGCAACTATGAGAGTCGAGCACGAAGAGCTTTAGTTAGCCCTGGGAAAGTTGACCTCTACCAGCTAAGGGTTGGGGGGACAAGAGACAAGAAAGAATGATTTAATTGGAACCCGACATTGTACAATCACGGGCAAAATGTCCAAACCGCCGGCATTTGAAGCACGGCCAATTGGGACGAGATGCAGGCTGTATACGTGGAGTGGGATTACACCATGCAGCATTCACAGTCGGATTGTACATCTTTGCAACAGTCTTGACCATCTCACGTTCCACTTCATCACCCAACACATGAGTGACAAAATCCCCCAAGCGAGCATTAGGAGGAAGCTTCTTACAATGACTCACCACGGCTGCATACTTTTTCAGGTCTTGGTGCCCCGACCGACCAGCCACATCTTCCAGATTTTCCAAAGCGCCGATGAGGGCATACGGATCGAAAACATTAGGAGGGCGAGTTGCCAATTGACGGACCAAAACAAGGGCTTGGTCAACAGGCGACACGCCTGCAGCATGTTGTAACTTACCCAGCTGTTCTCTGAGAGTCCTCACTTGCTCCTGCAGAAAACGGGCATAGTTATGGAAACTGATCATGTCCCAATACGCAAAGAAATACAACAGAATGTGCATAACCGGCGCTAGGCTACCCAATCGTTTACAAACATTTATTGCGCTGGCTCAAACCAAAATGCGCTTGCATGCCGTGGGCAAAATTATCACAAGTTCTACTCACACAAGCAATCAACATAAAGCATCGAAACGTTGTCATTGGCACAGATCAGGGAATCAGCAGCTATGTATATTTCCCTGGACAAATGACCTAAGCATAAAGCCGGTGACCCACGCACGCAATAGATCTAACATTAATCCGATGGCCCTCAACAAGGATGATCATAGTTTGCACTGACATATGCCAGCAACAACGAAATATGGATTCCATGTCCCCAGGCCAAAATAATCATAACTGCTGTAGGACATGCACTGTTATTTTCAACGAGTAGTTTTAACTCCAGAATCGGGGTTTAAATTTTTAGTCCAGAACAATCCGATTTTTGGAGTTAAATGTTACTCTTTTTTTCGGAGTTAAAAATAACTCGGCAATGAAGAGTTAATTTTACTCCAGAAATTAGGGTTAAAATATATAAATAAACTCCATGATTTCGAGTTAAATGCATTTGCATGTCTTTATTTTAAACACTATCGTAACAAATATTTTTACTTTTAAACACAAGTTTGTATAAATAAAATAACTCAATATCGGTCTCTTCCTGATAAACTTGCATGGAGGCGAGCCATAGCTCGGTAAACGAGATAGTTTTTGGCTCGTGTTTAGTGAATTTCATTCCCGTCTAATATAGTCTCCTTCCAGCCGCTAGCTCCTGAGGTAAACGAGTACGTCGACAGTTGGCTGACAGAGCCTTTTTTCTCCCAAAATATACGCCACGAAAGGCCCACGTTGCCCGGTCGCTTTTTTCAAGTCTTATCTCGCCAGAAATCCAGATTCGCGATTTTATTTGACAGCAATCAGCCCCAAGCTCCGAAATAGTTTGGTATAACAGCGACAACCACTTGGTCAAACTCATATCTGGTCGCTTCACCAATCATATAAATACATGTATATTCCGTTCGTCGGACAATGATTTCCACACTACGCCACGCGAATGTCGACCATTAATTAAACATCATTGGGTTGGCTTGACAAATAAATTTGAAGTCTTTTTGGACCTCGCTTTGGACAATTATTCTGAAGCGTCCGAACAGCAACAAACTTGAAAGACATGTCCCTGAAGTTGAGCGGTATTTAACACGTCGAGGAAATGAAAGCATCGACAAGACCGAAGAACGAGTTTAATTTACAGTCTTTATCCACCAATTCGTCCCAGGACATGCTCCTTTTCGTTCGGTGATGGCAATTTGCCTGGAGTCGGTTCTGGTTCTTCAAGCTTCGACCAGTTGTCAGGTTCGCCACGATTAATTAAGCGATTCAAGTTCTGGACAGCGGCGAGGAATACTTTAAGCAACGTACTTTTCTGTCATAATAGTAATATACATTTTACAATTCATTTGTATTGTTTTTGAGGCTTCGCATCTCTTAGAAACTTTCTTTGCCAAGGCCGGCAGTTAAACTTAAAAATTAATTAAAATTTCGTTTGGCCTAAAAACTTGATTGACAGGTTTTCGCTGTTTGTAATTTTTCTCCAATCAGATTCAAGTATTTTGCTGGCTTCTTTGTCGAGTTTTCATATACCCCCCGGAAGATAGATTTTAATGGCTTTGAAAATACTTTACAAATCATAAAATACAAGTAATATAAAAAATATCCCATTGAGTATATTGCCAGGCATTTTACCAATTTTAAAATACACCCGAATTCCGAAACTCGTAAAAATACGCGGCCGTATATAGGTTCGGTTCATGAGAAGTATGACGTTTGAATTAGTTGTCGAGCCTATCAACCAAACGAAGTCGAAATTCCCGACAGCTCGAGTCGAACTTAATTATTCAAACTCGCTGAATTAGGTTCGGATCGAAGAATGATAACCGGGGCCTTAGCTAGCATGCGTGCAGACGCTCCGTATCCGTCCCTGATTAATCGGCACTGAATATTCCGCCGTCTATACGTAGGCTAGGCCTTAGCGGTCTGTATGAAAAATTATCATTAAATATTATTTAATAAAACAAATAAAGAACACAAAAACATAAATTGTTGTTTACGCGTGTATTTTGATCGTGTTTGTTATGATTGAGATCTTATCTCAGGAATTCACCCCCAAAATAGAGTTTAAATAACTCCGACAAGTTTTAACTCCTCTAAAAGAGTTTGCGTAACCCCAGTTGAGACGGTTAACTCCGGCGTAAGGGATAACTTTCAGATACGGTACTCCAAAAAGTAGAGTTAAAATAACTCCTGTAAAATAACTCACCCGCCCGGAGTTAACTTTGATCCTCTTAAAAGAGTTAAAACTACTCGTTGAAAATAACAGTGTGTCGTCAAACAGGTAAACATTAACTCGAATAGCCCCTGGGCAAGAAAAATCCCAATAGAAGGCGGACATATGCCATCAGCAGGAAAACAGTAATGCCATGGCCTCCAAGCCAAATAAACATGCCCAAACATGAACTTCATAGCCCCGGGCTAAGATAATCATAATTTGTTTTTATACACTTTTCGCTGACACATGCAGGGCCAAAATAATCATAAATTGTTCGCTGACACATGCAATCAGCAGCCAAACATTAGCTTCGTGGCCCGGGCCAAGATAATCATAATTTGTTTCGCTGACACATGCATTCAGCAGCCAAACATTAACTTCATGGCCTTGGGCCAAAATAATCATAATTCTTTTTCCATAAAAGCAAGCAGTAATGCCATGACCCCTGGCCAAGATAATCATAATTTCCCGCAATCAAAACGAAAATATTGATCAAAGTCCGTCGAGCTCCCGGAACCAGAAAGAAACAGTAAATGGTATTGCACCATAAGACGAACCCGTATATGAAAGGCACACTAATGAAAGCACGTCATGGCTCATGAAGCCCAACGCGAAACAATACAAAATTCACACCCATACTAACAGGATTAACTCATAGTACACGAGTCCTCAATAACTATAAACGTTGTCGGGACACAAAACCTAGAAAACCGGCGATAAAGAAATAGATGAAATTAGTACTAGAAAGAATACAGTATACACGGCTTACCACGATAGCGAGAATTACATTCTCGCACTATTAAAACTGTTAAGAACGATTCTAAGACACAACAAGCGAAAACATGCACTCATAACCTCTAAGTTGGGACCCTGGCGTTGCAGGGGAATCGCTGCCTCCGGTTGTTCGTGCTGCTCAGGCACTACTTCGAGTTCTTGAGTCACCTCTACGACAGGCGGACGAACCGGTCGTTGGGCCATATTGAGTATAACTTGAGTAAAGACGAGCTAGTGATCGAAAAACTTCTTTTCTCCACTTGTCTTCCACGTGGCGATCAGCACACAGAATGAGCTGAATAAAACACCGTACTTACATTTTAAACCTATTACCTAATTTAACATGCATAATATGCAGTATTTATGCAAATCCCAATACTTAATCAGCTCTTCTCTGATACGTCGGCCAGTTTGAATAGCCGTTGACTATGGTTGCTATTCTGAATTTAAATGTGACAATCGCGCGCGCGAGCGGCGAGGCAACCAGTCAACGGTCTTCCGAATTGATGTAAACACTGGCTCGTTGCCTCTCTGGTCTGGTTGCCTGTAAAAAATTAGCAAAAATGAAAATTGTCAACAAAATTAGCAAATATGAACATTTTAATAAAGATTTAACACAATTATTTTGTAAAAAATGCCAAATAAACCCGCTTTAACTGTTTAAACTCGCTTCACTAATAGACGTTACGGCTCTGTGTAAAGACCAACCGAACCAGGTTAATAAGGTTTTTATTATATGGCTTTTGTTAAATTTCTTACATTTCTCAATTTTTTTCGCTCACTAGCCAATAAGATTGTAGAAAATTTGGGTTAAGACCGCTCACGAGCCAAGCTATATTATAAAAATAGGTACGCCATACGGACACATGCTCTACACGACAGCGTGGTGAAGGCTGAAGCCATTGAAGCAACAACAAACGATCTCGGCGAACTTTATGTAGCGCCTCGTAGTATTTCATGACTACGTCATCAGACACAAAGACACTTAATGGCTGTTCCCGAGGGAAACAGTGAGGTTTGATTCCCAAGCTGATCTCGATGTTTTCCGAGACGAAGTCGAGGGATCAGTCATTAAGTCATTTGTTTTACTCGAAATTTCTTTCTCAAATTTCTTTCTCAAAAAAATATTCAAAGTATTGGGAAGCGAAAGATGGCTTTACAAGATAAACGAAATACATCCCAAAATATCAACAATGTTTATTTCGAATACTTTGTAGTTGTGGTTTAGGCAAGTTTGCTGGGTGATAAAATATTTTCAAATATTTGAACAGTTATCCGAACATCTTTAAATCAACAATACCAGGTCAAGCTGGTTGATTGACGAGATTGGGAATTTTACAGTAATTTTCATGTCACGCGCACATCACGTGCTGAGGAGGGAACATTATACAATTATTGGATGAGGCTGGGCATGATATCAAGAATTATCCAGACCGAGGTCAAAGTTTTCTGCCAAAGCCGAAGGCTGAGGCGGATAACACAACCTCGTACCCAGGGCATTTTGCCTCCACGGCGGAAGGTCGGCGAAAATGGCCCCTGGGATCGGCTGGTCCATTCTATAATGCGATTGGCTTGTCATAATCAATTAATTGTAATTCAGCCGAGTATAATTTATTCATCTAAATCTGAATGCTGTCTTCAAATTTTACAGAAAATTAGAAGTAATAGCTTTCGCTAAATTGGATATATGCTTCTTCATACCTTTTGTAAGAGATAACCATGGATTATTGTGGATTATTAAGCTTGTTAGCTGCTTTTATGCCGACCAATGCTGACACTGAACAACTCTGAAGAGCATTGAATTCTCAATTATTCAGGTCAACAAATATTATTATTATTTCTTTCTCAATTATTCAGGTCAACAAAGTAGACAAAGGCAATAGAACAAAGACCACAAAAATTATCATATCTAAACACCCAGAAATTGTGGGTGTCATGTGACCAGCCGATCCCAGGGCCATTTTCGCCGACTTCCACCGTGGAGGCAAAATGCCCTGGGTACGAGGTTGTGTTATCCGCCTCAGTCTTCGGTTTTGGCGGATAACATTGACCGAGGTCTGCATAATTCTTAATGTCATGCGTAAGCCGAATCCAATAATTGTTTTATTATACATTGTTCAAAATATTCCTACTACAAACAAAGTGACAGTCTGATAGTAATCTACTACAAACCATTGTTAATTTTGTAATTTTCGCGCGCTTTTAGTGGTAACGTCATCAGCGTCCAATATTTTTTTTGAACACCTCCGTGCAATAATTCACAGTATGCGATGGAAATAACGTCGCGCCTGCCGAACATTGATGAATTCACTGGAGTATGTTGACCAATAAGAAATGAAAATGAAGTTTGAATGTATAATAATATTACTTATTGGATTCCTCTGAGACCAACATTACAAAATGTTTAATGGAGAATTCAATATTGGGCGAGACGGAAGGTCGAGCCTAATATTGCAAATCGAGACTTAAATATGTTATATTATTATATATTCAAACTTCATTCTCGTTTCTTATTTGTCAACATACTCCAGTGAATTCTCAATGTCCGGCAGGCCCGACGTCATTTCCGTCGAATACATATATGTTATTTACCGGCCGGGAGGTCCGTATAGAAAATATTTGCCCGAGGTCTCAAAAATAGCTCGAGGACGTAGGCCGAGGGACATTTTTGAGACCGAGGGCAAATATTTTCCTATACGGACCGACCAAAACGGGAAATAACTTATTAATTTTTTTTGTTATAAATTATTGTAAGGCAAGAAAATCTGCCGCCGTTTAAAAACAAACAGGAAGCTAGAACGCTTGCGGTCATTTCCGCTGCCCATATTTGGAAATACGGCGAACCAACGGCGAACCATATATAGAAAATCACATGACAAAGGACAAAATCATTCAACTGATTATTTTAATCAATATTGGAAATTCGACACGTATTGACATTGAGTCAGCCTGGACTAATATATATTCATCATTGATCATGCAAAAGCAAGATTGAAGACATCGTTTGACGTAGGACACATGTAAACAACTAACAAGATCCGGAAAATATCGATTGTTTCTTAATACAAGTTAACAACTATTCACAAGATTGAAATTATCGAACGTCTTTCTTATCAGACAGAGATCAAGTCAAGAACCTAACAAAAGTAAAAACAACAATCATCGTGAAGATAAATAATGACTTCAATCTGAATCGGAATCTTCAAGGATTGACAAGTGCCTTCTCTTTGTTGGCGGCTTCTCACTCGATGTGTCGCCAGAACTAGTTGAAGCAAAGTTGAAGTTGAAAGTACATCCTTCAAACTTGCCAATTTTTGCTCCAGAAAACAAGCCTGTTGCTGTGGTTGTCGCTGATGCTTGAGCATTTACTGATGCCGTGTTGGTCGGTTGAATTGACTTAGCTGTGGACGTTGTTGCGATATTGTGTGGTATTTGCTTGTAATCGTTGACGTTGAGCGACTCAGGATGCTTGACATCTTGCGCTGGTGGACAACTGAAGCAGCTTTATAAGGGAGTGGTCATTAATTATTGGGGGGAGGGCAGGTAAAATATCTAAAACGAGGGCCCAAAAATGTTGGCCCTCCCTCAAATTTGGGTCCAAAAATTCTTGGCCCTCCCCAAAACACCAGCCCAGAAAATTACGACCCTCCCCTGAGATAGCTACCTTCCAATCGGTCAAGTTGTTCCATCTTTGGAATCAATTTAGACACAGGAGTTTTCAATACACTGTCAAATAATTAAAGGTGAGATATACCAATCAGCTATTCAGAGAAGTATTAAATAGCGGAAAATTACCTGGGGCGTAGTGTGCCTATATATGCAAGTGCACATCTGCCTAAGGAAATTATTTAATAAAAATATTCCCTTCGTGCATTATTGTTGTTGCTGTTGGACTGTCAAATCTCCACAAATATTTTGAGTATAGTCTTTGTTTGAGACCATATTAAGAATACCATTTATTTTAGCAAGGAAATGCAAGAGTCAAAGTTGCAATTTTTTTATAATAAATACGATAGATGTTGAAAAGAATTGTTCTGAGTACAAGCCTTATTACAGAAACTGGGCGTTGAAAGTCAACCATTCCAGCCATATTATGAAGCATGTGGTCCACTTCGAAAATATCCACAATAAACCACGTTCGAGATGTAAAAAAATCTACTTGATAGGTTACTGACAAAAAATCAAACAAAATTAAGGTCACTTTTTTAACAAAAGAGGAAATTATTTCTTTTGTTTTGCTCCTGGAAGCCTCGTTATCAAGCAGAATGTTTTAGGTCAAGAACGTTGGCCATTAGCCGCATCCAGCACGTGCTGATTGCTGACTAATGCACTAGTCAATTGAACCCCGGATCCCCAGGACTATGCGTGGTTTTAACGGGACTTTGCCGGGGAAATACACGGTTTTAACAAACATCGATCTTTTGGTAGCCAGGATTTTAACACTGACACTGACACGAAAAAGCGGGATGGTGTAGTCGGGATTTAACACTCGTAGAGTCTGGGAACTAATCGATTTAGGATGATCAGACGCTTCAGACGAAAAAGCTGACGGAAAAGAAAATCCTACTATAAAATTCAAACTTTTGTTATGCTTTTTACAATTAGACTATTATTGTTGGTTTCACATTCGATGTGTCGGTTTGAAAGATCCACCAAAGGGTTCGTGGTTCTTCCCTAAGTGCAAGCATATGCGCAAAAAACTGAGCAAATGAGCAGACGAAATGAGCGAAACAAATAAAAGCCTTAACATTTTTTATGTTCTGTTTGTTGTAAGAATATTCAACTTATAGATGATTGAAAACTTATTAAAAACTGAAAATCAGGGAAAACTAAATCTTTAGGCCCGGGTAGCCGGGTATTTTAACAACTGAACGGTATCTTTGAACCGGGTTTTTTAACACTCGTGAAATGTTAAATTCCCCGCATATAGTCCCATGGATCCGTAGTTTCAATTGACTAGTGCATAAGGAACCAAGGAGGAGCTGGATGGTCCATTGAAGTCGCTTAAAAAATTTGAAAAGTCTTGTTAAAACAGGCGCCCAAAAAATTGTGACCCTCTTCGCGTGGGAGCCCAAAATATCTTAGCCCTCCCCCTAAATTCACCTCACCCCCCCCCCCCCCCCCCCCCCCCCCCCCACACACACACACACACACACACACACACTAATTAACGACCACTCCCTAAGCATCAAGGCTTTTCAGATTTGTGTCCCCACTCAACTGAGTTTAATAATTGCAAGGAATTTCGGCATCCATGAGGCGGGATATGCAGGTTTTCCGGACAGAGTGATTACTTATGTTGCCTGGCAGACCAGCAGCTTTAGCGGCGTTGACAAGAAACTTGCCGATGGAGTTTTTTTCCCAAAGCGCATTTGCTATTCCATATTTCCGAACCTTGACGCCGTTTATGGTTCACTGCCAGAAAGAATGGTGACTCCGGGAGTTTTGCTGCTTCTGGTCAGTGACTGGCAAAAGCCTTATACAAATTTACAGGACTCGATGGTTATTGGTAGCTTGTGCAGTTGAAAAAAACGCTCTTTGATGACCACCGCCGTGTCTTGTTTTAGAACCTCGCTCAGGCCTCCAAACAACAACTTCTTTGCCAGTTTCTGGATCGATATCCAAGCCACTATCTTCCCACTTGCATTTTCTAGACTCGTCCTCGAGCTCTGAAACCAAAATGATGCGACAATGCCCACAAAACGGTTCGTTGCAGTGCCTCTGACTCGTGGTCTCCGAACAGGCCTTTTTCAAAAAGCATATATTCTTTAGCTTGGCTACTTGCGGGCGATTTCCTTTCGCAAACTTCGCAACTAACTGCCGCTTTCTAGCGACAAGGACTTCTCTAGATTTGGCAAACTCTTGGTCCTTAAAAATGTTCAAGGAAGAGTTGGCGTTATTGAGATATCATTGAAGACTGCGATGGACAGAGGTAAGAGACACGGACTCGTAAACACTGCCGTCTTTGTTATGGTCATGAAAAACCGACACATGAGGACATTTAGTTCAGTTGCAGGTATTTCCTGTAACTTTCTCTGTTCGTTTACTGTAGCACAGAAGCGGTTCCACACATTGATATCGTAGGTAGTCTTCTTAACTGTATTTTCTGATCGTTGTTGTTCAATAAAATTTTGAATTTCGTTTAAGCTGTCTTGTACATTGTTGCCACTTCGCTGGAGGTTTTCTTTTTCGCATATAAAATCTTCATCTTCGGGATAATAAAATTCGCTTTGGCTGTGATAGTTTTCATTGTCACTATCCATATTATTTTGTTTTTATTAGCAGTCTATTGTCTCAAAAGGTAGTAAAAAGCGAAATATTAAAAAAAACTTTTTTGTTTTTGTATTTAAATCCGCAGCGGTCCGGTATCGGGGTCCGTATCGTAGGATACCGGACCGCTCGCTAACCAATTAGAGCGCGTGAATAAGATAGAAACTGGACCACAAAAAAATAATGTGAATTATTGGACAGAGGTGTCCAAAAAAAATTATTGAACGCTGATGACATCACTAGGAAAAGTGCGCGAAAATTACAAAATAAAAAAATGGCTTGTAGTAGATTACTACCAGACTGTCACTTGGTTTGTATATTTTTAGTAAGACTATTTGAACAATGTATAACAAACAATTATTGGATTCGGCTTATGTATGACATCAAGAATTATCCAGACCTCGGTCAATGTTATCCGCCTCAGCCTTCGGCTTCGGTAGATAAAATTTACCTCGGTCTGGATAATTCTTGATATCATGCTCAGCCTCATCCAATAATTGTATAATATTGGGCGAAGATGAATCCAATTTTTTTATATTTATATTTATATTTTTCAGATTTTATTATATCGAACAAAATATCTTAGCACAAAGATGTTTCTTCGCACACCGAACTTAGCGGGCAACATTTTGCTTGTTAAATGTCATGTGATCATGTATCAGCCAATGAAAGCGTGTGTCAAGCAAGGAAAAAGGGCTATATAACAATACCTGTGTTTTCACATCTGTCCCCAGTAAATTGAATTTGACATACGCAAGTAAATGTTTCGTTCGCAGAAATATTCACTGCAAGTAGACAACTACCACCATTTTGACATGGGTTGCTATAACATGGTGTGTCTATAAAATAAGAACTAGTTCAGTTGATCTATCTTTTGTATATAAGAATAAATATGAATAAATATGAAAGGTGCTAAGTTCTCAAAACAACTGGATATAATATGAAAAAAAGAAATAAGAGAACTCCAATATGTCGAATAGAAGTAAGAATATACTTATTTTCATAGACGACGTTTATATATAGTGTGGGTGACCCAGTGATTCAAAAAATTAAAATAGCGTTTCTAGAATGTATCAGCATAAGAAAGCGGTGTGAAGAAAGTGACATGAAGAGTTGCATCAACCACTTCCCGAGCTATCGCCGTCCTTTCGGTAAGATAGTCATATAGCTGATCGTAAATGATTCTTTCGAACACCTTAGCCACGATAGGAATTATGGAAATAGGACGATAATTATTTAAATCAGTAGGTTCTGCTCCCTGTTTGAAAAGTGGAATAGCTTTAGAACATTTTCACTCTTCTGAAAAAACACCTGTGGCCGGTTGTAAAACATACGTTAACGAGTGTATGATGTTATATTTCTTGAATTCGCTGTTTTGAAATGTATTGATTATGTGGGCTCGCTATTGCAACTAGATCCCAAGGATAGTGCAAAGTTTCATATCATCCCCTCGTCCGGCGCGAAGCGCCGGCCGAAGGCCGAAGGCCTGAGGACGAGGGTGATAATATCGACCGGCGTTTAGTCCCTTATCACGCGAGTGCTTGTCAGTGGGCCCAGGGCGCTATAAAACACGGGCGTGGAAACGGCCTATAAGCGCGTGATCCATGTGTGATGCGGAGGAGTGGCGCGAGCGTGCTGTAGAAGAAAAAAATTATAAACAATGGCCGAAAAATATATACGAGTGCCCGAAAAATATGGCAATACTAAGGTAGTGTGTTAACAAAATCAATGTTTTCTTGAAGTTAACAATACGAAGCTTTCTTCAACTTTAGATTTACCTCGTTACCTTTTCAATAAATCTACTTGGAAAGCTAAAATTTCAATGGTTGATCGCTGTTCTTTTCAAAATTCAGGACGTTTTATCAAGCATTGACGCTTTGAATTGACGATTACTACTCCACTAGGTAACCAAAAGTTAATTTGACCACATCAAACGCTTGGTAATTTTATAAGCTTTACAATGTATACTGTTAGGAGACCGGCTTTTACCGGCTTTTTTATATTTTGTGTTTTCGTTGATCCGAGATCGATCTAACTCACTAGTGTGAACGGCCCCGTAGTCAGAAACACTGGAACCGCGGAAAAATTATATTTTCATTCTTTTCTTCTTCCCTAGTACTTAAATGGTGTTTTGAATACACCAATCTCTTTCCCAAGTTATCAGCTTTCGAAAGGATGCTGTGAGAAAACCTGCTTTTTTAACATTTTCTATTTTTAAAGCCTTGTTTTGGACCCGTTCGTAGACAAAAACAATGCCATATTAGCAACCGCGGAAAGATTAGGTTTTTCTTGTTTTTTTCTGCACTAGGTACTTAAAGTTTATTTTGAATACACCAATCTCTTGCCCAAGTGATCAGCTTTCGAGTGGATACTGTGAGAAAACCGGCTTTTTTGATATTTTGTATTTTTAAAGCCTGGTTTTCGACCAGTTCGTAGACAAAATCTTGTGCAGTTGTACTGTTGTAAATGTAATAGGAACCGCGGAAAAATTAGGTTTTTCTTGTTTTTTTCTGCACTAGGTACTTAAAGTTTATTTTGAATACACCAATCTCTTGCCCAAGTGATCAGCTTTCGAGTGGATACTGTGAGAAAACCGGCTTTTTTGATATTTTGTATTTTTAAAGCCTTGTTTTCGACCAGTTCGTAGACAAAATCTTGTGCAGTTGTACTGTTGTCTGTTGTAAATGTAATAGGAACCGCGGAAAAATTAGGTTTTTCTTGTTTTTTTCTGCACTAGGTACTTAAAGTTTATTTTGAATACATCAATCTCTTGCCCAAGTGATCAGCTTTCGAGTGGATACTGTGAGAAAACCGGCTTTTTTGATATTTTGTGTATGGTTTTCGACCCACGGTTCCCAATCTTGTCTATTTCGAGTCTTTCGATTGTACAACTGCACAAGGTATTGTTTTAAAAATAGAAAATATCAAAAAGCCGGTTTTCTCATAGTATCCACTCGAAAGCTGATCACTTGGGAAAGAGATTGGTGTATTCAAAATAAACTTTAAGTACCTAGTGCAGAAAAAAACAAGAAAAACCTAATTTTTCCGCGGTTGCTAATATGGCATTGTTTTTGTCTACGAACGGGTCCAAAACAAGGCTTTAAAAATAGAAAATGTTAAAAAAGCAGGTTTTCTCACAGCATCCTTTCGAAAGCTGATAACTTGGGAAAGAGATTGGTGTATTCAAAACACCATTTAAGTACTAGGGAAGAAGAAAAGAAAGAAAATATAATTTTTCCGCGGTTCCAGTGTTTCTGACTACGGGGCCGTTCACACTAGTGAGTTAGATCGATCTCGGATCAACGAAAACACAAAATATAAAAAAGCCGGTAAAAGCCGGTCTCCTAACAGTATACATTGTAAAGCTTATAAAATTACCAAGCGTTTGATGTGGTCAAATTAACTTTTGGTTACCTAGTGGAGTAGTAATCGTCAATTCAAAGCGTCAATGCTTGATAAAACGTCCTGAATTTTGAAAAGAACAGCGATCAACCATTGAAATTTTAGCTTTCCAAGTAGATTTATTGAAAAGGTAACGAGGTAAATCTAAAGTTGAAGAAAGCTTCGTATTGTTAACTTCAAGAAAACATTGATTTTGTTAACACACTACCTTAGTATTGCCATATTTTTCGGGCACTCGTATATATTTTTCGGCCATTGTTTATAATTTTTTTTCTTCTACAGCACGCTCGCGCCAGTCCTCCGCATCACACATGGATCACGCGCTTATAGGCCGTTTCCACGCCCGTGTTTTATAGCGCCCTGGTGGGCCAGACTAGAATCGAGTTTATTTATATATGGATCAACGGCCGTCCGCGCGACATCAGAAAATTTGGCCCTGGTAACTAGGTAAATGGTAAATGCAAAAATTGTAACGGATTCAAAGGGTTTTAATAAAGTAAACAAGTATGTTATGTATCTCGACTCGCTAATTCCAAATCTGTTTTCAGAATTGAAAACGGTTAAATATTGATCGAGATAACGTTCAAAATAATATACGGCGAAGTGCCGACTTATACCCGACTAATTGCTAAGTAGATAAACCGTTTTTACGAACGGTATTCACGTTCTCGTAATATAGTAGACACGTATGTTATGTATGTTGACTCGCTAATTGCAAATCTGTTTTCAGAATTGAAAACGGTTAAGTATTGATCGAGATAACGTTCAAAATACTATACGGCGAAGTGCCGACTTATAGCCGACTAATTTCTAAGTACATAAAACCGTTTTTTACGAAGGGCACTCACGTTCTCGTAATATAGTAAACACGTATGTTATGTATGTTGACTCGTTAATTCCAAATCTGTTTTCAGAATTGAAAACGGTTAAATATTGATCGAGATAACGTTCAAAATAATATACGACAAAGTGACCAGAATATAGCCGACTAATTTCTAAGTACATAAACCGCGGTTTTTACGAAGGGTACTCACGTTCTCATAATATAGTAAACACGTATGTTATGTATGTTGACTCGCTAATTCCAAATCTGTTTTAAGAGTTTAAATCGGTTAAATATTGGCCGAGATAACGTTCAAACATTTCTTCGACGAACGGGTTTAAATTGCAAATTGTGAATTTTTGCAAATACACAAAACACGGCCACGGCGGCGAAGTCTGGGCACCATGGATGGGAAAAATCCCGTGGGGTGGGGGGGGGGGGGGGGGGGGGGGGGGGGGGGGGGGGGGGGTGAAAAAGGCGGGCGAGGGGATTATTGCGAATTCGTATTTCTAGTATAACTATGTTCAGTTGTAATGTATAGTAGAGTATGTGATAGTACTTTACAGCAATGATCAACAGTGATTCATTAATAAATAGCTAAACATTTGGGGGTTCAAAATCAGCAGGTTTTAAGCTTCAAAAGCGGTTAGTAACATATTATGTTACTTCCTTATAAACAAGGAACGTGGCAAGGGAATTGATGAATATGTACACGTAGTTAGCAAACCGACACGTGAACTTGTTATATTTCAAATTATTTATTTAGCCTTTTAATTGGGCGATACATGCATGTAACACGTTGTACAAAATAATAGGAACTCCTGATATGGATATAACACATTTCTGGTAATTTCATATTCAATTAACTTTTAGTCAAGTCATCATTAGCATTTATTGAGTTGTTTAACAGTTAATCCAGCACAGTAGCACCAACTAGCACAGCTGTAGTTTTAGTCATTTGTAGCTGCTAGGACTTGCAAAATGTTATTAAGTTTGCTGATCAGTAATCAGATATACCACAGTTCATATATTTTGCCATTTTAAGTGATCGATGTTGACTTTCTTGGTCTTTTTCGGTAGTTTATGAATGGAATGATTAACATGATTTAACCCCAAACGTTTATTCAGGCATTGTTTTTCTTTGGATTGTTTATAATATATATATATATATATATATATATACACCATAATGTGGGCATAACAAGTAACTTGGCTTTGACAAAATGACTTGAGTAGTTGACAATTCCAACTGCATGGGACTTGTTAATTATGTCCTCCTTATGTACAGGTACAAGCTTGAATTTCTTTATTTTATAATCACAGTACCAAGAATATTCAATATTTATCAACTGGGCCATTCTGTCTTTTTAGCTGCAAGGAGAATTAATTAATTAATTTATCAGTCAATATTTAAATTATTTTGATGTGATAAATCAGATTATGTGGCTTAGAAAAGTGGGAAAGTGATTTCAATTCAAAAGGGTGATAATTTAAAGGAGACTTACCTATGGCACACATTGTGGATGCAGCTACGAAGGGGGGACCAGGTAGTTCTACCTCTGGTCCCCTATCCAATAGGCATTTGTTTACCCCCTGGTAGTGGGGCAGGGGTCTTTGATATTGACTTCAGTTCGTAAATTATTTCAACTGTAGTAAATCTAATTATTGACAGTACAAAGTTTTAAAGAATTATGTATCATATAACATAAAACAGTAGCATAACACAAATTTAATGCTGTTCAGAATTTTAAATCACTTGCTTATAAAGCTGCAGTATTATTAATAGTTAATATATTGTTAGTTAGAAAAACAATTTTTGATCTTTATTATTTCAATCACAAGGTTGATAAAGGTGATAAGTTGGACAGAACATCATGGCAACCATGTCTATGGATAAAATTTTCACTGGCTAATGCCCTGTGATTATTGGCAACAAATAAACATTATAAAAGTAAATTTTAAATAAGAAACAACAGAAAATAATGCTAGTCTGGTGTTTTGATGAAGTTAAAGGAAGCGAAGTCCAAAGACCAAGTAATACAAAATTGATTTTGTAATAAAAAGTGCCATATTTAATAACCCCAACTATTCGGTCTTTACAGTAATATACCAAAACTTGTCAGCTATTGCTCGGCCGCTACAGCAAGATCTCGGTTAGACTCACAAACTAGGTCATTAACTAGTTAGACTATTAAAAATATTTTAAGTGTCAAAATCCCCATCCCTCGATCTTTTAAAAAAATCAAATTCCCCTATCTCTGAAAAAGTAAATCAGTCAATATCCCATCAGTGTCCCCACCCCACCCTGGGTTATTAATATTGATAGGTACATCACAAAATAGCTCTAGTGAACGTGGGCTAATAATATAATTATTCAGGCAGTTTCAAATGCTCTTAATTTGACAGTTCATATTATTGGAACAGCAACAAATTTCTCCACGGCTACAATTATACAGCCAATAAATGGCCAAGCAACACGGCATATCTTTATTGGGCATATAGAGGAAATTCCTTATGTTTCAACAACAGAAATGAATCAATCTAACAGTGTCGCGACCATACAAAACTAATACAGACAATTTCTCTAATACAAGCTGTCAAATATGTACTCATATTAATGTTGAACAGCTCATTACCCAAAACAAGATCTACATACATGTAATATACAATAAAAATTTCAAATAATCAAACACTGATAAAATGAACATGAAGTAAATAGCGAAACTACAGAACGTAACAATACGGGCATCGTCTTCGTGTACTGGGCACACAATGGACACAGTCTACGTCATAGACACATCAAGGTTATTTTCTAGGGAATCAGAAGCTTTGCAAGAACAAGAACCTAAAAACTCTAGTCCTAAACCCTAAAATAAAGGAATACTAACCCTACTTTTAAACTAAAGATTTCAATGATGTAATATATACTAATATTCTGTGTCCGGTACACGAGGTAATAGCCACGATAGGATTTACAAAAGTGCAGGACTCTATAAAATTTCTTACAAAATAATCTCGCATTGATAACAGAGACTCGGAAGATAAATACGCTGCGCTTACCTGACCATAGAGATAACCTGACACTAGGTCGACTCGTGACACAACGTGACAGAAGAAATATCCTGAATGTCAGACCTTTTAAATTTTATATCCAGGCTCGTCTTCCCCTAACAGACAACGAATCCTTTCTCCCACACCATATTTAATACTGTAAGTCCACAAAATCTCTGTTCGAGAAGACTATATCGCTCGCTCCTTGGGTCAGCCATGTTTTTATAAATCGAAATTCAACCTCGCGCGCGTGTGCAGTAGCATGTTAACATAAAACCCCGGGGGGACACATCTTATATTCGAGACATATTATGAAATATTCGAGATAACGAAATCAAACTGCGTTGCAATTTTACATGTAAAAAAAACCATCGATAAGTAACTTAACGGTCTGCTCTCGTCGTTCAGGTACATTTTACATTCACTTTTCCAGTGACATTAGTAAATTGAAGGACCAAAATACTATGAAATAATAAGGCCGCCACAACCCCCGGAATTCTCAGATGTTAAAGTGCACATTCTCAGATGTTAATAGATTCCACATGAAGTGAAAAGTTGAATGCCAAAATATTTTATGATTTGAGCTTTGCGTTGATGTGCTATAAAGGTTCATTTCAACTGAAATTATAATGATGTGACGTCATTAACGGTATTTGGCTTTCTTTTCTGCTTTCATGTGATAGACTGGTTGAGGATTTGAGTGAAAAAGTTGATAAAATCGTTACTATAGTGGTCAAGTACATCATCAACGTTTGAGTTGGATTAATTTGCTTTAACAGTAGAATATTGTATCCGAAATGATGCCGTAAATGACGTCACATCATTAGCATTTCGGACAGATAAACCTTTATAAAACATCAACGCAAACCTCAAATCATAAAATGTTTTGGTATTCAACTATTTACTTCATATAGAATCTATATTACTAATATCGTATTTGGGGTCATGGATACTTTAACACTTCGTGTGAATTTTCGCCCCTTATCACAATACTGATAACAATTGTGTGGTTCCGGTTACCCGACCGACCCTAGCTCAGCTCGGCCGACCCTGTAAATTTTGTGACATTTTTGCGCAATATTTTTGCGCCAAAGGACTATTAGCCATAAAAAGGTAGGTTTTATAGTTTTTACATAGACTTTAATGATAAAATAAGTTTTACCCTGGTAAATCGTAAAATAAGATCACTATATGACCTGCCACCGTCGCTGGCTTTTTAACAATCGCCAGTTTGCTAAATTAGTTCCCAGGCAGCCATTCTTGCACAACAATATAATGGAACAAGATGACGGCCTGTGTGGCAATTGACCAAAAACTTTTCTCAAAAAAATTAAATCCCGACCAATCTACCCTAATTTTTTTCAAGATGTAACCGGAACCACATAATTTGTTTTACTTGGCCTAATTGAATTAACTTATTGCATTGTGATATATTCAGGATATTACTTTTTATTTTGTAATTATGGATTTTATATGTTGTAATTAAACTTTTAAATATTAATACTAAGTGGATGAATCATATCAAAGATACAAAGATAGGTTTATGATCACTAAAATATGATTCTAGAACACCACTACAATAAATTCTTTCAGGAATATTTGTGTAAATATGATCGATTTGTGTTTTATAATCAGTTGTCATCTGGTTAAGTAGCTGTACATAATGTTCTTGCTCACTTAAATATTTACAAAGAGTCTTTTTCTCAGAGGAATTTTCCATAAAATTGATATTGAAATCACCAAGCATAATAACAGGAGTATTACAATGACTTAAAACGTTATCAGGAAGATATTTCAATGCATCAATTAATGTTGAGGTGTTTACTTTTGATATTGATCGATAAATTCCAACAATGTGTAAACTACATTATCAACTTTAATTACTGTTATTTCCACATCATTATAGTTACACCTCAATGGTTCAGACACACATTGTACATTCTTTTTTATATAAACAGCAGTTCCATTGGTTTTCTTGTAGTACTTTGTGGCAGAAAATCGTTTCGGAAAAGCTGAAAACCAGGGACATTATACAATTCATTACTGTCGTTGGTGCACAAAGCAGTTTCTACAAAAATATTCACATCAGCTGCTTTCACATTGTAATCACATGCAACATCAGCTATATGCAGATGTAATGATCTCACATTATGGAATAATATTTTGAAACTGGTTGTATCAGCAATATCTAATTTGTAGAGAAAAGAAATGTGACTATTTAATGAAGAGGTTGTTCTTAATCTTGACATTTCCTCTTGTACTTTCTTGCTAACAACTAAATTTTCTGCTGACTTTATTGAAAAAGCTTCAAGATTATTAAAAGGAGAGACATTAACTGATACTGATTATTCTCATTATAGATTACATAGTAGTAATCAAAATATATATAGACGTTTGAAATATTCTGTTAATAAAAATAATGAACAATGGGAAATTGATTTAGCTGAAAATAAAGATTTAGCCCGATATAATAATCAATATCGTTATTGGTTGTTGTGTATTGATATTTTTTCAAGATTTTGTTGGGTAAAATTAATAAAAAAGAAAAACGTCTAATAATGTTAAAAATAAATTTGAAAGTATTCTTATTGAAGAAGGAATAGCTCCTCTTAAAATTTAAAGAGATGAAGGAACAGAATTTCAAGATATACGTACGAAATTAAGTAAAAAGTATAATTTTGAAGTATTTCATACGTATAATAGAGAAATAAAAGCATCCCATGTGGAACGTGTAATTGGAACTTTAAAAACAATGGTTCGTCGTGTTTTAACAATGACTGGAGTATTTGAATATATTCAGAATTTACCCTTTATTGTTAATCTTTATAATAATTCCCCACATAAAGCATTAGCTGGTGCAACACCTTTTTAAATTTATCCTGAAGAAAAAAAAAAGGAAAAATACGTAAAGTAAAAAATAAAATAGTACGTGATCATTTAAATTATCCTATTTCTACTCAAGACCTGATACAAGACGGAACTCGTGTTCGTATTGTAAGAGCAAAAAATAATATTTTTGAAAAAAGTAGTCTTCGACGATGGACTAATGAGATATTTTTTATTAAAAAAGTATTTATCACTGACCAAGGAATTTGTTATCGTGCTGAATTACAAGTTAAAAAAAAAAAAAATGTACACATTGCTAGCAATTCAAAATCAAGAGGACTTCAAAATAATTTGATTAATGATTTTTAAATGAAAATTGCACAACCTATTGATGCTTTGAATAACAATGAATGTTTTTTAGAAGTTTTACAAGTTTGTTATCCCCAAACAACTAAAAATTTAAGAAATATTTAAAGAATGTTTTTTTTCATTTATCATAACCTACAGTACTGCCTAGAAGTAACCTAACGAAAACCTAGGTCGAACCTCGGTTCAACCTAGGGTCAACCTAAATCTCACCTCGGTTGATCCTAGGTGGCACCTAGGTCTCACCTCGGTCTAACCTCGGTCTAACCTAGGTTTAACCTTTCGTAAGCAAGCGCGGTTCTGGCGTCGGAAATTATACGACAAGTTCCGGAACGAGTAGATTTTTCCGAAGTTTGGCGTCCTTTGGCCATTTGAGAAAACCGCGTCATACCATAAGGTTCACTCCATCGTTTCTTAAATAATGGAGAAATTATCGCAATAAGCCAGGGAACGAATTGTTTCGCTTTGGTCTTCATCAGTTCCGATAACAAAAATCGCGGACATCCTTGAATTCAAACATCGAGATCGGCTTTAAATTTTATATCTTTCTCGGTATCGACGAAATGGTGGGAATCTGCGAGATGCGCCACGTAGTTGAAGCAAACCGCTTTTGAAAAAGTAACACTTGAAGTTCATCGAGGAAACAATAAAAGCGAATGACGAATTAACATCTGCTGAAAATAAATATCAAACTGGTGGACGAATGCGCTACAAAACTGACAAAACCCTTCCGTTGATGTCTCACGGAGGCATGAAAATTCGCGTTATTGCCAAGAGGCTCTTGTTCTGTTTGAATGCCTTAGCGGTAAAAGACGCGTTCGAGGACGTCATTTTTTACGGACGAGACTAGTGTCGAAATCGAACAATATGCACGTAATATCACTAGCAAACTGAACAATGAACCGTTTCAAACGTCGAACTTCTCATGTGCCGAACATTAGGTTCAACCATGCTGATTAATATTAATATCAAAATATTATCGCATAGGCATAACAAAAATTCTTGTAACGAATAAATCACCTAAACGTAGCGTGCAGGTCTATATATTATTCTCGTTAAAGCGGCTTTTTGTTTACATTCGTATTTGGTTCGTATATTTTACCGACAGCCGGCCATCTGAATTTATAAGCATATCAACAGGAGGATTTACATATATTCAACCAATAATTATTAAGACTTTAATACCTTCAGGCGATGCTTTGGACATCCCTTTCGTTTTCCTTGGGTACCTTCTTTACGGAAACCTTAGCATTCTTTTATGATATTATACATGTGTGCTATGAATAAGAACGGTGTGACACCTCGCTGGCACAGAATAATAATCAAATTCCGGTGGATTTGACACTGGCACTATTAAACGTGCACTTTTCAGTATTTCGAATGAAAAAACGCGAATGGTGTGCATATAGTATAGTGCATTGACAAACGGGGGAATTGTGATTATCATGTTTAACAATGAAGCAATTTTCGCGTGGGCTGAAATGACACTTCAAGCGTTTGGTTGTTTGTGATAGTTTAATAGGTTGTGGCAAATGGGGCCAAACCGCTAAAGTCGATTTTAATAACAATAGTTTCAGACTTTTTGCTGTGCGAAGTTACTCCGGAACATCCGAAGCACGCGTTTAAAAGAAAATTGAACCGACAGTAAAGTGAAAAGATGATGAACTGCCAAATGGCAACGAAATACTGACATTTCTGCGAGCGGAGCCCTAGATCAGAGTATAATTACTGAAGGCCCTCCCCACACACATAAATTAGTCAGTTTGCCACACATAAAGTCAGTTCGCTACACACATTAAGTCAGTTCGCTACAACTCATCATTTACTAAAAAACAATCAACTTGATTTGTTTAATACGTATTTACTAAATAGATCACCTCAAATAATGACAGTGCAACAGCGTTATAATCTAAGCGATGACTCACAGAGATGCATGCCGTCCATCGCCAATGCGCGCTGTCATTAATGCTCTCAGTCTTTTGCCAAGCTAATTTTAACGCAGTTTTGTTGAAATAGCTGCTATACAACAATAAGTAATAATAAATAATATATATTAATAATACACAGTAAGTGTGACTCATAGATGCCGTCCATCGGAATCGCTAACGCGCTTTCGGTGATATATATTCCGCTTTCCGTTTATGTGTGTAGCGAACTGACTTTATGTGTGTGGCGAACTGACTTTATGTGTGTGGCGAACTGACTCTAGGTTTAGCGAAACCGACCGGTTACCTCCGTTCCAAACGTCACGGGGTTTTAAACGCGCGTTCGGAAGTTCGTTGGCATTCGACATTTATATGCTTAGTTCCAAATCTAAAACTGATCACGGCCGAGAAAAGAATGACACAATGCGGAACTTCTAATCGTCTGAAAGTAAACTGAAACCGACAGATCGTGATTTTGGACATTGGTGCAGGTGCCATTTGCCACAAACTACAACTCCACACCATATTCCAAACGCCGATCACTGTGTCTTTAACGAAAATCTTTCAAGGAGATTGTAGCCCACGCGAAAACTATTCATTCATTCATTTGATAATAATCACAAACTCACTGGTTGGTTTCACAAATCAAAAGTTCGCTGTTTACACAGCACTCTACTTTTTACACCGAGAGTAATATTTGATTTTGGATGGGACGGCATACTGTCATACTGTTATATATTGACACACGTGCGTTACTGAATAGTCGGACAAGGTCGGAACCCGAAGTGTTTAGTCGACGTAGTTTTTCTCATGCGGTTGGTTTTGTCGACCGCAACCTCACCGCTAATCCACCGCAACCTCACCGCCAATTGACCGCTAATCCACCGCAACCTCACCGCTAATCCACCGCAACCTCACCGCTAAATGACCGCAACCGCAGTGTTAGGTTATTTCTAGGCAGTACTGTATAATAATTTTATACCTGAAGAATCTAATAATACGGTATACGCAAACAGTGAGTTCGTTTTTACATCGGATAAATTTATTGTACCCGACGGAATTTATGATTTATCTTCATTAATTATATTTTTAAATAATATCTTAGAAGGATTTGAAATTTTTTTTACAATCGGATAAAATGGGAAAGAAATTATTAATGTTAATGTTGAGATTGAGTATTGGGTATGTCAAAACTCTCGTAAAGCAGTTGATGGGAAGCAGTTTAATGAATTGCGATTATCTAACAAGACTACGTTAGAAAAAAAGATATTCAATATGGTCCTTTTAATCAAAAGATTAATATATTATTTTCACAAAAATTAGCTTTTATGCTGGGTTTAAAAAATGAAAAAGAAGTTGAAATCGTTCTCCTCTTGTTTGAAATAAAAAAAGATAACCCTACACCCCATACCCTTTTTTCTAAACATTTTGATTACTTACCCAATATATCCGATGGATTAAATAAAATGTTTATATATTTTGATGAAATAGAACTAGGGTTAGTTGGTGATAGTTGTGCTGAATTGTTAACAACAGTTCCCATTCAATGGAGTCAATAAGATGGTGGGGGGATGGACAATTAGTTTGTTATAACCAACCAAAATCATTGAGAAAATTTAAAAAATAATTATAATTGAAATTCATATTAAAGTTAAAGATACTACAGGAAAATTAGTTTATTTTGATTCAGGAACGCTTAGTATTGATTGTTTAATACATTCAACATAATGCTTTTGATTGTTCTTGAAGAAAAAAATGGGGAAATGATAATTAAAAAATATAAATTATTTTAACCTTTTTCTCTTTACATTTTAGTAAATAGTGGGAAAATTTTTTTTATGGAATTTAAATTCGATTGAATATAAAAATATAAAAAATTCATTTCGAATTACTTGCGCAAAAAAAATGGATTTCAGTGCTATAAAACAATCAAAAAAAATAAATAATGGAACGATTTCAGTTTCTACATCTACTATTATTCCTAATTCAACACAACGTTTTTTATATACTATAAAATAATTATTTTATATTAACGAAAAAAATCCCTATGCATCATTAAATGATGAAAAAAAAATTACCCTATTTTTTATTTATGAGTGATCAAGAGGCTAAACAATCACTACAGTTCTTTATTAACTATGAGAATAACGTACCGTTGAAAGGTGAAGAAATTAAGATATATATAAATTTATTTGAAGAAAAAAAAAATGACCGGAAAAAAAATGAACTATCCGAAGAAGATTATACTGAATTGTTAAATGGTAGAAATCGTGGAAAAAATTATTCATCATCATATTTTTTGTGAAAAGAAAAAATAAATAAAATCCAACTAAGAAAGAAATTTTATTAAATGATTGTGTAGGATTACCTCCAAATTTAAATTTAGATACTTATTATACAAGTGATAAAAAAAAAAATAAAAAAAATAGATCCAAATGTAATACGTTTTTTACAAAATAGATAAGCTGTAGAAAAAGTATAAATAAAAAATGTTATATGAAAAAATCATTCGTTTTTTTTAATGTTGTGGATATTATTATTATTTTTATTGTTGTATATATTGTTTTTTTTAAAAAAAAATTAATGATGCGTAAAATATATATAAAAAAACGAAAAAACAAAAGAGGAATGAGATGGCGTAGAAAAAAATACAAAAAGGAGGCTTTGGAGGAGCGCTGCCACTGGGTATGCTTCTCCCTTAAGTGTTGGGAACAGTTGCAAATATTCTTAAAATTAACGTTTAAAAAAAAATGAGTAAAAAAATTGAAGAAATAGAAAAAAATGACATATTATTTAGTGAACCTTTACAATTTTTTACTTCATCACCATATAATGATACGTTTATTGAATGTCGTGAAACTGAAATTATTGCGACTCCTGTCGATAATCAATCGTCAGTATACACATTTACAAGGCATGGGAATGCCGTTGGATTAATGAAAACAAGTGATTACATCTTCGTACAATGTGGAAATAAAATAATTAAAAATAAATGAAAATTTAATTACACCATCAGATAATTTTGCACATTTAGCATCATGGATACAATTTATAATGAGTCAAATACCGTCGGGATATAAAGATTCTAAAGAGCTTAATTTAGCGTATTTAGATACCACCTCACATATGAGCAGTATCGTTTGCTTTCACTAATTATGCTAATGTCGTAAATGTTGGAGGGAGACAAAAAGTAATTTCATTTCAAATTCAATCACAGCATTTGATAGATGATATTGATTGTTCATTATTTAGTGAAGGTGGTGCTGAAGTATATATTCCTACAGCGTATAAGGATGAATTACGTTTAACGCGTGCATTAAATACAATTGTAATGATGGGTGCTAGTCATGCTAATATGCCTGTTGCTGATACTAGAATTACCCTAGACGATTTTAAAATAAAAATTCCTGTATTTAAACCAAAACAGCTATTATCAGCTGCAATTAATACAGAAATGGTAACACATAATAAAGAAACATTATATTATACAACCAATTATCGTTGTATTACTGAATCATTAGCTGCAGGACGAAATTCACATCAAGTGATCGATGTGTTTAATGCTAGCGTTCCTACACGTTTATATATTGTATTTTCCCCATTAGCAAATTGGAATGGGGCATAAACTCATAATATTTTTGATTTTACCTGGCCTGATCATGATAATGTTGAAGTTTTGGTAAATAACGCTGTTGCTGGGAGAATAGAAAATCATGCTTAAGTTTACTCAAAATTACGATCGCTATTAAATCGTGACTATTCAGAAATGCCCATATTAACTGGTGACCCAGGTCAATTACCAGCAGTAGCAGATAAGCCTCTTTATCATGCTAAACCATCAAGTGATGTAGGTGAACAAGGCTATCAAACTTATCATATGTTTGACAAAGTTGTTAAAATCACTGTAAATCAGCGAGTACAAGGCATGAGCGTCGAACAAGCCAACTTCAGGGATTTGTTGTTACGACTACGTAGACGTGAGTCAACAGTTGAAGACTGGGAATGACTTTTAACTCGCCAGCCATCAAGTGTACCAAACTTGTCAGAATTTGAAGATGCTACAAGGCTCTTCTACAGCAATGAGCAAGTTTCAAATTACAACCATGAGCAACTGACTAAAGTTGAGCATCCAGTTGCTCATATCAATGCTCGGCACTCGTCTGTGATTGCCAAGATAATTTCATGAGAAGACATGTCTGGATTAGAACTTGTAGTGTTTTTAGCCAAACATGCTAGAGTCATGCTAACCATGAATTTATAGTCAAGTGTTGGTCTCTGCAATGGGGCTTCTGGAACAACCATTGATTTTATCTTTGAGAGCAATCATCAGCCACCAACCTTACCAGTTGCTGTAATTGTTCAGTTTGAGAACTACAGAGGTCCTTCATTTCATGACACACCCATCTTGTGTCCCAATATGTCCAATCACTATCTCCTCACAGTAAGAGAATGGTTTCCATGAGAGGCAACAATTACCTCTTAGACTTGCTTGGGCTCTAACAATTCACAAGAGCCAAGGACTAACTCTACCAAAGGCTTGGATTGATATTGGTAAATCTGAAAGGACTGCTGGAGTCTCTTATGTTGCAATAAGTAGAGCAAAAACATTATCCTGTTGTGTTATTGAACCCATGACACACGAAAGATTGACAAGCTTGAAATCATCAGCGAATTTGCAGTTCAGGCTTGAAGAAGAAAACAGGCTAGATCGTTTGGCACGGATTACAGTCATGCAGTGCATTTAACTATTTAAGTTGATTAATATGAAGGATTACAATATGCATCCAGTTACAATGATATGAACTATTATGTTCATATAAAATGTGCTGCACATTTCATCTATTAATCCCCTCGCCCGGCGCGAAGCGCCGACCAAAGGCCGAAGGCCTGAGGGCGAGGGTGCTAATATTGACCGGCGTTTAGTCCCTTATCACGCGAGATGCAAGCGGATCCTGATCTCGGATCGGGTTTATAGGTATATATATATATATATATATATATATATATATATATATATATATATATATATATATATATATATATATATATATATATATATATATATATATATATATATATATATATATATATATATATATATATATATATATATATATATATATATATATATATATATATATATATATATATATATATATATATATATATATATATATATATATATATATATATATATATATGATCAACCGTCCTCATGCCGGCATAGGAAAATGTGGCCCTGGTAACTAGATATAGACAGAAGCTGATTGGTAGACCTCTGCATTTGAATTAATATTTAAATTGCAACCGTCACATGATTGCGAATGCAAAAATTGAAACGGTATTGAAACGGTTTTTTGGTGCGTTAAATTTGGCGTAATTAAAATTTAAATTGACGCCAGCGCGACAAATCGCTTTCCGGAAGAAGCCGCCATTCGCATACGGCGAAAGTTATATTGCCATAAAAACCAGCCATTTCCTCACAAAATCATCGGATGCAGTAATAAACATTATCAACTGATTTCAAGCCGAAACTGTAGTGTTGAAGGACAAGATAATCAAAGACAGACACAAGTAAAATGTAAAAGGACTATTGTAATTATGTACATTGTGATTGTCACCGACTCACCGGTCTGTGTTGAGCAATTAATTTGCCTTTTCTGCATAGTTTTTTTTGGTTAGGACTTAGGGTTAGCAATTTGGTTAGGATTAGGTTTAGGATTTTGGTGATATTTACCCGCATTTCGTTGAATTCTAAGAGACTATAGCGTCGTACAGCTACCGTACGAATAGCCATTACCTTCAGTTCAGTGCTTCACTTTAACATCGTTTAACTTTTTGACTTGACTCGCTAATTTTAATGTAATTTAAATAATTGTACACTGTATTGTGTATTTGCTCCAAGGTGTGTAATGTTTTGAATTTTCAAAACATATATGTATAATATTTTCAGTTGGAATTAAATCCATGCTGCCATCTTGTGCCAAAACAATGGCACTTTGTGGCAGCACAATGGCTGGCCATTGTTCTGGCACAAGATGGCACAATGGCCAGTCCTAGCCTGTTTAAAATATATACCATTTGTTCTTTATAATACTGCAGAATAGTAAGTGGTAGTACAAATTTTGGAATTGCATGTACAGCATGTTTATTATTTGATTACAATTATAAATACTATATGCTAGATAATTAGCCCATATATACAGTTGTTTAGGGTGTAAAAACATGCATACTATTGCTGTGTTTATATGACCTGGGCCTGGCCTACAATTTTGTAGCAATAAACAAGCATTACTATGTATACTTGTCAGTGTTAATACTTAATATATACACTGCTGTAGTGAATAAGGGAGAGCTCGGGGGGAACAGACGATACAGTACATGGATGATTGTCAAGCAAGCTCATATCCTCAGAAAAATTATTCTGTGTCCAGGACAGGGATAACTTTCTGATTTCCAGTGAGATGCTCTGACCATTGAGCTACCAAGGCTCAGATGGTGAGTGAAGGTTGCATTGATGTACTGATTCTATTGATATAACAGCAGTGTATATATTAACACACCCAATCATTAGTCATTACTGAAATATATAGTAACTGCTGTGCATAGGCAGTACATATATCAGAACCAGTGCATCATTGTAAGTTGTAACCTCTCTCCATCTGAATCTCGATGGCTCAATGGTTAGAGTCCGTCACTGGCAATAAGGTTATAATTTTTTCAACCAGAAATATTATGTTTCTGACAATATGATCTTGACGTCCATGTTTTGTATACTGGCATGTATTCCATATATAATCTGTGTTTACAGTACGCCATCCATTATGGAACATGTTAGACCTACAGTACTTAGCTGGCCTAGTGGGTCACAACAATTATTCTGTCAATGTAAAATACAGCTTATTATTATTATGTTCACATTGGGTATGTTGACACTACTATGTGTGTTAGCTAGATCATTGTCGACAAGCAGACTAGGCATGGCAATCTGAATATAGGTTATAATATATATGTGCACGGTGATATAATTTAGATACTATAGTTACACAATGCCATATATATGCTTTGTTACATGGCAAATATGGTATCTGCAATCTGCATTAGGCATTATTATTATTAGTATTGTTGTTAATGCATTATTATTATTAGTATTAATAATAATAATAATAATAATAATACAATAATATTTATACAGCATAGCCCCTTCAATGCTAACACTGATATCAATATATGGGGGTCTTATTTTCTAACAAATTACAGTTGTTACAAATTTCAACACATATTCACAAATGTACAGTACAATGTTACAAAAACAAATTTTAACTCAAAAGTTGTATATCCTTCATATATTGTCAATTAAGGCAATAGATAATGGTGCTATAACATGTATGAACAGATTAATTGAAACATGGAAAATAGCTCTTTACTGGTAGATATGATGTTAAAATGCCATGGAATTTCCTAACTAGCATTACACATTATTAATACTACTACTACTACTTATAATAATAATAATAATACAATAATATTTATACAGGATAGCCCCTTCAATGCTAACACTGGTATCAATATATGGGGGTCTTGTTTTCTAACAAATTACAGTTGTTACAAATTTCAACACATATTCACAAATGTACAGTACAATGTTACAAAAACTAATTTTAACTCAAAAGTTGTATATCCTTCATATATTGTCAATTAAGGCAATAGATAATGGTGCTATAACATGTATGAACAGATTAATTGAAACATGGAAAATAGCTCTTTACTGGTAGATATGACGTTAAAATGCCATGGAATTTCCTAACTAGCATTACACAATGTAACTTGCTTCTAATACAAGAGGTACAAAAACTTGGGATTTCTATTAACCAATCAGTTTCAAGTCCCGACTTAGGAAAGATCATATTTAGTTATCCATATTCCTGCCAGCTCCACATCACAGTAGTCCAATGTGGGTAGAATTATCAACTTACTGTATATAATCTATCCACACCAACAATTGGAGTAGAATCCCTAATACGTCTTAGTAAATCTAATTTGAATGGACCCCTATACATTTGCACTATATGCATGCCATCCGTAGACATTTTAACGAATTTGATTTTTTAAAGGACACTCATTGTATGATAGAGAATATATACAAAATAGTGCATTAATTATTTCGTGAGTCATCAATATTGTGATAAAAGTAATTTTATTAGTGATTGATGGTAGAAACAGCAGTAGACCCCCACTATTCTGTTGCTGCACTCAAAAATTAAAAAGTTTAATTGGGCTGCATGTATTTATTTTGATGTCCTATGAAACAATTAAATTCAGACAATACAAAGCTCTGAGTGATATTGTCCACTGAAAATTTATTTACTGTAGTTTGGCAAATGAAGTGGCTATTATCTAATTCAAGTAATTTAGAACTAAAAGAAGTACTGTACTAGTGTACTGTAAGTTTCAAACAGCAATTGGGCGAGGGGTTGTTGCGTATACGTATTTATAGTACAAAACTAAGCATATTTTAATTAATTTATATTAC
Organism: Chrysogorgia sp. JL179-B06; assembly: GCA_035772405.1. NCBI lineage: Eukaryota > Metazoa > Cnidaria > Anthozoa > Scleralcyonacea > Chrysogorgiidae > Chrysogorgia > Chrysogorgia sp. JL179-B06. The sequence continues at coordinate 961,593 of JAYKKM010000385.1, read as the reverse complement.
TATATGTATGTACGGAAACTTAATGGTTGGCAAGGTGAAGAATGGTAAGTCTAAAATAATATCTCTTTTACTATATAAATTATTGCTCTTCGATTAAGGGGGTCCACTACAAAAAATAAATATTTTAGTGAATTTTAGAATTAACTGGTTAACCATATTAGAATAGATAATTGAAAGAATTTTTTCGATTGCAAAGATAGAAATGTGGAAAATTCGTAAAATTCCAAGGCTGGACTGCATTTTCCGCCTTAGCAACTCCCTTAGCAACGTATATTTGGATGCAAAAACTGCTTAATTTTCCATGTTGCGCACATTTTCTCCCGCACCACCTCTCCCTAAATGAAATTTTATTATATTTTAAAACATTAAGAGTGAATTGATTGGTGCGTGGGTAGTCACGTTACCGGTCTTCAGGCATATGTGATATTGTTTATTTTGGTTTAAGTTAGCGAGAGAAGTTTTGCAACGGGCGGCCGCTTTTGATTGGAATCAAACTGCTTTTAATTTAGTAGGGCTAAGTTTCCACATTGCCGTGTTTCACAGTTGGCGAGGACATCATTAAGACCAATGACCCGATCCCTGGTCCTGTAATAGAATATACAGGATCCTCTGGCTTTGTTGCTAACGAGGGAGGCTGTGACGGTAGGAAACTGGTTGCATCCGCCATTGTTGTTAAACATAAACACGACCCTAGAGCCGAAAGTGTAGAAGAAAAGATTTTTTTTAAACTTAGAATAATGAGTTAAAGTGTGCAATCTCTCGCTTAGGGTGTATTTGGAGTTCCCTTTTCGACTTCCGGTTTTAGTACGGTATTATTTACCCCAGTTGATAAAATCGGGCTACGGCTCATGTCATTTTTGGCTACGACTAGGCATAATGCTCTATATAGGTCTTTTTTCGTCGGGTGATGCATACGGCATGTGTTTATGTATAATGAACTAGTACTGTGTATGTATACTCTAATAACAATCCCCGTGCCACCAATTTGCGCGCCAATTCTTATGTCCCTTCGACCTTCTTCTCCAATGTAAAACAATAACATGACGATATCAACAAGAACACTCGCAAAAACTATAAACAGTAAAATTATAATCACTTCGTGACGATCAGTCCTTTGCTACTCAAGTCGAAAGTTTTGTAGATGAAATAAAGATATTACGAAACCTATCCGTGTAATCGTAAACTACAACCGTGTGAACAGTTTCGTCACACCATTTTAGACTTTTTGTTATACCCAAAGCAAACAAGTCCGCTAAGGTATACAGAATATACATTATATAACCACTGAGAATAAAGTAATAATGGCAATTCAAGCCGAGGAAGAAATGCGTCCTTGTTCCCGCAGATAAATATACTCCACCGAAAATTGTGTAAATCGTCCACCACGCGAAGCCCTACCTAGTCACAAACGAATGACTTAGACCCAAAGAATATAACCTGACATCGAAATGAAATGGTTAAGACCAAGAAAAAGAAGAAAAAAAGTAGGACATAACTTATAAGACTGGAGCTTTTTAAATAGTTATATCTTTATTGGACTGTCTATTGTTGTTTTGGTGCCATTATCTTATTAATAATTAGAAAGTTTAACTTTAAAGCCGTTTTTCTCAAAAGCCGATTCCTGATATTGCGCGCAGGATATCTCAAAAAATATTTAAGCTATCTTGATCAAATTTTCAACGCTAACAGTATATACATTTATCTTGGAGATGAAGCAAAATAATTGAATTATATTCAATTGTAATGAAATAGTAATAGTTTTAGTGAGAGCAATTGTACACATTTCTAGTGTTCAGACTGCCAAACTTTTATTATGGCTCCTATGTCAATAGTTCTGCTACACCTCCTAGACAATCTTGTTTGTGACTAAATAAAAGTTATTCCAGGTTTTTATCATTATTATTTATCTAGTTATCATGTTTATAAAAATACGCTCTTTTCACCATGGGGGGTGTCATATCTTGGTAACTATGGCAACAATGCATTGCAACAACATCTTTTTTTAGTCAGACTAACTCACCCAACAACCAAGGTATAAGTAGATTTTAATTATATTAAAAAGAAAAGAGGAAATTTTTATGGTAGTGGACCCCCTTTCCCCCCCCCCTCTTTTTTTTCAAGAATTAAGAATTTGAAACTCTTTGTGAAAGCTCTTCTTATGGAGTTTCAATGACTTGATCTTTAGGGAATCATTTTTGTTTAATAAGTACCAAAATAGCTTTTAATATATTTTATAATTATTAGGAATTTATATTTTGTATCTATCGTAGATTAGGACCATAGTGAAAACCACTTTGTGATCTAGGCTTCCTGGTTAAAGATTAAATTTACTTACTTACTTACTTACACCCCACCACTCGTACCCATTTGTTTTAATTCTCTGTTAGTTTTTTGATCTATGCATTCTGACAAAATCCTTTTTTTGTCTTTATAGATTTTTATAATCCCCATGGAGCTTCCATCTAGGACAATATATGGTAGCAACAAATGACAATTTATCTCTACAGAAAAGGATTATCACTTCCACCAACAAGGAAACTAAAAAAGATGGTGCTCTTTGTTTATTGTAAATTAAAGCATCTCCTCAACCTTTGGGACTACATCTATGTATGCTATAATCACACACTACATCTGATTCACAGTGGTTTCTATGATGGATTTGTGCACAAAGCTGTGTATGGAAAAACTGAACTGTACCACATGGAATTGTCTTCAAAAAATTACTTATCAACTTCGCAAAAATTAAGTGATTCATTTTAACAGTGGAAGCTTTATATTTTGTGCCATGGATAACCACAGTATTTGGTATAAATATTACAAGGTTCTTTCTTTTGGGAAAATAAACTACAGTGGATCCTGCAGTAATGTATTCCTGCACAAAGCTGTGCAATGTACAGTGTATAGATACACTGAACTGTACAGTTAACTGACTTCAAGAAACTACTTACCTCAAGTTTGTCAAAATCCAATGATTCGTCGACAATGGAAGGTACATACATTATATCTGTGTGTCATGGATGAATTTACCATATTGTTTTCTACATGTACGTACTGTATGCAGGAAATACAATATTACAAGTTCCTACTTCCTTGGGAAAATAAAGTAGTAGTTCCAATGATGTAGTCCTGGACAACAATTATAGTTTATTATGATTGTGCAGTCATGCAAGATCCTGAAAATATTGCATTGTCAACAAGGACTCCAACAAAATTTGGACAATATAAACAAAAACAATCGAGCAACAGCAAACTTCTACTAAACAATTTGTTCAGCTGTTCATTAATTTTGTCATAGCATCAGAAACTCTGAATTCCACTCACAGCTTTGTGCTAATAGAGTCATGGTGTGATGGTGATTCATCGTTCACGCATTATTTATTATTACTCTATTTTAATTTTCGAAACAGATTCTAAACATCAACTACATAACTACATAGTCTACATACATACTTACATTCAGCCAAAACCCTTGCCAATTATATTGAGATAAGTGTTAGTAATTTTTAATTAAAATTTTTTTATTAAAACAAAATAAAATGTGTATAATATTTATATTGCTGCGGCCATTACTTAACAATTATTCGCCGAAGGCGAATTGAATAATAACCAAGTCGAAGTCGAGGTTATTATTTACCGATATTCACCGAGCTTGAGGCGAATAATTGTTTTAGTATAAATACACAGGTGATTATATGGAAAAAGTCACTCTTTAAAATATTTCTTTAACATTTATTATTTCGTCGTCACTCACATTGACAAACCGGGCCGCCATTACGCATTAGGTGATTATCGTGAAATAATCCGAGATACAGTACTGCTCAGAATTAACCTAACGAAAAACGCGTTCGAAAGCGTTCCGAAAGCGTGCGGAACGGGTTCCATTCTCGTTCGGACGAGTTCGGAACGCGTTCCAAACGAAATCGGAACGCATAAGGTTCAAATATCGTGACCAAATCGGCCCCGGTTCGGCGATCTTCCCTGTTTTCCGAACGTTAATCGTTAATTGAATCTCTTTGAAATAGACTCTACTTCGGCCTGTCTCAACACACTGGGATAATTTAAACGATAGAAAACTGCGCAAACTCTACGACTGTTAAAATATATGTAAGAAACTGGATATAAACGGCGAACTGAATAGGCTTCTTTGCTCGTCGAATTCATCGAACTTCGAGCGCCGAGCAGTTTTGTGTCCCGATACTAAAGAGATCTTCGTTTAAATTTCTTTGAAATAGACTCTACTTCGGCCTGTTTCAAAACACTGGGATCATTTAAACGAAAGAAAACAGCGCTAACTCTACGACTTTTAAAATATATGTAAGAAACTGGGTATAAACGGCGGCTCTTACTTCGTGTACCGGACACAGAAATTTGCATGAGTAAAATATATAGAACTGCCTACTCTTCCCGTTTATTTTTCTAGGATAGGTTTAATTCATGAATTGAACAATTCCAGGACAAAAATAAACGAGATTTTTTGAACGAGGCAGTTCTACACAGTGCTAAATTTCTGTGTCCGGCACATGAAGTAAGAGCTTAACGGCGAACTGAATAGGCTTTCTTACCATGTAATTTGACAACATCAACATGCACCTCGAAATTCATCTTAGCTCGTCGAATTCATCAAACTTCGAGCGCCGAGCGGCTTCATTCTTCGATTAAGAGTGTCCCGATACTCAAGAGATCTTCGTTCTTCAAGCAAACCCAAGACACCACATACTTGAATTTGCAATATTGTTTTGACGTCTGATATATATTCTTTACGAAACACATGGCTTCGGCACGACATGCCATGATGCGAAGCGAAGCGGAAGCTAACTTGAGGCAGCGAGGATCAAAGCAACAAGTGAGCGACCAAATCATATATAAACGACATACAGTTATTTCAGTATTTTTCTAGACTAGTATAAATATATTTATAGATAAACTTAGGACGTAGCACTTCGCAAATATTCATGCATCAATCGTTAGCGATTGAACGTGACAACGGCGAAGACTTTCCGCGGTAGTCTTTATTTACTCTCCCGTTTAACGATATGATTTTTAATAGCGTTGAAAAAATCCTTCATTATAAACTTGGGGAAAATCACCCTTTCAAAGGACGGCAATTTTATGTGCTTTCTCCTTTAATCTCGTTTAATAAACGATATATCGCAAGCACTCCAACAACGAATTTAGTTTTGAAAATTGGCTAAAGTTGGAGATTAACGAAGCTAAATCAAAATTTCCGACGAATGTTTCAACCGAAGCCACAATGGCGTTCCGAACGCGTTTGGAACGAGTTCCGAACGCGTTTAGAACGAGTTCCAACCTCGTTCCGAACGCGTTCGGAACGAGTTCGGAACGCGTTTGGAACGAGTTCCGAACGCGAACGCAGTGTTAGGTTATTTCTGAGCAGTACTGTAGTTTGACCAATCAGCGCGCACGATTTTCTTTAATCACCTCTGTATTTATACTAAAAACGCTTATTTGATAAATGAATCATTACATGTGTCGTCATTTCCGCTTTCGATCTAATCCCTTAGATACGCACAACAGCACAAGTTCTTCGCACTGCGCACGAGGTCTGTTACACTATTTTGGTACGAGCGATTCTGCGAGCGAAACTTTCTGTTATCAAGAGCCACCGTATCAAGGTAAGACCGTAAGACAACCATAATAAATGTTTACACATGTAGACTAACTTAACGGAAATATGGCTGATGAATATACATAATATATATGAATATTTATAAATCAAACCAGGATCAAACGAGAGCCTGGAGAGGACACGTTTCAGCCTGTGCCTCGTTTGATCGCTAACTTTCGACGACTTGTCTTATATATCTGGCCACTTTTCTATACCATCAGTGCAAAACTTGCGATGACTGATCTTGCCGTTTGAACGGTTTCACATAAACAGATAAAGCATTGTTTATTTGTTTTACTTTACTGTCTGCCCTCGACGCTCGTGTCTGCCAAAACATTTTTGTGTGTTTCTATTACCTACAATCGTGTTTCATTATAGATATTAAACGATAAAATAGTTTTTGTCCATAAAATTGCTATTAATAAAAGGTCATCGAGTTTCTCTCTTCAACATTTTCTCTAGGCAGGCAATTCTACGCAACATATTAAAATAAATTTGACCATTTGTTGGACAAAATGGCACAGAAGAATCAAGGTAAATTTACTAAGTATAATGCAGTAAATGCACCTATCATTGTTTATGCCTCCAAGGCTGAGAAAAGGGTGGGGAGTAGAGTTTTTTCTAAAAATATAAATACAGTAGGTAAATGCCCCAATGGGATGCCACACATCTCCTTCTATGAAATGATCAAATTCCCCACCGCGAGATATCATAGTGATACACTGTTATTTTCAACGAGTAGTTTTAACTCTTTTTAGAGGATCAAAGTTAACTCCATGCGGGTGAGTTATTTTACAGGAGTACCGTATCTGAAAGTTATCCCTTACGCCGGAGTTAACCGTCTCAACTGGGGTTACGCAAACTCTTTTAGAGGAGTTAAAACTTGTCGGAGTTATTTAAACTCTATTTTGGGGGTGAATTCCTGAGATAAGATCTCAATCATAACAAACACGATCAAAATACACGCGTAAACAACAATTTATGTTTTTGTGTTCTTTATTTCTGTTTTATTAAATAATATTTAATGATAATTTTTAATACAGACCGCTAAGGCCTAGCCTACGTATAGACGGCGGAATATTCAGTGCCGATTAATCAGGGACGGATACGCCGGTTCAATCGTCGAACTTATATGATTCTTCCGAACCGGCGAGTTTGAATAATTAAGTTCGACTCGAGCTGTCGAGAATTTCGACTTCGTTTGGTTGATAGGCTCGACAACTAATTCAAACGTCATACTTCTCATGCACCAGTCAATATAAACCCCCGCACCCCCCCCCCCCCGGCCGGGACATAGCCGGCATTAGCGGGAATTTTCTGTGATTGGACAAGAAAAACGGCCGCGCGTACTGGGGTATTTTACAACTTTTGAACTGTATACAAAAATTACCGGGGGACATGACCGGGGCATTTTACCCTAGTGGAGAATAAATTTGTATGGAAATTCCCGGTTGGCAATGCATCATTGGGCTTTAGATTGGAATATAAGAAAAAAGCTGTCCTCAAAAACAGCCCCTAATGTGCTGTGAAACCTCGCTATTGCCAGGCCTCTGGTGCAGTATGAAAAAATTGTGTTAACTGTTCTCATTAAATTTTTGTTTTGAATGTTGTGTTTGCTTTAAAATGGTGGGGCATTTGACCAGGGCTTTTTCTGCTATTAGAATTAAAAACTGCCCTGGGATGCGGGGCATTATACGGCATTTGACCTATGTGGAAGTCAAATGCCCTGCTATGTCCCGGCCGGGGGGGTGCAGGGGTTTATATTGACTGGTGCAACATGAACCGAACCTATACGGCCGAGTATTTTTACGAGTTTCTGAATTCGTGTGTATTTTAAAAATGGTAAAATGCCCGACAATATTATCGCACAAACAACACAATGGGATATTTATTATATTACTTGTATTTTATGATTTGTAAAGTATTTTCAAAGCCATTAAAAATTAAAATCTATCTTCGGGATGGAATATGACAACTCGCAAAGAAGCCAGCAAAATACTTGAATCTGATTGGAGAAAAATTACAAACAGCGAAAACCTGTCAATCAAGTTTTTACTGAGGCAAACGAAATTTTAATTAATTTTTAAGTTCGTAACTGCCGCCGCCTCAGCAAAGAAAGTTTGAAGATATGCGAAGCCTCAAAAACAATACAAATGAATTGTAAAATGTATAACTATTATGACAGAAAAGTACGTTGCTTAAAGTTATTCCTCGCTGGCGAACCTGACGACTGGTCGAAGCTTCAAGAACCAGAACCGACTTCAGCCGGCAAATTGCCATCACCGAACGAAAAGGAGCAGTCCTGAGAACATGGTTGATGCCGGTTTGAAAGGGATGACGAATTGGTGGATAAAGACTGTAAAACTCGTTCTTCGGTCTTGTCGATGCTTTCATTTCCTCGACGTGTTTAATACCGCTCAACTTCAGGGACATGTCTTTCAAGTTTGTTGCTGTTCAGACGCTTCAGAATAATTGTCCAAAGACTTCAAATTTATTTGTCAAGCCAACCAATATTTAATTAATGGTCGGCATTCGCGTGGCGTAGTGTGGAAATCATTGTCCGACGAACGGAATATATATGATTGGTGAAGCGACCACGGATATAGTCCTGGTGCAACGCTGATGTATTGTACACTGTTATTTTCAACGAGTAGTTTTAACTCTTTTAAGAGGATCAAAGTTAACTCCGGGTGGGTGAGTTATTTTACACGAGTTATTTTAACTCTACTTTTTGGAGTACCGTATCTGAAAGTTATCCCTTACGCCGGAGTTAACCGTCTCAACTGGGGTTACGCAAACTCTTTTAGAGGAGTTAAAACTTGTCGGAGTTATTTAAACTCTATTTTGGGGGTGAATTCCTGAGATAAGATCTCAATCATAACAAACACGATCAAAATACACGCGTAAACAAAATACATGTTCTTTATTTGTTTTATTAAATAATATTTAATGATAATTTTTAATACAGACCGCTAAGGCCTAGCCTACGTATAGACGGCGGAATATTCAGTGCCGATTAATCAAGGACGGATACGGAGCGTCTGCACGCATGCTAGCTAAGGCCCGGTTCAATCGTCGAACTTATCATTCTTCGATCCGAACCTAATTCAGCGAGTTTGAATAATTAAGTTCGACTCGAGCTGTCGGGAATTTCGACTTCGTTTGGTTGATAGGCTCGACAACTAATTCAAACGTCATACTTCTCATGAACCGAACCTATATACGGCCGCGTATTTTTACGAGTTTCGGAATTCGGGTGTATTTTAAAATTGGTAAAATGCCTGGCTGAATATTATCGCACAAACAACTCAATGGGATATTTATTATATTACTTGTATTTTTGATTTGTAAAGTATTTTCAAAGCCATTAAAATCTATCTTCCGGGGGGTATATGAAAACTCGATAAAGAAGCCAGCAAAATACTTGAATCTGATTGGAGAAAAATTACAAACAGCGAAAACCTGTCAATCAAGTTTTTAGGCAAACGAAATTTTAATTAATTTTTAACTGCGAAGCCTCAAAAACAATACAAATGAATTGTAAAATGTATATTACTATTATGACAGAAAAGTACGTTGCTTAAAGTTATTCCTCGCTGCTGTCCAGAACTTGAATCGCTTAATTAATCGTGGCGAACCTGACGACTGGTCGAAGTTTGAAGAACCAGAACCGACTCCAGGCAAATTGCCATCACCGAACGAAAAGGAGCAGTCCTGAGAACATGGTTGATGCCGGTTTTGAAAGGGAGGACGAATTGGTGGATAAAGACTAAAACTCGTTCTTCGGTCTTGTCGATGCTTTCATTTCCTCGACGTGTTTAATACCGCTCAACTTCAGGGACATGTCTTTCAAGTTTGTTGCTGTTCGGACGCTTCAGAATAATTGTCCAAAGCGAGGTCCAAAGGCAAAGACTTCAAATTTATTTAGCAAGCCAACCCAATGATGTTTAATTAATGGTCGACATTCGCGTGGCGTAGTGTGGAAATCATTGTCCGACGAACGGAATATACATGTATATGATTGGTGAAGCGACCAGATATGAGTTTGACCAAGTGGTTGTCGCTGTTATACCAAACTATTTCGGAGCTTGGGGCTGATTGCTGTCAAATGAAATCGCGAATCTGGATTTCTGGCGAGATAAGACTTGAAAAAAGCGACCGGGCAACGTGGGCCTTTCTTGGCGTACATTTTGGGAGAAAAAAGGCTCTGTCAGCCAACTGTCGACGTACTCGTTTACCTCAGGAGCTAGCGGCTGCGAAGGAGACTATAGACGTGAATGAAATTCACTAAACACGAGCCAAAAACTACAGTATCTCGTTTACCGAGCTATGGCTCGCCTCCATGCAAGTTTATCAGGAAGAGACCGATATTGAGTTATTTTATTTATACAAACTTGTGTTTAAAAGTAAAAATATTTGTTACGATAGTGTTTAAAATAAAGACATGCAAATGCATTTGACTCGAAATCATGGAGTTTATTTTTATATTTTAACCCTAATTTCTGGAGTAAAATTAACTCTTCATTGCCGAGTTATTCGTTGAAAATGACAGTGTACCAATTGTGAGTTTGGCCAAGTGGTTGTCGCTGTTATACCAAACTATTTCGGAGCTTGGGGCTGATTGCTGTCAAATAAAATCGCGAATCTGGATTTCTGGCGAGATAAGACTTGAAAAAAGCGACCGGGGCCTTTCGTGGCGTACATTTTGGGAGAAAAAAGGCTCTGTCAGCCAACTGAGACGGGAATGAAATTCACTCATATAAACACGAGCCAAAAGCTATCTCGCTTACCTCGGTATGGCTCGCCTCCTGTATGCAAGTTTATCAGGAAGAGACCGATATTGAGTTATTTTATACAAACTTGTGTTAAGTAAAAATATTTGTTACGATAGTATTTAAAATAAAGACACGCAAGTGCATTTAACTCGAAAACATGCATGGAGTTTATTTTTATATTTTAACCCAAATTTCTGGAGTAAAATTAACTCTTCATTGCCGAGTTATTTTTAACTCCGAAAAGAAGAGTAACATTTAACTCCAAAAATCGGATTGTTCTGGACTCAAAATTTAAACCCCGATTCTGGAGTTAAAACTACTCGTTGAAAATAACAGTGTAGTACTTAGCAACATAAATTTAGGTCTCTCAAACGTCCTTCACGATCTGGCACAACATAGTCAATTTGTGTATTGCTGACAAAAGATGGTAAAAAGTCCCCAGTGAGGGCTAATGTACAACGGAAAATATGTTTTGGTGATTTAATGTCTTGACATTCACTGCCTCACTCTTGTTCACATAATTATTTTTAGAGTTACCAGATGTCAATGGCTATATACACTCTGTCTCACCAATTAAAAAATCTGGTGGTTCTATACATATGTAAACTGCAACATCCAAACAGAATCTACCATCATTAAAGCTGCGTGTTTTGCAGTTGAGAAGAAGCATACTTTAGATACTCTCGCAGAACAGAAATCACCTGTTAAGATAACAAAATACAACATAAGCAAGAAGTATGGGAGAGATGATATGGTCATCACCAAACAAACTACATTCACCCCATCAGCACACTCCTTTGACTACAAAAGCCTCGACAATAACATCCAAATTTCCACCTTATCCCAAGTCACCTCCAACCAACTGGTACCTATAAAAGGATATGTGAAAAACCTGTCTGCAACAAAGACTGTCGTTTTACAAGAATCCCAAGTAAAAAAGCAAGAATGCTACATTGTCGATCCCACTGGATCCATCAAGCTTGTGCTTTGGGGGAGCCACACCGATACCCTAGAGGAACACTAAAGATATTTTTTCAATAGAGTCAGAGTAAAGGTTACTAAAGATCAAAGGTACCTTAACACACCAAAGAACGACACAGAATGCACCATAAAACCAGCTGAACCCTTCCCAGAGCAACTTCCAACTGTAGAAGTTGTATCCAACATAAAAGAGGTAGTAGCAGATATCATTGGAGTATCGAACATAGCAAAGATCCAGTGCTGTTATTCATGCCATAAAAAGGTCATTATAAAAGGCACACTGGCATTCCGTGAAAATTGTAGCATGAGCGAAAAGGTCAATCATTGCAAGATTCAGTGCTATTTTCGTCTCCTTGTCCAAACCACTCAGGACCCACATCAAAACCTCAGCCTTACCGTTTTCAGTGATGTTGCCAATAAGCTCAAAAATCTATGTCACCTGGAACATTCAGCATCAGAAGAAAAACTCACTGAAGCTATCCTAGACCTATAGGCACTGTAATTCTTGCATATGATACCCAAACACACAAACTGATAGATGTGGAACTGCTAACTGTGTAGTCTTAACATTCAGAACACTATTACCATATGATACCCAAACATACAAATTGCTACATGTGGAACTGCTGACTAGTGTATAGTCTAACATTCAGAACACTATCATTTTGCAAACTATTAATCATGTTATTGTTCCTGTTATTTTTAAAGAAAATATATTTTCTATTTGTTTTGTCCCATTGATCTATCTGTATATGTACCTGGTTATTTGTTGATTCAAAAATATCTATAATTATTAATATAGCTGGCACCAGAAAATCTTAATTCTCAATGTTTAATCTTTCCTGCCTGAAGTTCATTTGAGAAAAATGTAGTAAGTGGGTCTTCTGACCCTAACAAGTGAAAGTTACTGCTACTGGCAAACTTGAAGCAACATGACTCGGCACTGCTGGCTGCCAGGCCCTGGTGTTGACCTACTGTGCTATACTATAAGTATAAAATCAGAGTATATCCATAATTTTTCAATAACATATTACGACTCCATTTCGTCCTTCAGGCAGCACTTTCCTTGCGATAGTAACTTCTAGTAATAATTATTATTATTAACAGTGTCGTTCGAAATTTAAACACGATGAATGTAAATGTCAAGAGGAAGTTTGATAGGGGTATCCTCGATATATGTCTTAGAAACGTACACAAAGTACCTTCAAACAATTTACTATCTAACTAATAAAGACAAATTTCAACTTCATACCGTCAAAATTGAATTAAAAGTAGAAACAATCTTAAGATTAAACACTTTATAGCCTTTTTATAGTTTCAACTTACATTTTTCTAGCGTATAAAGTATTTGACAGTTAACCTTTTTGAAGATTTGCTGAGCTTGAGACAATAGACCCCTTGCAGTGACTTATATTAACTATGTTGCAGGGCAATTTGACAAATCGAAATCTCCACCGTTCAAAGTAGCGCATACCCAATACAAATTACATAATTTAAGGGGGCGATTATACATGAGGCGAGTTGGCCCGTGGGTTGGCCCGGTAAGCTGGGGCTAGCTCGGAGAGCAGCGATGAGTTTTGAATTGACGACGATGATTTCAACAGAAAATTCGCAATTATACCTAGGAAATGTTGCTTCACTTGAGCAAAGTTACGTTAGTTTTACTGTAGTTTACACTGTTATCTATGCTGATGAAATTGTTGTAAGTATCGTTAATAAAACGATTGTCATTGTCTTGACTATCTCGCGAAAACGTCTTCACGAAGACTAATTAATTTATTAAGTCTTCGCTACGTCTCGAAAGGTTTTTACGCTTTCTCTGAGCCATTTCAGCAATATTTATTCACACAATCAAGTAAATAAACGCGCGACAGAACGATCCAAACAGTTTTTCAGCCCACCTTGCTGGGCTAACTCGGCAAAAAGCCGATTACATGCATGGGGAAAAGGTGAAATTTTCAACTCGCTTAACCGAATTGGCTGGCCCGCCACCGAGCAACCGGGGGCCCGGCAAGGCGGGTCAGCTCGGTTGCCATATGAACGAAATTTTGAAGCAAGAGATGATAAATATAAAAAGCAGGCTAACTCGGTTAACCGGGTCAACTCGCCTCATGTAATCGGCCCCCAATATTTTTCTGCTTTCTTTCTTTAATAAATAGATCCTTTGTCGAGTGGTGGGGATATAAAAATATGCTTCAAAATTTAGTTTAATGAATAAAATCCTGCGGAATTTCCTTTTGAAGATGGATTTCGTACCTTGTTCTAACTGTTGGGCCAATAAAAATAATGAAATAATTTCGTGCTTTTTAAATATCAATGCACTGTTATTTTCAGGGAGTTATTTTAACTCCAAAAAAAGGTTCAAAATAATCCGTTTTGTGCAGTTAAAACTACACCCGTTTTTGGACTTAGTTAAAAACCAACCCGTGTTTCGGAGTTAAAAATTATCTCGCGTCCCTGGGGTCTGGGGTGAAATTTCACTTTCGGAAGCCAACGTGTGGTTTGTACGCGACCGCTCGGCCCGGGCACAGGGAGCCGTAACGTCTATTAGTGAAGCGAGTTTAACAGTAAATCGGGTTTATTTGGTATTTTTTTACACAATAATTGTATTAAATCGCTATTAAAATGTTCTTACTTGTTAATTTTGTCGACAATCAGGACAAATTACAGGCAACCAGACCAGAAAGGCCCGTTGGCTGTGCTTGCCCCGCCCCCTTCGTTAGCGTGGGGCAAGCACAGTCAACGGCCCTTCCGAATTGATGTAAACACTGACTCGTTGCCTTTCTGGTCTGGTTGCCTGTAATTTGTCCTGATTGTCGACAAAATTAACAAGTAAGAATAATTTAATAGCGATTTAATACAATTATTGTGTAAAAAATACCAAATAAACCCGATTTACTGTTAAACTCGCTTCACTAATAGACGTTACGGCTCCCTGTGGCTCGGGCTTGCTTAACTTAAACTTACTTAATTAACCTACAATCAGGTGCAAAAATTATGAGACTTTTCGCATTTTCCAACTGTTTTGTAACAATGTAACCCCCCCCCCCCCCCCCCCCCCCCCCCGCCCCCCCCCCCCACCCCCCCCCCCCCCCCCCCCCCCCCCCCCCCCCCCCCCACCCCCCCCCCCCCCCCATATTCAATGTTGAAAAAACATTTTTAGCTGGCTCTTTGCCTCAGTATCATTTTAGCAACATTGTATGAGGGGGGAGGGGGAAAATGATGAGCTTGTCTCAATAATTTTTGCACTTGATTGTAGGTTCCGCGACTAATCCGCTGCGCCACCCGATCACTCTATCATTTAAAGTAGTATTTATCGTATATAATGAATTATCAAAAGCACTTACGAATCTTATTTTCGTTTTCAAATTTTTGACCTACTTAGCTTGTAATAAATTTTAAACTAGAAATACGAATTCGCAATAATCCCCTCGCCCGCCTTTTCTACCACTACGACCCCCACCCCTGCAGTGCCCAGACCGCGTCTGTTGATTGTAGATTTTGAACGCTATCTCGGCCAATATTTACTCGATTTCAATTCTGAAAACAGTTTTGGAATTACGGTGTCCACATATTACGAGAACGTGTATACCCTTCGTAAAATACCAACCCCACACGATAAGAAGCTTTTTCTCGAGCTTTCACTATTTTGTAGTGGCGAAGCAGGCATGATAAATGGTCATGATATGTAAACTCTAAGATGAATTACATATTATTCAAAATTCAGAAATATATTGTTTTCAAAATATGCAGATGATTATAATTTAGCAAAGCATGACCAAATGCCATGGCCAGCCGCCAACTGATAGCTCAGAGACCCAGGGAGCGATTATAGAATATCAGTCAACTTTTTAACTTAAATTTACTGACTTAAATCAAGAATGTGAAATCGTATTTATTAATAACTTTTAGCTAAGTAATTTTAGCTATGTAATTTTAAAGAACGAAGCAATTCTAGTATGACAATTTTCAACAATTTGACACGGTTTAATGACCATTTAATACCGGACACAGAAATTTGCATGAGTAAATTTTAGTTAGCACTGTTATAGAACTGGCTCGTTCTTTAAAAATCCCGTTTATTTTATATATAATAGGTTTAATTCATAAATTGGAGAACTCCAGGACAAATTGCATGTAATGAATTGCAGTACGGTGTTTTGATATGGAGCAACTGGCAAGCTCGGGCTGTGCGCTCAGGAACGTTTCTTTGCCCGTATATACTCATATTCTGTGCTCATATTGAACTCGACTTTTCCTTTTGTCTTTTCTAAAAATTAGTTCCACGTGATATCTCACATAACAAAGGAAAATTTTATTTTCCGCCCTGCAGGTGGAGATTCGACGCTTGGCGGTTTTCAACTAGGCGAATATTTTCGCGCGAAGCGAATTTCTATATTCATATTTTTGATTAGTTCCAGCTGAGAGCTCATAAGTGACACGTAGAACGTAATTGGACAACCATACTGTAGTTGGGACAAAGTATTATTCAATTCATAATATCAGGCTGGGTTTTAGCCTGATGTTATGAATTACAATAAGTTTTATCTCGACACAGAACACGTCATTTTGACGCGCAGTGGACATTACGAACTGGCCGCTTGCTAGAAAAATTTACCCAATAGTATTATTGCATAATATGTGGTGATTTTAAGATTGATTGGCTATCAGATGAAGGTCAGAAACAGCAGATAATTAAAATATTTGGTTCCTCATATCAGCAAAAGTTGCATCTACTTTATATATGGATCTACTTTATATATAATGGATCATTTTGGATCATCTGTACACCAATATCGAAGACGAATACGCGTTACAAGTGGAATATATGAATCCTATTTTTCAGACCACAAACCGGTGTAGTGTGCCTTAAAATAGATGAGACATGTATATACATATAATACATGTACATCATAATGTTCGCTTCATAATATGTCTACTACCAAACGTAATTTTGGAATATTAATCAAACTAAACCTTAATTGTTTAAACAACCTGTTAACAAACATCTTTTGTATACTATAATAAAATTGTCGTATATTATGTAATAAAAGATTGCTGGTAGCATATAGGAATAACGAGGCCATTGGTTGCGTTATAAAACAACCCATGGTTATAAGCAAGCATATATGAGCGACCTTTAGGGCTTTTTCACCTATCCCTCGTTTTGAACGTTGTCTCGATCAATATTTAACCGTTTTCAATTGTGAAAACAGATTTGGAATTGGCGAGTGTAAATACATAACACACGTACCTAATATAATATATATATATATATATACACTGCACTAGCAATCGCAGGGTCGCGGGTTCAATTCCTACCGGAAGGCCGCTAAGTTGCATTTTTCGCAACTGGTCCCGGTTTGGTCTTAAAATGTATGTATTCCAACACTCGAAATTTTCCTTCACCATAAATCCTTTCAACATGTAGTTTGATCGAGTGAAATGCCAAATATTACCTATATATATATATATATATATATATATATATATATATATATATATATATATATATATATATATATATATATATATATATATATATATATATATATATATATATATATATATATATATATATATATTTATTAAGTGAAAAAGCTGTCGCTACTCGAGTTTCACGCTTATACGCGATCGTCAGGCAACTGACAGATTCGATCTAGTTAAACTCTATTTACATGATGAAACGAGGTGTCGTGTTACGTGTCTGCATTTACTAAAAAGTTCAGAGCGTCTGTTCAGTAGTTCGTGTTTCCGGTCCTTCAGTAGGATTAGTTTTTCTTCCAAGCACAAGTTACACCTTCGTGAGCCGATTTTGTAGGCGGGAATTTTCTTTCTTAGCGACCAATTTATCTTGAACGCGCGCTTAGAATCACTCAATTTCCAAATATACTTTGACAGTTCCGTTTCATCGGCGTATTTTCTGTGTGAAAACGACTTTGTGTGGTTTCGGTATCTGTTCTTGAATGGACCGCCCGTTACGCCTACGTACGATTTCGTCTTGTTGGTAGACCACGCTTTCTGACAGGCATTTCTTCTCGATTGGGCATTCGTCTGGTCGTCTGCAGTTGCATTCGTTTGTGTTTTGAGTGTTCGTTTGTTGTTTAGTGTGTTGGTTGAGTATTTTGTTGTTATGTTGGGAAATAAAAGATTTCATGTTAGGTAGGCAGCTGTAACTGACTCGTACAGTATGTCGGTTGAATATGCTATATAGTTTGTTGGAAGGGGGGAAATGTTTGTCAAGTAGTGATAGAAAGTCTCGCCCTATGTTCGTTTGAACGTTCTTACTAAAAGGTGGGTTATACCAAATAGCGTTGCATAGTCTGTTCCGTTTTCGTTGTTGATTATTGGTTTGTACGTACCGTCAGTTAGGTCAAACGTTATGTCAAGGAAATTCACGCGTTTCAGGCTAGCATCGGCCGTGATTTTTAGGCCGAAATTTGCGAAGATTTGGATCAGATCTTTGCGCGCCTTGTCAGCTAATCTTCCGGAGGTGGTGGTGATAGCTGCTAGGCCGTCGTCTCGGTATAATCCAATTTGGTTTCCAAATCGGTTCTCGAGCGTGCTGAGGAAAAATAGGCCAACTAGTTCACATATTTCGGCGCCGTCATAGCTGCCCATGGTTACGTCAAAAAAGTTGAGCGAGTTTTGTTTTGTCCATGCTTTGCCGTTGTTAAAAAGGAGGGATTTTCTTGCATGTTTGATGATTTTGATGTCATTTTCGGAAATAGTGGTGAATTGCTTAGACCAATTGATGGCGTCATCTAGTAATTGTTCGGAAATGGATGGATAAAAATTTACGATGTCGAACGATAAAAACGTGTGTCTATTCTTGTTGGGTATATTGGTAAACCACGATATCGTATCGTCGGAGTTGCGCCACTGGTTGCTTCGGGTTTCGTTACGGATATCGGTGTTGATACGGTCAAGAATGGACTTGCTGACCTTTCCGAGATTACTCTTGGCAGGGTTAATAAGTCGGCATTGCGGGTGGTTCTCGAAATTGTCCTTGTGGTCTTTAAGGGATATGAAGGCTTTCGATTGCGCCATAGGCTCTATACGGTTGCTTATCTTTAATCCGTCGGCTATTTGTTTCAGTTCATCGTTGATACTGTTCATGCTATTCTCCTCTGCCAATTTATAGGTTTTTGTTACGTTTTCCGTCAGTAACTTGATGTATGTAGGCGCGTCCATCTCGTACATATTTCTCGTTTTGTCCGCGGGGACGAAGAGGTTGTTTGATGATGTGATCTTCCGTTTATCGTCATCTAGAGATTTGCTAAACTCGTCGTTGCCGTCTCGGAATTGGGTGTTAGAGATCATCTTAATAACGTCGTCTTCAAAGCCTTTCAACTCTGGTACGTGTGGCGGGCTTCGCGTGGACTTTAAACCATACATATTCGTTTTCTGTGCGTCTTTGCTGTCACCGTGTAGGAAGAAGTGTGCTTTCCATCGCATGCGGTGGATAACACTCTCAGTTTTGTCGATTATGTTGCGTCGGTATTCATCATGAGTTGGTAGACCAATGTTCTTTAGAGAATAATTAAATCGGATCTGCTGCATTTTCACCGTGTGAGTTCCAAGCCAATAAGAGCGCTCAACTAAGGTTAGGAGCGAGATTATACCAAGAAGAATATGTAACAAAGTAACACAGTTGGCAAAAGGTTTTAGAGCGCTCAATACCATTATAGGTAGAGCGAATATTTATTAAGTGAAAAAGCTGTCGCTACTCGAGTTTCACGCTTATACGCGATCGTCAGGCAACTGACAGATTCGATCTAGTTAAACTCTATTTACATGATGAAACGAGGTGTCGTGTTACGTGTCTGCATTTACTAAAAAGTTCAGAGCGTCTGTTCAGTAGTTCGTGTTTCCGGTCCTTCAGTAGGATTAGTTTTTCTTCCAAGCACAAGTTACACCTTCGTGAGCCGATTTTGTAGGCGGGAATTTTCTTTCTTAGCGACCAATTTATCTTGAACGCGCGCTTAGAATCACTCAATTTCAAAATATACTTTGACAGTTCCGTTTCATCGGCGTATTTTCTGTGTGAAAACGACTTTGTGTGGTTTCGGAATCTGTTCTTGAATGGACCGCCCGTTACGCCTACGTACGATTTCGTCTTGTTGTTGTCAACTGTGGTAACATCAGCTTGGTAGACCACGCTTTCTGACAGGCATTTATTCTCGATTGGGCATTCGTCTGGTCGTCTGCAGTTGCATTCGTTTGTGTTTTGAGTGTTCGTTTGTTGTTTAGTGTGTTGGTTGAGTATTTTGTTGTTATGTTGGGAAATAAAAGATTTCATGTTAGGTAGGCAGCTGTAACTGACTCGTACAGTATGTCGGTTGAATATGCTATATAGTTTGTTGGAAGGGGGGAAATGTTTGTCAAGTAGTGATAGAAAGTCTCGCCCTATGTTCGTTTGAACGTTCTTACTAAAAGGTGGGTTATACCAAATAGCGTTGCGTTGTCTGTTCCGTTTTCGTTGTTGATTATAGTTAGGGTAGTCGTTTCCGTTCTGCGCGGGTGGTTCGTATGTGAGGTTTGTGTCAAAATTGCTGTGTTTTAAGGCGTCGTTGTAGAGCGGTGCGGCAGCGTCGAATGTTCGTTTGTCGCATGAGAGTTTGTTGATGCGTTTGTTGATTGATAATGGTAGTTGGCGTAGTATGGAGGGGGGTGGTTAGATAGTCGGTTAACGTAAAGTGGTTCGTCGTTAGGTTTTCTGAATGGTTTGTACGTACCGTCAGTTAGGTCAAACGTTATGTCAAGGAAATTCACGCGTTTCAGGTTAGCATCGGCCGTGATTTTTAGGCCGAAATTTGCGAAGATTTGGATCAGATCTTTGCGCGCCTTGTCAGCTAATCTTCCGGAGGTGGTGGTGATAGCTGCTAGGCCGTCGTCTCGGTATAATCCAATTTGGTTTCCAAATCGGTTCTCAAGCGTGCTGAGGAAAAATAGGCCAACTAGTTCACATATTTCGGCGCCGTCATAGCTGCCCATGGTTACGTCAAAAAAGTTGAGCGAGTTTTGTTTTGTCCATGCTTTGCCGTTGTTAAAAAGGAGGGATTTTCTTGCATGTTTGATGATTTTGATGTCATTTTCGGAAATGGTGGTGAATTGCTTAGACCAATTGATGGCGTCATCTAGTAATTGTTCGGAAATGGATGGATAAAAATTTACGATGTCGAACGATAAAAACGTGTGTCTATTCTTGTTGGGTATATTGGTAAACCACGATATCGTATCGTCGGAGTTGCGCCACTGGTTGCTTCGGGTTTCGTTACGGATATCGGTGTTGATACGGTCAAGAATGGACTTGCTGACCTTTCCGAGATTACTCTTGGCAGGGTTGATAAGTCGGCATTGCGGGTGGTTCTCGAAATTGTCCTTGTGGTCTTTAAGGGATATGAAGGCTTTCGATTGCGCCATAGGCTCTATACGGTTGCTTATCTTTAATCCGTCGGCTATTTGTTTCAGTTCATCGTTGATACTGTTCATGCTATTCTCCTCTGCCAATTTATAGGTTTTTGTTACGTTTTCCGTCAGTAACTTGATGTATGTAGGCGCGTCCATCTCGTACATATTTCTCGTTTTGTCCGCGGGGACGAAGAGGTTGTTTGATGATGTGATCTTCCGTTTATCGTCATCTAGAGATTTGCTAAACTCGTCGTTGCCGTCTCGGAATTGGGTGTTAGAGATCATCTTAATAACGTCGTCTTCAAAGCCTTTCAACTCTGGTACGTGTGGCGGGCTTCGCGTGGACTTTAAACCATACATATTCGTTTTCTGTGCGTCTTTGCTGTCACCGTGTAGGAAGAAGTGTGCTTTCCATCGCATGCGGTGGATAACACTCTCAGTTTTGTCGATTATGTTGCGTCGGTATTCATCATGAGTTGGTAGACCAATGTTCTTTAGAGAATAATTAAATCGGATCTGCTGCATTTTCACCGTGTGAGTTCCAAGCCAATAAGAGCGCTCAACTAAGGTTAGGAGCGAGATTATACCAAGAAGAATATGTAACAAAGTCACACAGTTGGCAAAAGGTTTTAGAGCGCTCAATACCATTATAGGTAGAGCGAATATTTATTAAGTGAAAAAGCTGTCGCTACTCGAGTTTCACGCTTATACGCGATCGTCAGGCAACTGACAGATTCGATCTAGTTAAACTCTATTTACATGATGAAACGAGGTGTCGTGTTACGTGTCTGCATTTACTAAAAAGTTCAGAGCGTCTGTTCAGTAGTTCGTGTTTCCGGTCCTTCAGTAGGATTAGTTTTTCTTCCAAGCACAAGTTACACCTTCGTGAGCCGATTTTGTTGG
Source organism: Chrysogorgia sp. JL179-B06 (assembly GCA_035772405.1). Classification (NCBI taxonomy): domain Eukaryota; kingdom Metazoa; phylum Cnidaria; class Anthozoa; order Scleralcyonacea; family Chrysogorgiidae; genus Chrysogorgia; species Chrysogorgia sp. JL179-B06. The sequence goes on along the minus strand of JAYKKM010000385.1, from coordinate 939,894 downwards.
CGGGAATTTTCTTTCTTAGCGACCAATTTATCTTGAACGCGCGCTTAGAATCACTCAATTTCCAAATATACTTGACAGTTCCAAATCCAAATCTTCGCAAATTTCGGCCTAAAAATCACGGCCGATGCTAACCTGAAACGCGTGAATTTCCTTGACATAACGTTTGACCTAACTGACGGTACGTACAAACCATTCAGAAAACCTAACGACGAACCACTTTACGTTAACCGACTATCTAACCACCCCCCCTCCATACTACGCCAACTACCATTATCAATCAACAAACGCATCAACAAACTCTCATGCGACAAACGAACATTCGACGCTGCCGCACCGCTCTACAACGACGCCTTAAAACACAGCAATTTTGACACAAACCTCACATACGAACCACCCGCGCAGAACGGAAACGACTACCCTAACTATAATCAACAACGAAAACGGAACAGACAACGCAACGCTATTTGGTATAACCCACCTTTTAGTAAGAACGTTCAAACGAACATAGGGCGAGACTTTCTATCACTACTTGACAAACATTTCCCCCCTTCCAACAAACTATATAGCATATTCAACCGACATACTGTACGAGTCAGTTACAGCTGCCTACCTAACATGAAATCTTTTATTTCCCAACATAACAACAAAATACTCAACCAACACACTAAACAACAAACGAACACTCAAAACACAAACGAATGCAACTGCAGACGACCAGACGAATGCCCAATCGAGAATAAATGCCTGTCAGAAAGCGTGGTCTACCAAGCTGATGTTACCACAGTTGACAACAACAAGACGAAATCGTACGTAGGCGTAACGGGCGGTCCATTCAAGAACAGATACCGAAACCACACAAAGTCGTTTTCACACAGAAAATACGCCGATGAAACGGAACTGTCAAAGTATATTTGGAAATTGAGTGATTCTAAGCGCGCGTTCAAGATAAATTGGTCGCTAAGAAAGAAAATTCCCGCCTACAAAATCGGCTCACGAAGGTGTAACTTGTGCTTGGAAGAAAAACTAATCCTACTGACGCTCTGAACTTTTTAGTAAATGCAGACACGTAACACGACACCTCGTTTCATCATGTAAATAGAGTTTAACTAGATCGAATCTGTCAGTTGCCTGACGATCGCGTATAAGCGTGAAACTCGAGTAGCGACAGCTTTTTCACTTAATAAATATTCGCTCTACCTATAATGGTATTGAGCGCTCTAAAACCTTTTGCCAACTGTGTGACTTTGTTACATATTCTTCTTGGTATAATCTCGCTCCTAACCTTAGTTGAGCGCTCTTATTGGCTTGGAACTCACACGGTGAAAATGCAGCAGATCCGATTTAATTATTCTCTAAAGAACATTGGTCTACCAACTCATGATGAATACCGACGCAACATAATCGACAAAACTGAGAGTGTTATCCACCGCATGCGATGGAAAGCACACTTCTTCCTACACGGTGACAGCAAAGACGCACAGAAAACGAATATGTATGGTTTAAAGTCCACGCGAAGCCCGCCACACGTACCAGAGTTGAAAGGCTTTGAAGACGACGTTATTAAGATGATCTCTAACACCCAATTCCGAGACGGCAACGACGAGTTTAGCAAATCTCTAGATGACGATAAACGGAAGATCACATCATCAAACAACCTCTTCGTCCCCGCGGACAAAACGAGAAATATGTACGAGATGGACGCGCCTACATACATCAAGTTACTGACGGAAAACGTAACAAAAACCTATAAATTGGCAGAGGAGAATAGCATGAACAGTATCAACGATGAACTGAAACAAATAGCCGACGGATTAAAGATAAGCAACCGTATAGAGCCTATGGCGCAATCGAAAGCCTTCATATCCCTTAAAGACCACAAGGACAATTTCGAGAACCACCCGCAATGCCGACTTATCAACCCTGCCAAGAGTAATCTCGGAAAGGTCAGCAAGTCCATTCTTGACCGTATCAACACCGATATCCGTAACGAAACCCGAAGCAACCAGTGGCGCAACTCCGACGATACGATATCGTGGTTTACCAATATACCCAACAAGAATAGACACACGTTTTTATCGTTCGACATCGTAAATTTTTATCCATCCATTTCCGAACAATTACTAGATGACGCCATCAATTGGTCTAAGCAATTCACCACTATTTCCGAAAATGACATCAAAATCATCAAACATGCAAGAAAATCCCTCCTTTTTAACAACGGCAAAGCATGGACAAAACAAAACTCGCTCAACTTTTTTTGACGTAACCATGGGCAGCTATGACGGCGCCGAAATATGTGAACTAGTTGGCCTATTTTTCCTCAGCACGCTCGAGAACCGATTTGGAAACCAAATTGGATTATACCGAGACGACGGCCTAGCAGCTATCACCACCACCTCCGGAAGATTAGCTGACAAGGCGCGCAAAGATCTGATCCAAATCTTCGCAAATTTCGGCCTAAAAATCACGGCCGATGCTAACCTGAAACGCGTGAATTTCCTTGACATAACGTTTGACCTAACTGACGGTACGTACAAACCATTCAGAAAACCTAACGACGAACCACTTTACGTTAACCGACTATCTAACCACCCCCCCTCCATACTACGCCAACTACCATTATCAATCAACAAACGCATCAACAAACTCTCATGCGACAAACGAACATTCGACGCTGCCGCACCGCTCTACAACGACGCCTTAAAACACAGCAATTTTGACACAAACCTCACATACGAACCACCCGCGCAGAACGGAAACGACTACCCTAACTATAATCAACAACGAAAACGGAACAGACAACGCAACGCTATTTGGTATAACCCACCTTTTAGTAAGAACGTTCAAACGAACATAGGGCGAGACTTTCTATCACTACTTGACAAACATTTCCCCCCTTCCAACAAACTATATAGCATATTCAACCGACATACTGTACGAGTCAGTTACAGCTGCCTACCTAACATGAAATCTTTTATTTCCCAACATAACAACAAAATACTCAACCAACACACTAAACAACAAACGAACACTCAAAACACAAACGAATGCAACTGCAGACGACCAGACGAATGCCCAATCGAGAAGAAATGCCTGTCAGAAAGCGTGGTCTACCAAGCTGATGTTACCACAGTTGACAACAACAAGACGAAATCGTACGTAGGCGTAACGGGCGGTCCATTCAAGAACAGATACACGGGAGATAAACAAACTAATAATTAATGAGATGGGAAACGTTAGATCATTTGCTATTTTTAACAGTCGATCAGCAAGCAGACTGAGGGGGCGGGAGAAATGACAGGTCCAATATTCAAGGGGATTAGGCGATAATATTAGCATAAGAAACAAAAACTTGAAAAGGAATGAAAGTGCATACGCGAATAATAAAAAATTAATAATAATAAAGGTTCCAAGCAAACTAAAATAACCAAAAACTTTTAAAGTTAAAAATATTATTAATCGGAATTTTCACATTTTACAAAATGATCCTGAGACGTCAGCCATTTTCACCGACAACCCTTTGGTATCTTTTCGCCGTAATAAAAACATTCGTGACTCCTTAGTACATAGTGCCCTTAAACAAAATACCTCGGCACCAGCGGGAACATTTTCTTGCGGCCGTTCCCGCTGTAACACATGCGCTTTTCTCAATCCCACTACAGTTATTACTGCCCCCAAATTCGACCACACAATCCGTCATGCTTTTTCATGCACGTCCACCAACATAATTTATTGCATTTCATGCGATAAATGCCCTAAAATCTACATCGGTGAAACTGGGCGACGTCTTTCAGACAGGTTTGCTGAACATCTTCGTTCCGTGAGGATCAATGATGGTGACAAACCTGTAGCCCGCCATTTCAACAGCTCCAACCATTTGGTTTCAGACATGAAAGTCTGTGCCATCCTTCCCATCTCCGGTGGCAACGATAACCGCAAGCGGCAAGAGAAGCGTCTCATTTTTAAACTTGGCACCACACATCCTCTTGGTCTTAACGAACGTTTTTCTTTTATTTAATTTCCTACAAGTTTTTGGTTATTTTAGTTTGCTTGGAACCTTTATTATTATTAATTTTTTATTATTCGCGTATGCACTTTCATTCCTTTTCAAGTTTTTGTTTCTTATGCTAATATTATCGCCTAATCCCCTTGAATATTGGACCTGTCATTTCTCCCGCCCCCTCAGTCTGCTTGCTGATCGACTGTTAAAAATAGCAAATGATCTAACGTTTCCCATCTCATTAATTATTAGTTTGTTTATCTCCCGTGCATTTGATTGGCTACTTTCTACTTGTGACACCCTTTTGGCATATATATAAGCCCTATTTATTTTATTTCATCTCGTCTTACTCTGATGAAGGGCTCCGCTCGAAACGTCAGTATCTCGTCACTAAATTCTTGGCAGTTTACCACCTTTTCACTTTGCTATATATTCAAAACACTGTCTACGCAGCACTCTACTTTTTTACTACTCTCGGATATTCTATATACCGCTGCGACATGCCTAACCTTAAGAAGTTTCGTCAAAGTCTCCGTCACGAAATGGTAAGTTATTTGCTTCCTTTTTTACCGTCGATCAGTAATCATGCTCTACGTTTGTTTGACCTTATTTTATCTAAAACCCGTTTTTCCAGTCACATTACTTTTATTAGTCGTTGTTTATATCGGGGGGTCATTCCCTACGGTTTTAGATCCTCTTTTGATTTATTATCTTTTAATCTCCCCGCTATCGATCGTCGTTATTCCCATCACATATCAGCGGCTTGTTCGAGTCATTCCCGTCGTTTGATGCGTATCACTATTAAATCTATGTCCAGTAATTCACAACATACTGATGACTACATCTCGGGATGTAAGTCCTCTCTCTCCCAGGTCTGCCCACCTATTTTGTTTACCGCTATCGTTCAACAAATTCGCATGCTAAATTCCAGACTCTATGTTTTTCTTAAAGACGTTAAGGCGTCCAAATTGGCCAAATTACTGGGTCCTTCCCCGAATCCCTCCCAAAGCACTAGTTCCTCTAACGAAGTCACTCGTCTAGTTTTCACTATTCCCTCTGATTTGCCATTATCTGACCCCGAGAGATCTTTTCTTGCGAAAGGTCTCAAGTTTGTTCCCAACTCCGGGCCCATCGATCTATTTTCAGTTAAAGAGGATACCGAATCTTTCTTCCGCCGCATGCGCCTCAAAGCCTTTTTTCATGATAAGCCCACTTTCAATAGCAATAAGGATATTTTCGAAGAACTCAACCCCAAGAAGTCGTCTTGGTCTCCATCCGAAGGTGATTTTTCTTCCCTTGATCTTTTCGTAAGACAATGCCGCCATGACATTGATAAATTGCAACCTCCGCGCAGAAAACAAGTTCATAACCTTAACAAAGAAGAGCTTCTAGCTTTGAATTCATTACGATGCCGAAATGACGTTGTCATAAAACCTGCGGACAAAGGTGGCGCTGTAGTTGTCTGGAGAGCGGACTTGTATCGACAAGAGGCTCTTCGTCAACTCAGCGACACCATCTTTTATACTAAGTTGAATTCCGATCCCACTCAATCTCACCAAAAATCCGTCAAAACTACCATCAAGAATTTCATCCAAGCCGGTGAATTGCCTGCCTCTGCATCGAACCTTATATTAACAACCCCCAGAACGCCTGTCATATATTTCCTACCTAAAATCCATAAACCTAACAATCCTGGCAGGCCGATTGTTTCCGCTTGTAGTTGCCCCACCGAGCTCGTTTCCAGTTTTCTAGACAACGTTATGTATCCTTTGGTTAAGAAGTTGCCTTCTTATATCAAAGATACTAAACATGCCTTGCAAATTTTCGACCAGTTACGTTTCAGTAGTTCCGAAAAATTTATTTTCACGATGGACGTCAAGTCCTTATACACCGTCATTCCCCATTGTGATGGCCTTGAAGCCCTGAAGTTTTTCTTTGATCAGCGCACTAATTTAGAACCCTCCACAACCACGTTACTCCGCTTAGCAGAACTAGTGCTTACCCTTAACAATTTTTCGTTTGATGGTGAACATTATCAACAAATAAGTGGTGTTGCGATGAGCACCAAAATGGGTCCAAGCTATGCTAATTTATTTGTTGGTTATGTTGAAAAACAGATCTTTGAACAATACACGGGTCCCTTGCCTGATTTTTTCGGAAGATTTATCGATGACTGTTTAGGAACAGCGTCGTGTTCACGTGTCCTTTTAGAGCAGTTCATCAACTTTGTTGATGATTTTCATCCTGCTCTGAAGTTCACGTGGGAAATCAGCGAGACCTCTGTGTCGTTCCTTGATATTTTAATTTCGATTAATGGTGATTCGCTGAAAACGTCGGTCTCGTACAAGCCTACTGACTCCCATAGTTATCTTCTATTTTCATCCTCTCATCCCAACCACACTAAGCAATCCATCCCTTACTCTCAATTCTTGCGTCTTCGCCGCTTATGTAGCGACGACCAAGATTTTCAAGTCAAATCAATGGAAATGAGATCTTTTTTTGTCCAACGTGGTTACCCTACCAACCTTTTAGACCTCGCCGTTCAGAAAGCTTTTCTCGTCCCCCGTTTAGACGCCCTTGAACCATCTTTGGAACGAGTTTCAAACAATAAAATTCCTTTAGTTCTAACATTTCATCCTTTCAATTTTAAAGTTAAAAATATTATTAATCGGAATTTTCACATTTTACAAAATGATCCTGAGACGTCAGCCATTTTCACCGACAACCCTTTGGTATCTTTTCGCCGTAATAAAAACATTCGTGACTCCTTAGTACATAGTGCCCTTAAACAAAATACCTCGGCACCAGCGGGAACATTTTCTTGCGGCCGTTCCCGCTGTAACACATGCGCTTTTCTCAATCCCACTACAGTTATTACTGCCCCCAAATTCGACCACACAATCCGTCATGCTTTTTCATGCACGTCCACCAACATAATTTATTGCATTTCATGCGATAAATGCCCTAAAATCTACATCGGTGAAACTGGGCGACGTCTTTCAGACAGGTTTGCTGAACATCTTCGTTCCGTGAGGATCAATGATGGTGACAAACCTGTAGCCCGCCATTTCAACAGCTCCAACCATTTGGTTTCAGACATGAAAGTCTGTGCCATCCTTCCCATCTCCGGTGGCAACGATAACCGCAAGCGGCAAGAGAAGCGTCTCATTTTTAAACTTGGCACCACACATCCTCTTGGTCTTAACGAACGTTTTTCTTTTATTTAATTTCCTACAAGTTTTTGGTTATTTTAGTTTGCTTGGAACCTTTATTATTATTAATTTTTTATTATTCGCGTATGCACTTTCATTCCTTTTCAAGTTTTTGTTTCTTATGCTAATATTATCGCCTAATCCCCTTGAATATTGGACCTGTCATTTCTCCCGCCCCCTCAGTCTGCTTGCTGATCGACTGTTAAAAATAGCAAATGATCTAACGTTTCCCATCTCATTAATTATTAGTTTGTTTATCTCCCGTGCATTTGATTGGCTACTTTCTACTTGTGACACCCTTTTGGCATATATATAAGCCCTATTTATTTTATTTCATCTCGTCTTACTCTGATGAAGGGCTCCGCTCGAAACGTCAGTATCTCGTCACTAAATTCTTGGCAGTTTACCACCTTTTCACTTTGCTATATATTCAAAACACTGTCTACGCAGCACTCTACTTTTTTATATATTTTTATATATATATATATATATATATATATATATATATATATATATATATATATATATATATATATATATATATATATATATATATATATATATATATATATATATATATATATATATATATATATATATATATATATTAGGTGAATAGACCAAAACATGGACAAAATCCCAGTAAGTAAGAGTGCTCGATACAAAAATTGTAGAGCTAGTAATAAAGTATATGCAAAATCTAAACTTTTACAGATGCCGTAACACTGTGTTTCATGCCTACTAACTAACATCAACGTATTCACTGAATTATATACAATTCGCGCGGCATGGATCAAAAGCGCTAATTGTCGGGCGGTGTTTCTTTGAAGTTACGTAGTAGATATTTGTATGTGGCGGCAGCTTGATAGAAGTTCGTTTCGTTTGTTTAGAAGTCTGTATTTTTGGAAGATGATATGATACTTTTCGGTTAGGCAAAGTTCACATCGTGTTGATCCGTTTCGGAAGGCAGGTGCTCTATATATATATATATATATATATATATATATATATATATATATATAATTATACTACAGCGTGTAAAAATGTCGGCAGAGTGCTCAATGGAGATCAAGAGCATATTATAGTTGAAGTTAAGAGACTCAACAGTTTTGATTAGACATATTTATTACTAGTTAGTTTCGTGCCACACATACGTTGTGGTACTCTTCAGATAAAATAGTATAATTTGCTAAGGCATATTTACACAAGGAGATATAAGCGTGTAGAACAGGATGTATATAGTGTCTGTTTTTGTTTTTTTTTGAATTTTGAATTTAACCGTTTTAATGTAATCTAACGCTTATTATCTTACATGATCGTTATATAACGATATATATAACGATCATGTAAGATAATAAGCGTTAGATTAAATAAAAACGGTTAAATTCAAAATTCAAAAACAACAAACAGACACTATATACTTCCTGTTCTACACACTTATAACTCCTTGTGTAAATATGCCTTAGTCATTAGACTATTTTATCTGAAGAGTACCACACCGTATGTGTGGCACGAAACTAACTAGTAATACATATGTCTAATCAAAACTGTTGAGTCACTTAACTTCAACTATATTTATATATTTATATTTTTCAGCATCCAAACATATTTTTAAAGTTCAGTTTCACTTGCGTATTTTGTGTTTCTGAAGGATTTCAAATGGTTTCGGTATCTTTGTTTAAAAGCGTTGGCTGTTATTCCGATGTACTTCTTGGTCTCACGGTTGTCTGCTGTAATGACTTCGGTTAGGTAGACTACTGTACACTATTCTTCATGCATTTTCCTGCGATTGGACATTTATATATATATATATATATAAATAAATATATATATAAATCATATAAACCTTTCGTGACAAATGGATCCCTGCCGCGACGAGATTATCACCCTCGCTTCGCTCGGTCAATTCGCGACCTCGCTTGCGATGGGACTAGTTTCAGTCCCCTTTGGTCTGAGTCGACTTCTGGCCTATCTTTTTATTAGTATTAAGGTTAGTGTTAGAAAACCATTAGGCGGGGGGGGGGGGGGGCGTGGTGGGGGGGGGGGGGGGGGGGGGGGGGGGGGGGGTTAGAAAACCCATTAGGCCTGGATTAGGGTTAGAATCTAAGTTGTTTTGGGGTTAGTAGTACCATGTCCGATCGTATGATAGCAGTACAATCTCTCATTTCGTTCAATTAAGCTCTCGTGGATACTAAAAAAGATCGTCCAGAAGACGACTCAGACCTAGTACCTGACGGTCACCTCAACTGCGAGTATTCCATCTAGCCACGGCCGGTACACAACTGCCTCACTCGAATAACTCGTCCATATGCTTCGCATATCATCGAATTAAGAACGATTTAAAAAGTAAAACAAGGTTAAAAATAAGGGTAAAACGTTATTACAGTATTATTCATCCAATGTAACAACTTGTGCAATTTTAACATAGTTTGACGCTACTCTGGCTTTAAAAGTTTTTTTGAACGTAACTTTAAAAGTTACTGTCCAGTAAATGAGGGTATAAATTGGGATCCTATGTTTAGAACGATCCCCCTGATGAAGACACTAGATTGTAGTGTCGAAACGTTGGGTCATGGAGACAGTAACTTTTAAAGTTCAGTTCAAAAAACTTTTAAAGCGTCAAACTTTGTATGATTTATTACCTGGATGCGTTGGCAAATTATTTGTTGTGCAATTTATCTGCATATATAATTGAAGTCACACATTGTAGCCCATTCCCCATGTTGTTCGCCCAATAATTTAACGATTTTACTTACTATAGCATGTGAAACCATCGCCAAAATATCCATCTTTGCAAGTACATTGATATTTAGGTTTAGAACTGCCAGTAGTTGTGACTGTACAATCATTTGTACATTGTGCATCAACGGAGCAGGGTTCATCAGCGCATGTAGGCTCTGGAAATAAAATAAATATATATATATATATATATATATATATATATATATATATATATATATATATATATATATATATATATATATATATATATATATATATATATATATATATATATATATATATATATATATATATATATATATATATATATATATATATATATATATATAAACATCACAATCTTAAAGATGGGATATACCACACTGCTCTAAAACACATATCATCAAGAAGTCTTACGTCATAATCCACTCAGTACTGCAAAAAACAGTTTTAACTGAGTGGACTGACAACCAGATGAACAGTGCCTAGGTCAATCAGCAATCGCGGACAGCTGTTTCGCCCTGTTTGGGGCTCGTCAGCGCGATGAAGTTGATGACCTAGCACATCCAAATAGGTATATAAATATCACAATCTTAAAGATGGGATGTGGGATATACCACACTGCTCTAAAACACATATCATCAAGAAGTCTTACGTCATAATCTGCTCAGTACTGCAAAAAAACAGTATATATATAAAAGTTTTTTTGAACGTAACTTAAAAGTTACTGTACAGTAAATGAGGGTATAAATTGGGATCCTATCTTTAGAGCGATCCCGCCCTGATGAAGACACTAGAATGGAGTGTCGAAACGTTGGGTCATGGAGACAGTAACTTTTAAAGTTAAGTTAAAAAAACTTTTACAACGTCAAACTTTGAATGATTTATCGCCCAATCTCGTTCCCAGTAGCCTTCCAACTTGGCGGCGGAGCGGCGGGGAAGACTCTGGAGAAATCGAATTACCAGATCTGATTTTGGATATACGGTTGGATAATGCGCATGACCTCCTTTCTTTCGCTAACGCTTAATTAACGCAGGCGCATTGTAAAAATTGCTTATTTGCTTTTCGACATCTACTGATCTCTAAAAACCCACACTAACACAACTTCATGGCTTCATCTTTACCGAATAAGACTCTGGAGGAAGTTTTATATGATGCTCTTCGGAGGCGAGGTCTTGGTGATTTTACTTTGAAGAAGGAACAGTACGAGTGTATAAAAAACATTGTTAATGACAAAGACGTCCTGGCTGTATTACCAACTGGGTATGGTAAATCCCTCATCTTTCAGCTTCTTCCAGATGTGTTCGACTGGTTTTACGGTGGTTCGGACTCGATAGTTTTGGTTGTTTCTCCCCTCGACGCTTTGATGCGTGATCAAATATCCAAAATTAATGACCAAGGAGTGTACTCGTGTATGCTTCAAGGACAACGTGTCCACTGTCCAGATAGTCAAGATCCTGATATCACAACATCGTTGCCATTGGAACAACTAAACAATCCTTTATTTAAGTTAATTTATGTTCATCCGGAAGTTTCTGTTTACGACAAGCAAATCCTTGCTCTGTTCAACTCCCCCGTTTACCAAGAACGAGTTCGATGCGTAGTTATTGACGAAGCCCATTTAGTGCTTGAATGGTATGTGGCTAATTATATTATAGGTATTATGCACCTATATCTATGTCAAGCCCAGGGTGGAGAAGTTGGACAGTTGAGAATATTTTGTAAAATTCCCCTCAGTTGGGCAAGAAATATTCATCAAATCTAATCAAATGCCCCATAGGGGTATTAAATAGACCTTTAAATAGACTTCAAAGACATAATTAAACTGTAAACAGGTTAAATTTCCCCACTCTCAAGCCAAGATAGTAATCAAATTCCCAAGAGTCCAGTTAGAAAGAATTATCAAATGCCTCACATATGCCCAACTTCCCCCTTGGTGCTTAACATTGATAGATGTATTACAGTTAGTAAATTATTGTAGGCTATGATTGAAGATAATAGTTTTACTTGAAGTTTTATAATAGACCTTTAATGGTTAATATTGCATGCTGGGTAATCAGGGCAAAATTAAAAGGAAATACTTGACCCATGACAATATGGGTCAAATATTTACATGTATTTTCAATTTTACCCTGATTATCCACAGCATACAATCCTAACTGTGAAAGGGTCTATTTAATATTATAGACCTCTTAGAACCAGGTAATTTTGGTAAATAAATTGATTTTGAATTTTTTCAGGGATTCATTTCGACCAGCATATGGTAAGCTTGATATCCTTGCTAGTGTTTTCCCACATATACCTCATGTCGCTGCTACAGCTACAGCCACCATGAAAGCACAGCAGCTAATAAGTGATTCTCTGCAGCTGAAAGATCCTGAAATTGTTTCTGTTAATCCTAATCGCAGCAACATTTTCCTACAATCAAAGGAAAGACCTGCAAGTGGTGAAGATAAACTTAACCCTATACTCCAACCGCTTTGCGAAGAGCTAATTGTTAAGAAAATCGATATGCCTCTTACTTTAATATATGGAACCCTTAATGTTTGTGCAGATTGTTTCCTCTTCTTCAGTAAAATACTTGGTCAACAGCAGTACTATCCTGTTGGAGCCACGCCAATTAGCAAAAACAGACTATTTGCTCAATTTCATGCTGAGTATCCACAGCATGAAAAGGATAGCTTGATAAGTGACCTCATTCATAACACTTGCAAAGCAAGAGTCCTTTTTGTAACAGTGGCTTTCGGAATCGGTGTAGATATACCCTATATCACACGACTTATTCACATTGGCGTGCCACATACAATGGAAGAATATTTTCAGGAAGTTGGACGTGCAGGTCGGGATGGTAAGCCAGCTGTTGCAACCATTTACTACAACAGCTATGACATTAAGAGTGGTAGACATTCTGTTGATCCCATTATGAAAGAACTTTTCACAAGTAAAAACTGCAAGAGGAAATTAATACTAAATTACTTTGGCCATAATTTACAACCTACATATAACTCAGTGCTTCATACTTGTTGTGATAATGAGATGGCTGAGTGTGAAGAATGTTTGTGTAGACTATCAGAAGAATTGAAAGGCGTTACAATCCAGCAAACCTGCAGCTTGGGCACTGATTATTCAAAGGAGAAATCTACCTTAGCCATTTCAGATGAACAAAAGAAACACATCCGTGAAGATCTTGAAAGATATCGAGCATCGTTGTTCTTTGGAAAATCTTGCATTGGTGGGATTTCTCTGACAACTGGATTTACAGTTGATCTAATTGAAAAGACCATTGAAAATTGTGAACATCTCACATCCATTGATGCAATTGAAAATTGTTTGCCTGTTTTTTAGCAAAGAGAATGCTCAAGTTATTTTTAATGTTGTGAAAAGGTATTGTAATTGATATAACATGTTGTAGTACTGTACAGCATAATAGAAAGAACAGAATCCTGTAACTTACCAAGACATCCGTCTAACAGAACCAATTGAAAGCATGCTCGAGAACAGGTACTTCTTTGTCGAACTAGGGGGTAAGAAGAGCAGATGGCAGAAACTTAAGAACGGCCTACCACAGGAAAGTGTGCTTGCACCACTACTCTTCAACATCTACACTAACGACCAACCTAGAAGTGAAGGTACATGCCGTTTCATCTACGCAGATGACCTCGGTGTAGCTGCCAAAGACAGTGACTTCAGTGCTATTGAAGAACGACTCTCAAATGCTCTCAATGAACTGACACCCTACTATGAAGAGAACCACCTCCGTCCAAATCCATCAAAGACACAGGTGTGTGCTTTCCACCTGCGCAACCGAGAAGCCAAACACCAACTGAACGTCACCTGGTCTGGTACTCTTCTTGAAAACTACGATCACCCAGTATATCTAGGTGTCACCCTAGATCGTTGCCTCTCCTTCAAGACCCATGTTGAGAAGACGAAAGCTAAAGTCTGTGCAAGAACAAACACTGTAACTGACACGGTAACTGACCATGAATCACAGCTGGTGTATGTAAGATGCAACTTATTTTATTTTATGTAGTATACCATTACTTACAAACTGCATTAGGCCAAGAAAAAAAGTACCTGGGTTTCCTATTTCATGCTGAAAAAAATTAGGTAGGGTACTGTAGGTCTTTTTATTTCCAAACATTGCATGGACGAACAATAGGTTTTACCAAACCACGCTGATCTTGAGGATGCTGCCTGGATCGACAGCCATGTTTACTATCCCAGGATGCAAATTAAGCTGCAACTCGTACAAAGGCTTTTCAAAATTTCAATAAAAAGATTAGGGTCGGTATTTTACTGGCCGGTATTTTACTAGGTAGGGTCGGGAAACCGAAAACCAAGGTATTTTTTATTTTGGCCTTATATGTCATCATCTTCCATCAATAAGTATTCTTCCTCAACTTCATCATTATCAAATTCTTCTTCATCATCTGCTTCTTCATCATCATCTACTTCATAGGCATTGAATGGATTTGTTTCAAGTGCTCTTTTCTTTTTTGTAAGCCATGCATCTAAGGTAGTTTTGTCGAGGTGATTTAATGGACTGTTGGATATTGTTGGGAAGGCTGAGTGCTTTCTTGCTTCAGTGCGGTTGAATGGCTTCAATTTATGCAGAACATTCACCATCTCTTCAATATCTTTCTTTGGATTGCCGAAAGTGTGAGATGAAGAGTCAGGTGAAATATTTGATACTTTGTCAAAGTTTTCTGTTATCAATTTTAGGCTATATGCACTTTTAGTGATTCGGGTGACGGCTTTTAGTGTTTTATTGCCGCACAGGCCTTGAAGAACAACCTTGTTACATTTAACAAGGTGCTCTTGCTTGAGATCATTGGGGTAGTTGTTTCCTGGTCCTCCGTTTGGATTTACAAACTGCCCATGGATTATTTTATGGGCCATTTTTTCTGTGAACAATGCTTTGCAGTATGTCGGCAGCCTCATTGCTTCAAATGCATACTTTTTTGAGCGTCCCCTTGATCTTGCATACAGCATCAACAGCTTCCAATTTCTCATCATTCTTTCTCCATCTCCTTGTTCTGTATCATCGAGTTGCATGAGAAATAAGCCCAATTGCAACATATGAAGACCATAATTAAAAACATTATCTTCTTCCATTTCTGGACCAGATAATGGAGGTGTTGGATGCATTTGCTGCTGCTGATTGCCACTAGAAGTGTTTGGCTGACCCACCACTGTTACTTGTATTGGTTTTCCAAGAAACTGTTTTGGCCAATAGACATGGTGTCCTTTCTTAATTTCCTGGTTCCCAAATATTCCACTTGTGACTAGTTCTCTATTTGCATTAACAATCACAATAAGTTTGACCCAACAGCCATCAACAAGGCTACTTTCTTCCTTTTGGTTATCACTAGTTGTGGTAACCTGGCCAACTGCTACAACATCTGTACCATTGTTTCCCAACAAAACTAGTATTTCATCTGAAATTATATAAAAACATAATTTTAATGATTTTTTTAATTAAAATGATATATAAATGTAAGTGAAACAATAATATATGAAAATAAAACAAGTGAAGTGGAATAGGGGCTATATTCTGACAAGGCTATAATATATTATGGTCAAATATATGTATATGAAAATTTGACTGCCCCAACCGGGAATTGAACCCAAGGTCTCTGAATCAATGCATCGGCGCTCTAACCACTGAGCTATTGAGATAAGCTCAGAACAGTCAAACATCATATACATATTTACGACTCTCAAATCTCTACAGGAAGACATCTCATCTTCGACGAAGTAGAGCGAAGCCTTTCGCAGGCCTTCCTCAAGTAGCGAGCTTATCACCGCCTCTTGTATACAGGAGGCTTTACAACAATTTTCTTTAGATGAAGAGAAGATGTAATGGTTTAGAAAATACAGTAATAACTATCAATTTACATATACTTTTGAAAAAGTATTGTTAGGGTCAACATGTAAGACAGTTGGTTGGGAAGATGTAGTTGTTTTGCCTACATCATTGCTACCAGAATTTTTCTGTAAACTGGCATTACTTTCTAAATTATGAAAATATTCTTTGTTAATACTGTATAATTACATGCTCTATGCCAGGTCTGATACATGATGTGATACACAATGATGTCATGAGTTCTATTCAGGAAAATGTAGCGACCCCTAATGACAGCTGGGTTAATGCCAGACAATTTTCGTTTGTGAGCGATAAAGAAGTTGCCGAAGCAAATGAAAACCGAGTTCCTTTCAGCACCAAAAGACATAATATATACATTGTGGGGTAGGAACAAATCAATTACTTCTTTGAGGCATATTTTAATTAATGAATATTGGATGAAGGATATTTAGTTCTAAACGTCCCTCATCCAGTATTCATGGGGAAAATACGACAGTAATCGTCCCTGCTAAAACAAAAGAAACCGAGGTGACCATGTTATTATTATTATAATATATTAAGTTTGCCTGTTTTATTATGTTCATTTTTCTCTCTGACAAATGGCATTTTGCTTGAAATGTTAGACATTGTATTCCATGTTTTTGGCAGTATATTTCAATTTGCATTTCAACACTGCCTATGCAGCACACTAAATATGTGTAAACTTCATACTAATACACTGACTAATTTTATTGATATATCCACTTTTATTGGAATAAAGTTGTAAGACTGGAATTTGTAAATGATACTTTTCAATAGTTTACAGGAATTTAAGTACTTTTTAATTGTGTAACAGTATTAGTGTATACAAGTTAATTGCTTACCTTTTTCTTGCATATGTTCATTCTGGTGTTTCATTCTCCATTCTTTCTTTATTTTTGCTTTCACATTGTTTGTACTGTTTGCATGAGGGATATTTATATTCAAAGGTGTGTTATTCATATCATCTATACCAGCTCACTCCATAAATGCTTCACATAAATAAGCCTTGGTTGCTTCATTCATTAATTCTGCAGATGCCTTGAAGTTCTTCTTTACATCTGTATACACATTTTTCTTCCCAAGCTTTTGGCGAAGATGGTATAATGTACCAACATCCCTTGCACTTTTTGTACTATACAAGTGCTCCCAAGTTGTCCACAATAATAAAATGTAAAATGTATCCATATAGTAAGCACAAACTTTTAACTGTTTGTATGCTCATGTAATGGGGGTGATTTTACATACTATATATAAATAATACTTGTAAGTTGCTTAATATTAATGCCAGTGTTGCCAGTGAAAATACACCTGTAATTTTATTCTGGATGAAAAGAATACAGAAATGCAAGTATAAAACCCAGAATACCTGCCATAGAACATAGTTACATCATTAAAGGAACCTGTCAAAAACATGAAATCCACATTCTGCAACTAAATATTATAGGAATATATTTAAATATTGTGCCTCTTCTTTTAAAAACCCAGTCGCAACCATGTAAATGTGGGTTTTAAACAGGCTCCCAAGAATTATTGAACAATACTTTAAGTTATCATAATTAATAATAATTAACTGAAACAATGTTAAAATCCTTGTTCGGCACACATGTGCCACACACATTGTAAGGGTGGACCCACACACACACACACACATACACACATACACACAAACACAAACAATACTTCCTATGGCACTCAGTTTATAAATACAGTATAATAAATGTCAACATACACATAAAAAGAACTGCTTTGCATGCCAAACTGCAGGAACTTCCTCGATGTGTTCAAATCTATCACTTGAGTGGTAACATCCTGCCCTGGTTTTTTTAGCTCCAGTCACTCGCTCTCTCCCCAGGAGATCACCTACCAAAGGAACATGAACACCTTTTAACACAGCTGACTTGTTTCTTGAATGATCAACAGATGATGCTGTAGTTGCTGAGGCTTCTTGACAGTTTTGATCACCATAAACATCCACCAAAAAATTGCTAAGGTATTCCAGGTACTGGAAAACATCAGATGTCTTGTTTTGGTAGTATGGTACAACAGGCATGCTTAGAATCACTGACTTTTCTGCCATCTCATTCGAATACTTGTGACCAATGTGCTTAGGTACAATGTTTCTGATAACTTTTGAGACATAGAAAGAACTCCATCAAAACTCTGCTAACCAGTACAATGTACTCGTCCCGCATCTTCTTCAGCTCAGACTTTGACAAAAGGTATTCTTTGTTGTTAAATTGGTTGATATCTTTCACTATTGGTTTAGAGTCGTCTAGATTCGAGGATGAGATTCTATCAAATGTGATATACTGACATATGCAATGCATATCTGAGTTCTGATATCCCTTGATGATAATGTTTGTTAAGATTCTAAAGTCAAAGTTATCAAAGGTCATGCGAATCTCATTTCCTTCCTGCACATTATTCCTTATGTGGTCTGCAATACCATCCTGTAGGTCATCCAAAATGTTTCTATAGGAATGACGAGACTGACAAATTCCAAGTGTATTACAACGTTCAAAAGTCTAGGAATAAGATGAAAAATATTATCAAGGGCCGGAACAAAATAAAAAAACAGTAAATATATATTCAAAATAATATAATAATTAATAATAAAACACTATAATATGGTACTTGTTAATAATATAATGGAATAAACTAGTAATAATAATATACAATAAACTTTCAAAACTGGGCCTATATTTGTTCAAAGGAGTTTTTTTGCTTGGCTTATACAGTATTCAGGAGAGGGCTTTATTAATATTATTCGAGGGAATTTCGCATTTCGAAATGGGTACACAAAATGGCCTATGCTGATTTGCTGATGAGAAGTAATATGAATAACTTCAACCTCCCCCACCCTAAAGACCTGTAAGCATTGAATATAAAAATATATATTAAATTAAAGTGTAAAAAGCATGAAAAAATCTAATGACAGGGATTATTGGTAGGATTTTTATAATAATATTATGCACATGTCACTGTACCTTTGTTGTAGAATGTCCCACACCAAAAAGAGTAGTGACCAATTTTTGAATTAGACTTAATTCTCTCCATCCGTTATTCAGAAGTATGCCATATGCCACACATATAGGGGGAACTTGCTTATCACCTTCTTTTAGCATGGGAACACTCAATGCACACAGAAAATCAAGGACATCTGGTGCTCTCTCTTTCATCTCTTCCATTATTTTGGTCCAAGAGAATTCTGCCAAATCACTTTTAGTATTCTTTCGTTTGCTGCACAACACTGAAGGCCCATGGCTGCCATGTTTTCTCACACACAAATCTTTACCCTGCTCATCCACCTCTTCTAACATTCTGTACTTAACACAACTTTTACACTTGTTAAAGAAAAAATGGTTCGGCTTATTTCAACAGGACTGCGTGTATGTATCGCCGCCAAGAGCAGTTGCACCTCTTGTTCTGTCAATAGATATTTAGCACTTTCGTTGAGCTGAATATATAAAAAAAATACTAATGTAAATAAAATGAAAATGTCCGAGACAGCTATATACAGGTATGCTTTTTTTAAGTCTCCTTTTATCTCGAATGCAGTTTACCTCGTAGATCGTAATGAATCATCTTACCTGAATATTTCGAAGACCTGCAAACCGTAGGATTTCATGGCATGGTCTCCTTCTTTGATTTTATATCTTCAGAATTTTGCTCTGGTGTCGGAATGACTGGGACAATAGCTGGAGTAACTGATTTAAAGCGAGGGAGCAACGACTTTTGTACAGCTGTGTGTGAAACCTGCGGTGGCTGAATTTCACGACTAGTACTACTACAAGCAGGTGAACTCGATTGTCTGATGCGCTTCGGCTTACAAGAAATAGATGGTGACATCGTTTTTTGTAAAGGACTTCGATGACTCAGTTTCCGTTTATCAACAGTAGTCTTACCAAAAGTTTTTCCAATTTGGCAGAGTGACGATGTCCTTGATGCCTTTCACTAGAATATAGCATGATTTACATATAACTGTCAATAATAATCCAATGTCTTCCTCCTTAACGACGATTCCACCGTACTGTTGTATAGCTTCTTTAATATTTTCACCGAAAGCTCTCTTTTCAAATAAGTTAACAGTGTTGCTTGCAATAAACTTACAACAACATCGACAACGCATATTGAATTGCAAAGTGTTTACCTTCACATGGGTTTCCCTTCGCGCGTCGAAAGACAACATCCGGTATAGTACGAGTGTCATTGTTTTTAAACATCCAATAGAAATTGGTTAAAAATTCGATTTCCCCAGAGTCTTCCCCGCCGCTCCGCCGCCAAGTGGGAAGGCTACTGGGAACGAGATTGTTTATCACCTGGATGCGTTGGTAAATTATTTGTTGTGCAATTTTATCTGCATATACAGAACTCGTGACTAGGCTCTCGGCAACGGCTTCCGTAGCTCAGTGGTCAGAGCACTGCACTAGCATCGCAGGGTCGCGGGTTCAATTCCAGCCGGAAGGCCTGAAAGTTTGGTCTTAAAATGTATATGTATTCCAACACTAGAAATTTTCCTTCACCATAAATCCTTTCAACATATAGTTTGATCGAGTGAAATGCCAAATATTACCTATATATATATATATATATATATATATATATATATATATATATATATATATATATATATATATATATATAATATATATATATATATATATATATATATATATATATATATATATATATATATATATATATATATATATATATATATATATATATATATATATATATATATATATATATATATATATATATATATATATATATATATATAAGTTCGGAAACATAGGCAATGCGATGTGAATTAGATAATTTGATGGAACGGACATTAGATAATTAGACAGAACGGACATCACGGTCATGTGGTTGCAGTAGAGTCTCTCCTTAGAATCAACTCTTTCTGTCCGGCCCATTTAAAATCAGTCCTAGAAGACTGATGAATTCGTCAGTCGAAAGACACGGCAAACGGTAACGTAAGGTTAAAAATCGACAAGCGCAAGGCACATGAGATTCACTCACACGCCAAGTTTGGTTTGATTTCATTAAAAAAAACTCTGCAATTGGTGGCATTTTGAATTTTCATGATGCTACGAGGGCGTGCTAAATGGGCTTTTCTAAAAAATCAATGTTTTCGTACCTAAATTTATGATAATTAATTATAATTTATATTAGCATAATATAAGCATTGGTAAAAGCCAGTTTATTGGGCTTTCAGAAAATGTATAGCTTTTGCAACAGTTATGGTTATTTCCAGAGATATCAATAGAACAGACAATGGTTCAATTTTGGATGTTTTTCAGCCTGTCAGGAAAGAGTTAATTCAAAGACCCGACCACACACACACATTAAAAAAAATTAATATATATTACCGAGAGCGATATTACCCCACGAGTGATTTCGTGACAGCGGGTGATTTGACGTCAAATATCCCCCGGAGAAATAACGGGGAATTCGAGTTCAAATTGACTAGTCACGTGGTACAAATGTAGCTTTATAATTGGACAATTTATAGTTGAGGTATAATATATTATCCCTGGTACCAGCCGACCAAACTGTAGACGTCGTTGTGAAGCCTAGTGCAAAAAGATCCTGTAAGCGTCTTTACAGTTTGAACCAATCAATAATAATTACGAATAATTTACGAACTGCAACTGATTCAGTGGCTAAAAATAAGATGACTCCAGAATATTCCATAGTAGTAATAGCACATGGGAGACATGTTTTGACATTATAAACTTACAAGAAATACTCGATCTATACTAGATAAGTAATAGAAGTAGAGAACATACCAGACACTGGCGTTCTGTCTTGTTGATGTAGGGCAACAAAATAAACAATCACCTCACATGCATTTTGTGATTTAAAAAGTCTAAATATCACCAGACCTTACAGATAAATTTTCTCAGAATGTTTTTTGCAGAAATCGCAGGAATTGCAATCCTGGGGCTATCAAATTCAATTTTTCTGGGGTGCATACCCCAGATCCCCCTAGAGAGGTTTGCAGAAAACCCGTGAATATAAACTTCAGAGGATTTGTCTTACTGCTCCCTCCCTGAAAAATAATCCTGCGTACGGCTATGGTCATGCGGAAAGGAAGAATGATGGCGACTGGGTGAAGAGATGTGTGAGGATGAAGGTGGAAAGGTATGCTTTGAGACGATGAAAGATGAGGGTATGCAGGTAATGGGATAAGGAGAGCAGGACAGGAGATGATGGAGAACAAGACATGGCAAGGATAAATCCCGCGTAAGCAGGGAAAACTGTCATTACATAAACTAGAAATACGTGTGCTCAACATACCCTCGCCCGCTCTCCCAATCTGAATATATTTTCACTGGACACTATCTCTTATAGACCTTTTAAAGTGTTTATGAAACGAAAATTAAGTTTTAGTTATTTAAACGAACTCCTAAAATAACGAGGAATGGGAATCTAGAGTTCTTCCATATCTCACGTCGCACTTGAGATATTTAGACTTTTGTGATATGCACACCAATAACCACCGGCGTTACAAAAATCAAGTAATTAGAAATATAGTAAATTAATTTGGCATCGCTATTTTGGTGTAATGGTGTTAAATTTTTACAAAGTGTTGTAAGTTTCAAGTGATTTTGTCGAATAATCTCAAAGATATACCTGATTTTCTAAAAACGTGTAAAAACTTCCTGACGTCGGTGGTTATTCATTCCCTTACAAAAATTCCACACGATTTCACACGTGTGAAATTCATCATGTGATTTTGGAACATGTGATTTTTCACACGTGTGAAATTTACCATGTGTGAAATTTCACATGTTTGAAAATTTAAAATTGAATTTGAAACTACATTGCTTAGAATATAAAAAATAAAGGTGAAGCTAAACATGCAAAAAGTCCAAACATCTGATGTAAATTTTTTTAAATCTAATTTTAATTAATTACTTGTCAGGATATGACTACTAATTACAAAACATAAATTTTGCTTTGAATTATATACAGAGAATGCTTGAAATACTAATTTATACTCACATAGAAAGTTTCATAAAAAGTTTTAATATAAAAAAATGTTATTGCATCATGTGGTTGATAATATGTACAGACCATATAATAAGTTATATACATATAAATATATATATCAGACTCGTTCAGCTTTTAGCCTCCTACTTTCAACCGCATTACGTTCATCTTTGCATTTTTGAGCCATTGCAGCCCTCACTGATGATGGGGTGGAATCCGGAAATCGTTTGGATACATGGGCTATGATAAGGATACAAAGAAAATAATTAAAAATAATGCATACACATTATGTTTTATGTAACATGTATAAAAATCAACTCTACAGGAACTTACATATTATCAGTTGGACTTTCTCAGGATCCAGTGCTGGACGACTTTCCTTGCTTTTGCCAGTTACAGATGAAGTTGCAAGAACATTTCTTTCAAAAAGAACCCCCAATAACACCATTGTCATTTTACTCTCACTTTTTGTATTTAAATTTCAGACACTTGGACAGAGTCAGCAATGCTCTAAAACAATGAATTATAATCAGCCTTATAATATAAGATACAGTATAGCAATAAACAATTATTGGATGAGTTTTTTGTGATATCCGGAATTATCAAGGTCATTCACCTATGTTATCAGCTGAAGGCTGAGGTTGACAAACTTACATAGACCTTGATAATTCTGGATATCACAAAAACAAAATTCAAAAAACCAATTGTTTTATTATACATTTTATTTTTAAGAATAAAAGTTTAATTTGCATGACATCACACTTGCATAATGATTTGTTAGAGAAGTTTGTCAACAGGTATGTCTTTAATTCCAATAATTTTGGTATTCTGGGTGAAATTAGGAGATATGTTATTCACAATACAATGTTTTTATTTCGTCAACGCAAATATATATAACATTCCCTGACAACTTGTTATGCAAGTGTGATGTGATGCAAGGTACATTTGCATATCAAACAAACTGAAATTTCTCCAGAACAAAATGTAAATCTTCAAACTATGTTACTCTATAATTTTAATAGTTCTTACCAATAAGACAATAACACATTTTGTGTCAGGTGCACTTTAACCCCCAAAGCTTCACACTTGACAAGTAAAATCGTCTGGCATTAGACAGAGTAAAATTATAGAAGGGCCGGTTTTGTTGTTGGGTTAAGAGGAGATTAGATTGGCAGATAGGCTCAGTTAACCCTTTAACACCCAGAGCTTCGCAATTTACAAGTAAAATTGTTAGACAGAGTAAAATTATAAAAGAGTCGGTTTTGTGGTTAAAGAATTAACGTCTGAAAAAGTTATTATTTTCAAATATGCAGAAATCACAACAACATTAAGCATTAAACACAACAATTTCATCAATTGCCATAATTAATTGTAAGCCAATGAGAAGGCACGTAGTGACTACAATGTATAATAATTATTTATTTTTGTCAACTTACCGAGAGAGGTGGAAGTGATGGACCATGGTGTTCATTTGCATCACCATTGTTACTCTGATCATGATCAGATGTGTAGGCAGACTGTGTTGGAGCCATTTGTTCTTGCTGTACCGACATACATGGTGAAGGACTTTTAGCTATCTGAGGTGGTGAAGGACTTTTCTGGCATTGACTTATTATCAAAGGGCTTTGTGGCCGCTGAGTAAATGGTGGTTTCGGTTGTACTCTTGATGGTGATGCACTTCCTCGCCTCTGACTGGCTGCTGAAGGGCTTCCTTGTCGTCCAAGCAAAGGACTTGCCGATCGCTCCTCTTCTCTATCAGCAGCAAAGCTTTGAGAGATTGTTTCTTTGCATGCTTTTCTAATAAGATTTGGCAGACCTGCAGAGAAAGACAACAATTTCTCATTAAATTTCTTGTTAAAGGGGCCTTTGCAGGAGCATTTCATGGGATTGCCAACCTTGGGGCAATTTTAAAAACCTAAGGTCACACTTGTGATATTTGCTTTGAACTTTTCCTGTACAAATTTAAAAAAAATTGCTTTGAATTATGTGTTTTTTACGAGTCTGTAAAACAGGCCTTTGTCACAACTGATACAGTTTGATTGGTGGTTCGGTACATAATTTGCACCCTAGTGTTTCGCTTGGTATTTGTAGATTCAATTTGCTTTCTAACTGAAATGCATGCAAAATGATTGTGACTTTTTTACTTTACTGTGAAAATGTTTGATTTTAAGTATTTTTTGTCTTACAGCTGCTTACCCTGGTGGAAATCTTGAAAGGATCCTACAAGATCCTACAAGATCTTGCAAGATCCTGCCAGCAATGCTGTTTTCCAAGATCTTGGCAAGATTCAACCAAAATCCCGCCAAGTTTCTGTCGAGAAACTTAAATCCTGTCAGGATCTTGCCAAGTTTCTGTAACAATTAGTTATTTAAATGCACTTGCACCAAATCTAGGTTACTGTGTTCAATGAAACACAGAACCGGTATAATAGAAATATGTGCAAACAACAAACCCGCATCAGTTTACTACAGTATATATATATACTGTATATATACAGTATTTTTCATTTATAGACCCGGAGCGAGGGGGATTCAGCGAAATATTACCCAAAGTGATGTCATATGATAATATGACATCACTGAGGGTAATATTTCACCGAATCCCCCGAGCTGAGGATTTATAAATGATATATTATACTGAAAATAGTTCAAACATCAAATATACATGCATGCATGTCTGCTTCAAAAGTCAATGAACATTCGCCAGCCTCTGCTCCTGCCATTTTTCATTGCTTTGCTTAACTGCGTGTAGTCCCCAAAATATTGCAGCGTGAGATATTTTACATATCACCCGTTCCAGAGTGAGATATTTTATTTATCTCAATCCACACTCGGAGATCGGGAACTGTGGTGGAATACCGTGAAAAATCTCCTCGTCACATGGTACAAATGCTGTTTTCTCAAGTTGAGGTACCTGTTCTTTTAGACCATGAAAAAGATTTGAACGAACTTTAATAATGAATTACTGTTTTTCAGTGTACATAGTACATTTAAACATTAATACAGGGATCATTTAACATTGAATGTCATGAAATGTTGTCAATGAAGTTATCATGTGTTGCAACAACTGCAATATATCCTGATATTTCATCTTCTGTTGATGAAACAATTATTAATGCTGAAAGTTAACTTCAAAGGATATTTGGTAAATATATTTGCAAATAAAGATGTGTGTCCACTTGATGTCACACACGTAACCTAAACAATTCCCTGACTGGTTTTGTACCATTTATTATTACTGTTACTGCTATTATTTTCAGGGAAAGGCCTGTTCACCCCCGCATTTGGCAATTAATTGTTATTGAACAATTGGAATGGGCTAACAGTGCTGTTTACTTACTTTTTTGAAGCATAATATTTGCATTTTGGAGTTCCTTAACCATGTGTTTCTCTGTTAACAATTTTTTTTGTAAATCTTTGATTTCTCTCTTTAAATCTTCCTTGGATTCTTCCACTTCACTAACATCATCCTCATCATCATATTCTCTTTGTGGGTCCATCCTGCCAATGATGTCTTTGAATGCTTGCTCTTGGGCAGCCTTTTTAGCATTTGTGACTTTTTTCTATAAAAAGTGGTTGTTAGATAAATATAATAATTGGGCCAAGTAAAATCATTTTACCATCCGGCCAGATACCAATCTGCCTGATAGTTAAAGAATGTACGGCAGGTAGGCAGTTGCGAGATTGAAAAAAATTGATATATCGATATCGAAAAAAAAATATCGATAATATCGACTATATCGAATTATGCAAATGAGAAAACGTCATTTAGTCAACTTGCATGTATACACATCACAAACAGTTAAAAAGAAGTACATGAATTTCAAAATTCCGTTGTGTTTTCAGTAAAAAACTTTGTTGTTGATCACAAGTAATATTAGCCTGCGTGCAGACGCTTGATCAAACAGTCGAAGAGATGCAGGAATCAAATTTTGCAACGCCAATTTAATACAGCCGTGAGCCGACAGGTAGTCGTTACTCGTTACACTGTTTCGTTTTAGCTTATCAGTTTGTCGTATTTGTCGATTATTCTTCTGTTCTTTATATGAAAACAACAATCAGTTAAACGTTTACTGTAGTTTGACACTGTTTCGTTAATAATTAGCGTTATTTGACAGCTGGGCGTCGACTTTAAAGTTTTAAACCACATGTTACAAAAATATCGGATCGGATATCGGCCGATATTGACAAAAAAATATCGGATCAGCACGAAAAAGCCGTATGGGTTGACTTCTATTTTCAAGCGTTCAATGCCGCTGCTTGGTGATCTTCTGTGGTCACAGTTTCTCTGTTTCCGCTTTTAATTTCAATTGCCCACGCACTTGTACACACTATCATAAATTCGCAATTGCCGCCATACACACGTTGTCTGAACTTCACCGGTGAAAACAATAATTGCCGAATAATCGGAGATTAAGTTGTTTAGTTACAACTTTCGATATTTTCCATATGCGAAAAATCGAATATCGAACATCGATATTTTTGAAATATCGATATTTATCGAAAATATCGATATATCGCAACTGCCTAACGGCAGGATAGTTTTGTTTACAAAGCTCAGTCCTTTTTAGATAGAATACTTGAATTACTTAAAATGTAGGGAAATTATTAAACAAATTTTGGCTTGAAATGTTGGGAAAGAAGCCAAAAGTTTTTAAATACAACTGCTGGTTAATTGTTATTAACTACTTACTATTCCAGTTTTGTTTTTTTTGCGAGTCGACAAATTTTGTCAATTTAAGAATGTATGATATATGGCCGATCGTCAAGCTCAAAGCTCAGAAAATGTCGAACAGGAGTCGAGCCTGTAACCTTCTGGTTGCTGGTCAGACGCTCTAACCATTGAGCCACAGAGACTCAGATGGAGAGCGAAGGTTACAATGATGTATTGGTTCGATTGATATATGTACTGCCTCATAGGCAGTCACTATATATATCAGTAATTCTCGAATGTGTTGAAATGTTTACACTTATGCAGTGAATGTGGGAGCTTGGAGTAGACAAACGATATATGGCCAGCAACCAGAAGATTACAGGTTCGATTCCTGTTCAGGACTCAGAAACATTTTCTGAGGTTTGAGCTTGACGATCGCCCATATATCGTCTGTCTACTCCAAGCTCCCACATTCACTGCATAAGTGTAAACATTTCAACACATTTAAGAATGTATATTTCCTAAATCTAATTTTATTTCTAATTAATACGACCATTTATTTTTATATTATTTTATTTCCAACAAAAATGTAAAGGTGAATAAAAAGTCAAGGTTTATATAAACAGATAATGATTTGTATCAATAAACTTACTTTTGAGTTTACATGCAGTTCCTTTGATCCATTTGAGTTAACTGATAGTTCAGAGTCGGATGAGGAAATCTTTCTCTATCTGCTTTCAAAAGGGACTTGAGTAAAAGATGTTTCCCTTCACCAATGAAGTCTCTTTCCTTGCTTTCTACTAGCTGCTTTCGTTCTGTTCGGTAAAAGACAAAATATATATACATTTCAATTTGCAAACTTGTGAAGATATAAAGACTGAAGGAAAGACTGTGAAACCACTAAGTATAAATACTAGTTTTGTCTCACTTATAAATGTTATCATCGACCGAAATCATTCAAAATAGCCGCCATTTGCCAATTAATAAACCCAGAGCCAATGATGGAGACTGATGTAAAAGAATAACCTGTATTTATCACGCAATTCACTCTCTTTACTGCCAGTCATTTAGGTTATCAAGATAAAAACTAAAAAATCATAAACACTCACCATTTGCAAATAGTACTCGTCCTAAATAGGCTTTCCATCCACCTTTTGGTTCTTTGCGGTCAAGCTTCCCAAAGCGAATCATACCTTCTTTGCTGTTGTCTTTCAACATGCTTTTGTCTCGAACGAAATCCTCTGACAATATGCTGGTTTCATTGGTTGCCGTCCAGTGAATTAGGACGTACTTCATTGTAGAACAGTTTAAAATGTTTTCAAAAACACGAGCTATATATTTACGATATTTCGGCAACAACAAGACCACGAGGAAAGAAATAATTCATGTATTATCATGGGATTCATGGTGTTAAAGTGAAACATCATGCCCAGAATGCACCACAGCACAAGCGCTTCCGCTTTCTGTTCCTCTTTATCCTTAGGTGACCTCACAACCACCCAGTATCCCTGTGTTCAAACCTGATCAAGTTTGTCACTTTGTCCTTCGACTTCATTCTTTGATTTATATTAATTGTGTCTATGGAAGATAATTTAGATAGCGAAAGCAGCTCCTCTATTAATAATTCGACACGAAAACGTGGCCCATATAAATTATACCTGGAATCGTCAGATGATGACAACAGAGCTCGAATACCAAGAACTACAAAATGGCGTCGTCTACAAACCGAAGATAATGTAAACGTCGCCAGGAACCTACTGAATGGAATCTATTCGAGGGTAACATTGACAGCGATCCTCTGAACGATTCAAACAATGATCCAGGTAGAACACATCAACATATATTATGATCTACTTATATTAATAATATATAATCATATATACCTCTATATATAATAATATATTACAATTTATACTGCAATACTGCATCATGATCATCCATGAGCCATGAGCATGAGGTTAACACAGGACGAAATTTGAAATTTAATTGCATTTAAGTTTACCTAAATCTCCTTAAAGTTAATCAATAAACTTTAAGGTACATTTAAGACTTCCTGAAATGCCTTAAACATTAAATCTCGTTTTAAGTTACAGTTAGATGACATTTAAGTGTCAGCAACTTTAAGAGACTTTACTGCTTCCCCCAAAGGTTTATTAAACTTACCGCTCGACGAAATTGAAAATTTAACAGCTTTAAGTTACACTTAAATTCTTATAAAGTCAAACAATAAATTTAGTAAGTATTTCAGTGCGCCTGAAAGCTTCTTAAAGCTTATCGTAGCTTAGCCAGCGTGTAGACGCTTCCTGTTTACGCTGCCGATTCGGTATAAACTTTACCTATGTATTTAGTGATAACGACTTTTTAAGCATTTGTATAGGAGTCGGTTCGATTTTGTAATTACAAAATATTAGGTGAATTTCAAATAAATAGCTTATTTCGGTTGTAATTCAATGACACGCAGTCACGAAATATAGCCCACCGTATAATGTCTTAGACTTAGTTAATGACGGGGTTTTATTAAGAACAAAGCAACATTGTGATGTTGTTTGATGCAGTAATACGGTGGCTTAGACTTCGTTAATGACGGGTAACCCCTAACCCATACATTTGGTGATTGCATGATTGCGTGTAATATGGAATTGAAACCTTCCCCCAGTATTATTTTTCGTCACCTAGCAACATCAATTAAAATCGGCATATACTCTTGCGTGCAGACGCTTGTATTTCCGCAGCACATATTGTCGTCGTTACTATACTGGTCGGAGTACTCGCTTAAACGTTTTATTTTTCAAATCGACATGGCTGAATCGAAGGGTATGGTTATGTGTGATCATTGTGATCAACTAATATCCAGATCAGCGTTTGAAAGACATAAGAGAAAGAGGAATGTTGAAGCTCAAATATCTAGCTACTCAAGAAGTTCACAGGGTCCCGAGACGGACTCCGACAGTGACATTTCAAATGCAGGTATGTTTTATTTTCAATGATTTTCTTTGTCTTTGAACCATTTGTTAATATACTGGTATGCAACATCTCGCGTCAAATTAGTTTCAACAAAGCCAAGGTATTAACAATACAATATTATAAATATTTATAGAAACTTGCATATTTTATCACTTCCAAATATGTTATAACTTTCATTTAACAAATAAAACATAAAGCTCCGTGCATATGTACTCTTATAAAGACACATTTGACGTCATTTGAACACGAAAGAAGTTGAGTAGAGGCACGAGGCAATAGCCAAGTGCCTTTACACTTCTTTCGTGTTCAAATGACGTCAAACATATATATGCACAGGAGCGGTATGTTTTATTTGTTTTATAAAATAAGAAGGAAAAATACAAGTTAAAAACACAAACAGAAATCATGACGTCATTCATGATCTCTGCTCTTATAAAGACACAGAGCCCAGCCAATCAGAGCGTGCGTAGGGACACCTTATTTTATAAATAGTATTACTGTATACTGTACCTTTGCAGATTTGGATGGTGAAGTTACCGAAGATATTTTGCGCAATGATGCTCCTGCATTACAAGATAAAGATTTGGTAAGATACTCGAGTTCTTTTTCATAACAAACTGCGCTGAAGACTACAATAAAATGCAAGTGGCATCATGCCAAAATGAGAGAATGCTTAGACTTAGAGACTTGTGCCTATAAAGTGATCTCTTGGGGGCGATTGGATAAAAAGGTCCTACATTATAATTATTATAGCGAAGCGTAAACAAAACACAGATAATTAACACAAATGCCTTGACTTCAGAACAAATAAATCTGGGCCAGGCAGATACCCAGAGACAAAATGGTAATAATGCAAAATTGTTTGTCAAGTACATACGTGTATACAGTAGAGCAAATAATTACTGGGAGTATTGTTCAATTTTTCTCTTAGGACAATAAAATAAATAGTATAACTAGGTTATACAACAACTTCAGTAAAAGCAAGCAATCTGATCGGCTAAGAACTATTTGTTATTAAAGTATAGATGCAGAGATGATGTCACAAAGTTGCAACTTTTTTACGTAATTTAATATTTGATATATAAAACAAATATATTTCATTTTTTCCATGTATTTGTACTGTAATAGATGCATACTGATAGAAGATGCCACAGTGCATAAAGAACAACAGTCACAATCAATACTAGACTTTGTCTCATCCCATACTTTTTTGTTGTCTTTTTTTGTTGACATCTGTGCATCTCTTACAATTACACAGAAAAATGAAATCTATTTGTTGTTATACATGGAGACAAGCTGAAGATAAGTGTTTGTATATCAGATCTAGATATATAACAGATCTGAACACTAATATATTACCTGTCATGTTTACATTGTTTACAACTATATACAAATCCATATCTAGCTACTGTACAATTTTGCGGTACAAGTAATTTCAGCAAGTAAATGAAAAGTAAAGGAAACATCATGTAACTGGATGATTCTGTACAGTAACAAGTGTAGATGGTGTTTTATAACGTTTAACCTTCAAACTACATTTAGAATTTTGATGATTCTGTAGCTACAGTAAAGTAACAAGTGTAGATGTTGTTTCATAAGGTTTACGGTAACTTGCACAAATATATAATCCTAATATAATATATAATTTTGTTATTTATTAAACCTAGGTTGAGCTTTGCAGCAATATTGATGAGAGTGGTAGTGGCAGCGATCATAATAATCCGGAAAGCAGTTGCGGTAGTGAATTGGAAGACCAATTGAATAGCCCAGAACATCAAGGGATCCAATCATCAACTGATGAGGAAGATGGTGACGAAGTTTGGAATGATGTTCTCCCTGACGATCTACTACAAGACCTTGGTCAACCACCTCCCCTTCCAGAGAACAAAGAAAACAGGTCGAAGAATGTGGCACAGTCACTTGTGTTTTGGTTGGTGTATTTTCTTCTGATGTGGCAGCTTTCATGTCACATAAGCGAAAATGGCATGGCATGGCTATTACGTTTCCTAGGAGCATGGCTTAAGCTATTAGGGGTGGAAATATCCCATACTACTCTAAGCCAGATCATTGTGGCATTTCCAGGAACAACATACATGCTGAGACAGATTTTGGATTTTGACAGGGATGATTTTGATAAATATGTAGTTTGTCCAAAGTGCCACAAACTTTATCACTACAATGAATGTCTAGTTACTGTAAACAACAGACAGGTTGCAAACGTTTGTTGTGGGTATTCCTATTCAAGAGGGAAAAAGGTTGCATGCGGAGCATCCATTGTTTACAAAGTCCAGCTGGCAAATGGAAATACCTGTTTCTACCCTTTGAAATATTACTGTTCTATCAGTGTCATTAATTCGTTGGAAAGGTTGCTACAGAAAGAAGGATTTGCCGAAAAATGTGAAAAGTGGAGAGAAAGATTATTAAATGACAATGAAATGGCTGACATTTACGATGGTAAAATCTGGCATGATTTTATGACAGTTAATGGCAAGGACTTTCTCAAGGCTCCCCGAAACTATGGCTTGATGCTGAACTTTGATTTCTTTCAGCCTATGAAGCGCAGAAAAGACTATTCCGTAGGAGTTTTCTACCTTGTGATCCTAAATTTGCCAAGGGTCGAAAGATATAAATGGGAAAATGTTATTGTTGTTGGTATCGTACCATCTTTCAACAAAGAGCCAAAAAGTTTAAATGCCTTTCTAGAACCTGCAGTGAAAGAATTACAGTGTTTGTGGAAAGGAATGAAGATGAATTCAGCTCTATGTAGGTTTGCACTAACATTCCGGGCAGCTGTCATTTCAACCTCCTCTGACATTCCTGCAACAAGAAAGCTAGGTGGTTTCAAAAGCCATTCAGCACTGCACGGGTGCTCATATTGCTTGAAATCGTTTACTGGGACTTTTGGAACTGGTCGTGATTGTTCTGGTTTTGACAGAGAACACTGGGAACCCAGAACAAATCAGCATCACCGACATCTAGCCAAAAAGATTGACAAGATCAAGACAGTGGCACAGAAAGATATATTTTGCAGGGATAATGGAATAACACATTATAGCATTTTACTTGATCTAGAATATTTTGATGCCATTCGATGTTTTACAGTGGATCCAATGCATAATCTTTTTCTTGGAACTGCAAAAAAAATGTACCAACTATGGTTAAGCAACAATATATTGTCACAAAAACACATTGAAGAAATTGAGAAAAGGATAAATTGTATGGATGTTCCAAGTACAATTGGGAGACTTCCAGTAAGAATATCTTCCAATTCAGGCTGTTATACTGCTGAGCAATGGAAGAATTGGACTTTGCTATATTCTTTGTTTTGTTTAAAGGGTAGTTTACCTGATGACCATTTTAAATGCTGGCAGACATTTGTACTTGCTTGCAAGCACATTTGTCAAACAGTGATTACAAAAACAGATGTAGTGATTTCTGATGGACTATTTGTAAAATTCTGCAAAGAGGTGGAGCAGTTATTTGGAAAAGACACCATTACCCCAAACATGCACTTACACTGCCATCTGAAAGATATTTTATTGGACCATGGACCAGTTTCAAGTTTTTGGTGCTTCAGTTTTGAACGCTTCAATGGTATACTTGGAAGTACACCAACAAACAAAAGATCTGTTGAGTTACAATTGATGCGGAGATTTAAAATGTCACATTTTTTTGAAGAGAAAAACTTCCCGGACTTGTTTAGAGACGATCTTTTTCATTTGTGCTCTCAAGTCAAGCAAGATGAGAGTGATTACTGGGTTGCTAAATCACAGTGGATTGATAAATGGAAAGTACATAAGCTAGCTGTCACATCACCAATGCCTGAAGGGAATCAGTGGAGTAACCAGATAGGAGTATTCTGCCCACATAATTACAAACTAACTCCTATGGACTCAGATGATGCTAAACTTCTTCTTGAGGTTTATAGGCTGCTCTACCCAGGAATACAAATCACCAGTACAGATATGAGCCTAATAATCCACAAGTTTGGATCAGTCATTGTTGGTTCCACTACATATGGTTCAAAACTTGAATCTCGGAGGATACGTTCAGGAAGAATTCTTGCCTCCTGGCCAGCAAACTGTGGTGCAGTAAACAAGGACACATTTGCTCTCACTCCAGGTACTGTAAATTATTATTTCACACATTCCACAACGATAGGAGGGGAATGTGTAATGCACACCTTTGCATGTGTGAAATGGTAAAACCTTCCGAAGACCGTAACAGCATTGGTAACCCAGCTCAAGTATGGTTATCTGACTATCAAGAAGGTGGTCCTTCTTCATTTTTGCCTGTGCAGAGAATTTACTCACATTTTGCAACAGCTAAGTACTCAACAATTGGAAACAACAGCATTGTAGTATGCCCAATCTTAAGAAAAACATTATTATGATTTATATATATATATATATATATATATATATATAGTGAAAGTGGTCTTACCTCAAAATGATAAAAGCCGCAACTGTCAGTTTCACGCAAGGCGATCTTCAGGCGAAGATCTGAATATCGCCTTGCGTGAAACTGACAGTTGCGGCTTTTATCATTTTGAGGTATTAGACCACTTTCACTATATATTCCTCTACCTTTATGGTATTGAGCACTTTCAACGTTCCGTGAACGTACATCACATTCGTTTTAGTATATATATATATATATATACACATATACAGTATATCTATATCTATATCTATATATATATATAATAATTATGACTATCATAGTGCAAGTGGAAGTGTGTACGTATCAAATTAACTCATACTGAAACAAGGCACCACAAATTCACAGAAATGTCAGTTCTGTGATGCTAAAATTATGGAACCGAAACATCATTTCTGATGTTCTGGCATTGTATACAGATGATGTTCTGACATTGTATACAGATAATCACTGTAACATGAAAAAGGCAATTTAAAGATGGAACCTAGAAATTGTTTCTGATGGGTTTCAATAGATAAAATCAATAGAATCCATAGTTCTGACAATTTCTGAAATCCTGGTACCTGATACCATCTTCAGTTGTATATAAATTTAAAGATACCATGGTTGTACAGGTAGTACCGGTATCCCTGTGTTTCAATGTTATTCATTAGTCTCTATAGTCAGCACCACTATACTGTACATTTGGTTACAATTTTGTGTTGTGATTTGAACCAAATATATTCTAAAATGTGTTATGTTCGCAGTACTACAGTACTTGAAAGAACTACAGTACAAATAACTGTTTTTGGTGTATATTCTGTATTATCATTTCAGTTCATTTAACATTTCATTCAGTGTGATCCTGTCCTCAGGCTTCTTGCATATACATTTTTTTGAAATGGACTTAAGGACTTCACAATGTGTGGACAACATTTCACAAATTTGTGATATAAGGATCCCAAATGAATACACATCAGAAGCAAAGGACTGGGAGTGAGTGAGTACCCTTGATAAGCTCAGGAGCAAGATGCCAGTGGTGTTTAAAATACCTTTTTTGTTCTTCCATAGTTAGATTATACTTTTTGGGATTAGTTGTCTTCCGACACTTACCAAAATCAATTAGCACTGGGTACAAGGAAGTGCTTCCAGATGATAGTAAGATGTTGTCTCCTTTAATGTCATTGTGCAACAATCCCTTTCCATGGAGACTAAGAAGTGCATTTGCAGTTTCTTTAAAAATTCTGGTCCACTCACCAGTGGTTTTGACAGCACCTGACTGCACAACACTGCTAAAGGTGGCACATTTTCCACTGATCCCATGGTATTGTGTGATTAGCAAATATGGTTTTTTGTCAAGGCAGACCCCAAACAACAATGGCAAACCTAAGGTAATTGTGGAAATATAAAAGTACATGTAAATGGCAACATAAATTGAAAGGGTTACCCAGTGATGACCATAAACTAAACTGGTAAACAATTTTAAACTACAGTATTATTTATGAATTACCATAAATTACTTGACTGGCAATCATGTAGTGGATCATCCTCATAAATATATGTTATTGACCGAGTGTGAGGTCCATATAGATTATAGAAGGATATTGATCATGTTCTATTTTGGTTGGATGGACTGAGAGCTAAAAAAGAACAAGATCAATATCCTTCTGTCCAGACTGAACAAGCTTGGTCAATAACATATATTTGCACTGCATGATTCAAGTAATTTAATTCAATAATATTGTTTAAAATTGTTTATCAGTTCAGTTATTTATCACATGGCTACGGTATAAAACAAAACGAGCCATAAAAAAATAAGTTAGTTGTTTACATAACTTGAACAATGAAGCCAGTCAGTAAAGCAGTCCTTGAAACTCAGGTCGGCATTCGTTAATGCCGACCTAAATGCCGACCTGCAAAGCGATATGTGTAGATTTAGGAGGCAAAATTTTGCCGACCTACTTTCAAATACGTCTCGGCATTTTTTCCCACGAATGCATCTTTCACATACGCATTTTCAACGATGATGTTTTAATTATCAGGTTTTGATCATTGGCTTGCGTAGTCAAAATACGCTTTGCGAGTATCAAATTTAATTAAATCACCATTGATTGACATGTTTACGCACAAGCAAATACATATTTTCGTGCAGGGTTTTCCCCATTTTTCAGCGCAACTGTTTTTGTGTATTTATAGTCTA
This sequence comes from Chrysogorgia sp. JL179-B06, assembly GCA_035772405.1. Classification (NCBI taxonomy): domain Eukaryota; kingdom Metazoa; phylum Cnidaria; class Anthozoa; order Scleralcyonacea; family Chrysogorgiidae; genus Chrysogorgia; species Chrysogorgia sp. JL179-B06. Next base: position 902,829 of record JAYKKM010000385.1, on the reverse strand, counting down.
CAGGTTTAAAATAAGCATGGCATTGTTCATTCCTTGTGTAAACATTGCAGTTTCATTGTTGAAAGGTGATACTTGAAACTTTGAAAAGTAAACATACGTGTTACAATCGTCGAGCTTCAAGATTTAAGCGAAAGTATATGGTAATAAAGTAGTGTACGGTCTGTCGCAACATTTGGTCACAACATGCACTGTTCGATTGGAGTTCATACATTTTGTTAGTTGTTTTGTTTGCTATTGGCATTGATTGCAATTAATTGCTGTTTATAAATACGCATATTTGCAGCAAGCAAATTAAATTTTCATTTGGATATTATCTATTTGTTTTGAAAATATTTGCCGACCTACTGTAGATTGAGAATTATCGCTTTTAGGTCGGCAATTTCTTGCCGACCTGAAATTTCGGGAGTTTCAAGGACTTAAAGAATTAAGACCTACAGCAATTAAAAAAGCTTCTCTAACTTTTCATTGGTTGAAATAAAATTTTCTATTTTTCATCAAAAAATAATAAATGTATATTCATCTTCGTCATTACCAATGAAGTGCCTGCTTGTTTCTGACCACTCAGGAACCAATCAGAATGTACTGTACGTCCATTATTAAGTTGGACCCCAGAGCCCTTTACAAAAATAAACCTAAAGCCATAATTATAATATTGAAGAAATAAAATATTATTTACAATGTACAGTACCTGGATGATCAAACATATTGACAACATTTGCTTCCCATGTAACAGAACTTTTCTCAACATGATCTTTGTACACCTTGACTGCCACATCTATTCCTCTATAGGTCATCTTCATACAGTTTCCAAAAGCACCTTTCCCAAGAAATGTTTGACATTCTTCCTCCAGATTTTCCCGATTAATATTCTTTGGAGCTCTGAAAATTAATTTATGAAATGAGTTATAGGAAAGCAGATATGCTTTTTAGCATTTAGGGAAAAGGGAAGATGGGCAAGAATCGTTACATTCTAATGGGTTATATATATCTCTAAACAAATTTTCTTCTTCTCTTTATCAACAATCGACTAATCAATCTGCTTGCACAATACAAACATTCCAAAGGAATGGCGATCAAGTATGGGATGACAATTTGCCAAAGTCAGTAGTGTAAGTACAATGTGTAAACCCAACCAGGCTGATGCCATGCTCCAAGCAAGATACCTGACATTTGATAAGCCCCTACCCACAATAATTATACAGTATATAGCCTATAGGAAACACACAGTCAAATTTATATAAATAAATCAGATTTTCCCTGTCATTAAGCAGATGTAAAATGAATTGTTTGGATAATATATGTACAACAGTACCGGTAGAAGAATCAAAATATTGCAATAGGTCCTAACTCCTAAATATCCAACCCCAAAATAAATTCACAACTCAATCATAAACAAACCATAAGGTTAAATCAGTGCTGTAGGAACAATTTTTCACCTGGGGGGGGGGAGTAATTGTGATGACCCCAGGGGTATTCTTCCTTAGGAAATTTTGTATTTCTGAGACCTCTGAAATGGCATTTCCTGCATTTTGGAGAGCAGAAGTTAACAAAATTTAAAGGCCGAAATAGGGAGTGTTCAGTGACATTTTTTCTTTTGACCCAACCTCTTTATATCAACAAGCATTTTTGGATTGTTTCAACGATGTCCTATGGTTCTGCACCTATATCAAGTTGCAACAAACTTACTGGCTGCAAGCTTGTTAAGCTTTTACAAAATAAACAGTTTACTACAAACTGTTAGCAGCAAACACATCCTCCAACAAAGCTCGTGTAACCGCTAATAATTATTTGGGCATGGCTGCAAGACTATTTGTTTCTTAAAATTGAAATACACTTACATATAATTACTTATTCAAAGTATCTTTAAATATTCTAAAATAAAATTAGAAAAGATGGGAAAAAGTGGGGGGGGGGGGGGGGCACATGAGCCCCAGCCTCCCTCCCCCGGCTCCTACCGCCATGTAAATGCTTAATAGCTGCCTAAAAGAACAGGAAACGTAGTGCCATTAAAATTGTTTGACAATTAATTAATGTTTTAAACGAACCTGTATACTTTGAGCTTCTTTTCTCTCTCTTCATTATATCTTTTCCAGCAAAACGCCGAGAGTCTTTTCTCGTACTTATGGTCCTGTTCGACCTTATTCAGTTTAACTTCCATTCTTTGGATGCTAAGATTCCCTTTTCGCAAGTATCTCGCCTTCCTTTCTTGTCTGCTCATATTTTTAAGAGCCTCTTTCTTCTGCTTGTTTCTCCGCAATCTTTTCTTACGCAAGGATCCGAGACTTCTCTGATGCTTGTTTACGCCATCGCCTTTGGCTCTGAGAGGCCGCGTTTGGCTTAGCCGATCGTCAGCAAGCGACGAACCACTCGCACGATCTGCTAATAAGCACCGGGGAGGTGCATTAGCTTGACTAAACTTACTAACAGCCATCTCATCGCCATCGGCACGTCGGACAACGGACATATCTAAGCTTTGACAATCTAGCTTCGATGCTTTCCCTCCATTTTCAAACATCTCAATTTTGGCGGGACATTCAATACGCATTTGGTACCCGGGCTATACTCTCCCACCGGCATTAATTTATGTCACTTATTTTGAAATTGTTTATCCTGACATGCCAGCAATCGTTCTAAAAATTAACATTTATTTCCTTTGATATTATTTAAGATAGCATTTAATAGTATGTGACGAAATAAATTTCGCTAAAGTCAATATTCCTGTAGTCTCAGTCATCTCAGACAATGACTGAAAAACTTACGTCATCGCGGTCACGCGCTAATATCTATATCAGCTAATATTTCAAGTTTCAAGTTTCAAACTTCAAAGTCAGTTGCAAGCTGCAGTAGCACGGCTATAGTGGTGTAAAGAGCGCTCTATTGCCTTCATCTTCTTTTTCTTCTTTTCCTTTTGGGACGGTAGTTCGTGAGCTGATCTGAGCGCTAACAGTACTTGATCTGTAGAAGCGATGGCGATGAACACATCTCAAGACCAAGTTCTTGTCCTTCTTGAGGAAATCGCGCAATTAAACAAAAATTTAAGCGCCGAGAACCGTTCGCTCGCAGATGAGATGAAGAAGCGGGATGAAGCGAATAGCAAAGCGCTGAAGGAGATTCAACAAAATTTGGACCAGACGTGTGCTAGCAGAACAGAATCAAGGACAAGACGCAGAGCTAAAGCAGTTCGTGTCCCTGCACCATGTCGGGTAGGTTGGTAGATTATTTTCTTAAATAACTCAACATATTGTGATCAATACATATACGTCTTGCGTCTTACTATATATACCAGTATATAGTGGGATTCAACTTATTTTTGTGAGGATTGACAAAGAAAATGACTTTAACATCAGTAAATTCAGTATATTGTATAAGTACCTCATTGTTCAAAATTTAAAAATTGGCGGGAAGTACTGTTAAGAATTACTTTGACCCAGTTCTCTAACCGCGCAGTGTGTATATTTTGCAGAGAATTACGAAGCAACTGTATAAGACACTGTGTAAAAGCGATGACTTCGAAGGTTTCAAAGTCATTGAGAGGTATAAACTTGTAATTTCTGTTTGATATTATATACACTCCATTATTTTTCCAGACAACATGGCAGAGCTCTGAGCGTGCATGTTGTTCTTGCAATAATCCTGTCTTATTTGGGTTTTTTTCAGTGTTCATTCAAACCACAACAAGATTGTCATTGACAGTGTTGTTAGTGAACTACATCGCCAATACGAGGGAGAGGAGAAGAGCCCATGGTGTCGAATGTTAATAGAAAGTACGTATTATATACAGTATAATAATTTTATTATTTAACGTCACATTTTGAACATTGAATTTTCGCCGTAGTCATACAGGTACATAGATTTAAACACAATTACGACAAAATAACCCTAAAACCCCTAAATCCTAACCCTAAATATCCCCAAAATTGTCAGAATTTTGCGCTTCTCCCACTAAACAGTAAAACCATCTTCGGGTAAAGTTTCATATAAATCCCGAAATGACGTCACAGACTATCCGAGTAAAATTCAAAATTAAAATCAGCTGTTATTATGCATCAGTCAATTCCAGCAATGCCCATCCCCCCGGGACACCCCCGGGCATTTGCAAGCTTTTTATGCCCGCGGCCGGGCATTAGTTCTTGTAATATTTCCCGTGGCCCCGTGCATTGGTCTACCCTCTGGCATTGTTCTGGTTATTTGTCACAACCGAAAAGGGTTGTGGTTGCAGCAACCAAACCACACCGCCACAGTGTATAAAATGCAAATGTCGTAAAGTTTAACTCATTGAAATATTAAAAACATTACAACACTAACATTCCTGAACGATGTATTTTATTAAACACAGTTCTTGTTTTGTTTACGAGTGAGTGCAGGGTCATGCATTGCGGGTGTTTGTTATTGTTTTCATATAGATCAATACGGAAGTTTACAATGAATAGCAATAAAAATATTCAGTTTCACTTTGGAAATCGACAAACTAACACATGTAATAAAAGGATTGCAAAGATATTGATGGATTTGAATTCACGATTTGAATTAGCCGTCCCACAAAATGGCCGGTGAGAAAAACATATTAAGCGTGCAATGCATATTACCCTGACACTCACTCTTTAATCATTTTGCCAATATAAAACAGCACTAAAGGGGTGTAAAATGCAGTGGCGTAGCTACTAGCTAGGATTTCAGGGCCCCGGTTCAAGAGTGAGGGCTTTTGTAGTCGCGTGTCCAGAAATTTGGGACAGTCAGCGGAATAATCCGTTGGCTCAGATTTTGCTTGCTTGGGGCCTCTGGACATTGGGGGCCCCTGGTTCAATGGACCTCCTATTGCTACGCTACTGGTAAAATGTTGCGTTTTGATATGCAATATGCATGGTAAGTCCCCTCAACATTTTTCCTTTTCCTCGTGACATTCTGACAAAGTCTACTTGTTGCCTGTCCCGGGGCCGGGCATTTGTCAACATTTTTTGGCCCGGGGGTGGGGCATTGCTACGCCTTTTTTGCCTGGCCCGGGGGATTGTACATTAAATGGAAAAAATATGCAAATGCCCAGGGGTGTCCCGGGGGATGGCATTGCTGGAATTGACTGATGCATTACTATAAAAAGAAAAAATTGGTCAGTATTAGATTCAGGGTTAGGATTAAGGTTAGGTTTGGGTTAGAACTATGTTTTAAATTCAGGATACTTATATGAAATGTCAGCCAAATCTCCAATAATATAAAATTGCAGTTGCTAGTTTTATAAGAAATCCAGCAAATGGCATGTTGGAAGGGATGGTACATGAATAATATACCAAAATATGCAAGTGAAAATTGTGAAAGAAAATCATTGCTTTTTGGAATACTATTTTATAAAAGCAATAAAACACATTCACCTGGTCTTTACCAAGTTATATAAATACTTGGGAAGTCCCTAAGGACACTTGCAAACCTGAGAAGACTTGGTCACTTGACTACGCCTTGTTCTTCTCTACACATTTTGTGTGTCTTTATTGTCCTCCCTCATGTTTATATAACTTGATAAAGATAATACTGTATATAATAATATGTTTTCTCTTTTATTAAACATGTATACACTTCTTTTTACAGCTGTGCTGAGACGGTATTTCATCTCTATTTATGAAAGAGAAAAGCAAACAAGGGAAGGAAAATACGAGACCCACAAAAAAAACTGCAGAAAGAGTGCCAGGAAAAGAGATGTATGTATTTTAACCTAATTGAATTTGAATTGTCACCAGTGTATTTGCATTCTAGCAATAAATTGAACTTTGATTCACCTGAAAATCCCAATTTGAAAAACACAGCATATTTTCCCAAGATTAACTCTCTTAGGACACTAGTACATATGCAAATCATGAGTCTTATGTATTTTACTATGGCTAATATGCCAGACAATTATTTTTACTCCACTGCCAGCGTTAAACAAAAAAATCATATATTGATGTCATGGTTCTATTTACATGTAAGTAGTATTAAGGGTGAGTAAATCTGAATATAACATAATTACACTATTATTAATTATCTCAGTACAAAACTGAAATAATTAATTGAAACTGTATACATTCATCAAGGCTTTGTTCATCATTCCACAAGCTTTTAATTTTTTATTGAATAATGTATTTGAAATAAAGAAAATTTAGTTAATATGTTCTGTCTCTTAAAGGGCATATGAACTGAAAATTGAGATGACTTTTTTATTGATTTATTTGAAAGAACTCATAAAACGATAAAGAATGGCTTTTTACAGTTCTTTCATGTTAATCAATTATCTCGTTCTCGAGTTATTTAAGGTTGTGTAATATGACCTAAGACGTCACAATTTGGTGTACCCACCGTTATGACCAATTGAAAATGAAGCATATCTTGAAAACTATTTTGAATATCACTAAATTGAATATCTCCATGTCAACTTGATCATTGCCATAGTAACTTATTAGTCCCCAGGCTCCGTTAATCCTTTAAATTTTTAAAGTTAAATTTTTAAATTTTATATTTTCTGCCATTTATAAAACAATTTTTGACTGGACTAGTGAAGTATATTTTCAATAGCCCAAGAAAACAGAACAACTTCAAATCATAATCTTTGCAGCACATGCTAGAAAATAGATTTTTTTGGTTCAGGAAGAAAGGAATCTGGGAACTAATCTGTCACTATGGCAACAATAGAGTTGACATGGGGATATTCAATTTAGTGAACTGTATACTTATGCAAAGTTTCAAGCAATTTTATTGAATAGTTTTGAAGATGCTTCATTTTCAGATTGGTCATAAAAGTGGGTACACCTTGTGACGTCACGTAATAGGTCATATTACACAACCTTGAATAACGCGAGAACGAGATAAGATATGAAAGAACTGTAAAAAGCCATTATTTATCGTTTTATGAGTTCTTTCAAATAAATCAATAAAATAGTCATCTCAATTTTTGGTTCAAATGCCCTTTAACAAGACTTACTGTACAATAGGTTGTTGATTCTCTGGTCAGATTTTAGTCTGATGTAATATATGAAACACGAGGAAGAGTGTTTCATCAGGATATCCAAACACCGAGATGTTTGTTGAAAACAGAGGCGAAGCCAAGGTTTTTTAACAAACTTCGAGGTGTTTGGATATCCTGATGAAACACTCTTCCTCGTGTTTCATATTACATCTCAAACAAATCTGTATTTTTAGAAAAAATCGAGGTGAAAGTTGGCTTAATCTATGTGATTTCTTCCTCCAAACCACCGTCTCGTGCTGCATGAGTTCCTTTGTTTTCTGTTCATCATGAATTATTAATGAGTTTTAGCTATATATGTCTAACCACTATTTCAAGCACCTATTGAAACTAATTTTGTTCTCTGATTTATCTTTATTTTCAGAAACTAATAAGGAGAACTGTGGCATTAGAAAAGATCAACTGGTCAACAAGAAAGCGAGGCCGAGTTGCCAACGTACTGGTAGAAGATGCAATGTCCAGTGAAGATAGTTGCACAGAAGATAATCCTGGATGTGGGCCAAAAGTTGTATCATATGCCCGAAAGCACCTTTCGTGGGAAAGTGACCGATTAACAAAAGCTAAGAAAGCACTCGACTGTGCCTACAATAGCAATCTCACACAAAGAGCGAAGCAGAGAATCCTCCCTCGCCATGATGCTGACCATCCCTCAACAAGAACTGTACCTGTCAATTTTCCAACATGGGCATTGTCAGAATGAGACATTTTTTTACTTTTAAATAGTTATATATCATGACTATTAAGATATACAGTATGGACAACTGAAAATGACATATCAACTTTATCTGTAGGTAACTAAAAAGGATTGAGATTGACATCTTTCATTTCATAATTACAATTTACTGAAATAATTTTTATGTACCGGTACATCTAAATTAGGCTTTCTGGCCTCGTTTGTGTGTCTGTAATTTATGCACTAGTCAATTTAAACTACGGACCCCTGAGTCCCTGACCCTCGGGACTATGCGGGGATTTAAAATTTTTTACAGTGTTAAATATTGGTCAATTAATTGACTCCATAACCTTCACAATTTGCTTCAGTCATTGGGAAATTTTAAAGTACCGGGGCCATAGGGGCGGGAACATTAACAGCCAATCCACCGGTAGCGCGGAAAATAGCAATATTTAACTCTGTAAAAATGTTAAAATCCCCGCATAGTCCCGGGGGTCAGGGGTCCGTAGTTTCAATTGACTAGTGCATTAAAATAATTGCGTTGCTTCCTAACAATGCTAGTAATCCTAATTTAGATGCATATATAAAATATTTAAATTATTGGTCATTACGAAAGTGGTCTCTATGGGGTTTCAAATAAATATAACTGACTTCATTGTATATTGATTTCATACTTATGTTATACTTTAAATATTATAATTCATATATATTTTAATATATATCTGATATGATTATCATTTATGAAATTTATCTCCTGTGTGTTTTTTAGCTTACATTTTACAGATACTATATTACTGTCAAACCCGACGTTCTTTACTGTGAAACCTTGCAATATTGACAGAATATTGCATTTTAACTTGCAAGCAGTTCACAATGGTTCCTCGGAAGGTTGCTTGTTCGCATTTAAAATATCGAACCTCGCCATAATATGAAGATATCTACTTGAAGTTAGAGTAATGAACTTTGAGTTAAACTTTACATTATGGGAAGTTCGACATTTGAAATAGGACTTTTAAGCAACCTTCCAAGGTTCCTTTGTTAGCCTTTTAAAAGTTAAAATTGCAATATTTTTGTCAATAATGCAAGATTGCATGGTAACGAATTATCAGATTTGACTATAAACATTTTCATTGCACACAATATTGAACAAAATTTGATAATAATGACCTAAACATTTTAAGGAACTTTATTGACCATTAAAGTTTACTTAAATCTATATTTAGGTGACTATTTATACCAAGCAATGAATCGTAAATTAAAAGATTTAAGGAACTTTATGAAGCCCTAAAGTTTCCTTAAATGTATATTTATCTTTCCATTAAGGTTTGGCCTGAAAGTATCTTTAAATGTAACTTTATGAGAAATTAATGCAACTTTAAAGTTGACCCTAAATGGTTCCCTAAGGAACATTAGGTTAACCTTAAAGGTCACCTAAAGGTGAGTTTAATAACTTTAAGTGATCCCCTAAAACTATATTAATTGGTTCAATAATGTAGATTTAAGTGACATTTAATACACCTTAAATCTTGTATTTCGTCCTGTGTTAATATGATATCAATAAATTTGCCATTACTGACAACATTTTGAAACTCTGTGGAATATTAATATAGTGTTGGCCTGAATTGTTTTTCTTTTTGGTGAATAGATTTAAGTGTATATGAGTTTGACCATGAGTGCCAAGATGACCAAAAAGAAGAAATCTACAGTGATGATGGCAGTCACCAACATGAAGGAAGTCAAAGGAATTATGATGGGAATGTATGTACACATGTAGTATGATAATACTTTTATCTAAAAGTGCCAGTATGTCAAGTATAAAATTATTATTGAATATTGAAGACATCTAATTGTGGTAAATGTCATCATAAGATATGGCTTATATATTTACTGCTTACAGTGATTATGATTGTAGCATCTTGGGCCAACTTACTCTGGGTGCCAGAGGTTCTTTCACGCTCATAAAGTCCGGTCAGGTTGTAACCACTAACCAGGCCAAAAAACCTGCCAGGCGGAAGGGGCCTGACCAGACTTTACAAGTGTGGAAGAACCTCTGGCACCCAGTGCCAACTGCAACCATGTGTTTCATTTTGTATGTTATAAAATATAACATACTTTAATAAGGCATCGGGGATGCCTTATTAAATTGGATAGTTACCAGTCCTCCAATATTAAGTAAAGCCACATATTTAAATCATAAAGTTGGACCATATTATATTATATTAAACAAATTAATAAATTTTCAATAAATAAATAAATTTTGTATCTTTCAGGAAATGGGCAATGATCAACCGGAGATTGATGAACCGCTATACAATGGGGCTCAAGTAACTGTTGGATATTGTTTACTGATTTTGATGGCTTTCATTCTTGGCAATAATGTTTCTGGTGCTGCTGTTGGTAACCTTTTAAAGCTGCTAGCTATTATTTTACCAGCTGATTCCCAACTTCCAAGGACAAAATATCTCTTTGATAAGTACTTTAATACTTTTAAGGAAGGAGTACAATTTAAACTTTATTGTCCCACTTGCAATGCACTGTTGGCAGGATGCGATGCCCTTAACTGTGCAATATGTGAAGCAACATAATATGAAAAGGAAATGTTGCTAAAAAATGGTAACTTTTTCATCTACCTCCCTCTTGAAAAGCAGATAAGAGAACTCTTTACAACATGTGGGGAAACTTTAGATCTGGCTTACCGGTTTACCAGAAAAAAAGTTTCGTCTTCTGCTATCGAAGATATTTTGATGGGCAGTTGTATAAAGCTATCGCAGGAGGTTTGCTAATGTCAGATCAAAATTCTTTAAGTATTTCATTTAACTGTGACGGTGTTCCAATATTTAAATCGTCAAAGCAGAGGAAGGAGAACATTTTTTTTAGGGTTATGGTTCGGAGCTGGCAAACCTACAATGACATCTTTTCTCAAACCATTCACGGACGAGTTAAGAAAGTTAAGTAGTCTTGGTATGAAGTGGCTTCGTGGAGGCGTTACTGTCTGCTCTCGAGTGTTTGCTTGTATATGCTCGTGTGACAGTGTGGCAAGGTGTGTCCTGCAAAATATCCATCAGTTTAATGGCCTACATGGTTGTAGTTGGTGTAAACATCCTGGGGAGTCTGTTGAAAAAGGAAGAGGCCATTGCAGAGTGTACCCAGACGGCGAGCATAACACAAGAACACACGAGCAAACTGAGAGATGTGGTCGACAAGCTTACCAGAAGCAAAAGGCAGTGTATGGTGTCAAAGGACCAACAATATTGTCAGATTTGCCCTACTTTGATATTTTCAGTGGGTTTGTGGTGGATAATCTGCACTGTGTTGACCTGGGAGTCACCAGGCAACTTGGACATTTGTGGTTCGATTCAAACAACCATAACCAACCTTGGTATCTTGGAAGACAAACCAAAGTGATTGATTCCAGATTGCGCGGAGTAATGCCACCACAAGAAGTAACAAGGGTTCCTCGGTCAGTTTCACAGAGAGCCTTCTGGAAGGGTTCTGAATGGCACTGGTGGTTGCTTTTATATTCACCAGTAAGTTGTTCTGCACGGGCTGCTGCCAAGCCAGTATTTTAGACATCTACTCCTTTTGGTAGAAGGTGTCTATTTGCTGACAAAATCAAGTATCAGTCGGTTAGATATAAACAAGGCTGACCTGTGCTTGTCTCAGTTCACAAAAAAATTTAAAGCACTATATCGCAAGACCCACATGACATACAATGTTCACCAACTCACCCATTTGCCACAAACAGTTATTGACTGGGGTCCATTGCCATATTATTCTTCATATATTTTTGAAGGATTTAATATGGTACTTCTAAGATTGTTTCATGGCACACAGGCAGTTCCTCGTCAAATTTCTAATTCCTTCCTCCTGTACAAGGCTATATCATCAATTTGCAGCAGTCAAACAGACGATCCTGCCATCAATTCCATCAATTTGTTCATGAATGAGCAAATAAAAGGCCATGCACCACTTCGAAAGGCAAAGAAGATGAATAAGAATATAACATTTTTAGGTGCTTCATATTCAAGACCGCTAACCATTGAAGAGAGGTATGTTATTGATCAGTGTTATGAGGGGCATGATATTTCAAGTAATGCAGAGTTTTTTTACCAAATCTGTGGTAAATGGGAATGTATTTCACTGTGCCAATTACAGAAGACGTTCACGAAGAAAAAATTACATTATTGGGACAAACACAAATTTAACATTCGATCTTGTTGTGTTTGCTATAATCCACTTCCTACAAACTGATGATGTTTGTTGCATTGCCTTTGGACGGCAAGTTAAACTTGCAAACGCACTGGTACATTCAGAACCTGGGTGTGGCATTTTGTGCACACATATTAGAAAGATTGTGGAAACATGCCCTGTTTTGGAAATCGTGGATTTGGAGAATATTCAAGACAAGTTTGCAGTCATTGAAACTGATAACCAGCAGGAGCAGTTTTACTGTAAGTTGCCCAACATTATTGACAGAGACTGAATGATTTAGATAGGACATTATTAAAGTAAATGTACTATATAAATAATATACATATAAACATATTAACAGAAGAGCATGGTTACATCTGACACTCTACAAACTGAACTACAGGTCAAGTGGGAGCTAGTGGTCAATTGGCCGTATTCATTGAGAATTATGGACTATAGGTATCAAAGAAACTAGTATCTGTTTAAAAGTATCAAATATCACAAGTGCCATCATTTGACCACCTGTTATGTGTTCCCACTTGACCTGTAGCTCAGTTGGTAGAACACCGAGCTAATTAACCGAAGGTAGTGAGTCACAACCGGTCAAAGTACTATAGTCAGTGATGGATTTACAGAGTGGGTGGAGGGGGTGCGCACCCCCCCCCCCCCCATGCCCCATAGGGTGCAGGGGGTGCAAATTCCTTGTCAAATCCATCCAAATGGATTTGGCAAGGCAATTGTCAAACAAAAATAAAATAGAGACAAAATAAGATAGTGTAATAGCATCATGCGGCACTGCACCCTGCCTCGGTTTTCACTTCGCTCGCTCAGCACCCCCCCCCCCCCCCCCCCCCTACCAGATCAAGCTGGATCCATCACTGACTACAGTTGTCAGAATTTTTATGTCACCATATTGTGTACCTTTTTAAAAAATATTCATCATTATTATGTACTAATTAGTAGTTTGCTTTCTTAGATATGAGTATTTACTGTACTATGCACCATTGTGATATTAGTGCTGTATTGTGTATATTATATTATATTATATTATATTATATTATAAGGTTGGGTGTGCAGTAATATACATGTACTGTATGTTGTAGTATTTTTTAGAATCATAGTTCTTAACATTTGAGACAATTAAATGCATCTATTTTTCATATTGAAAAATATGAAAAATGTTGGTAATTGTATTTGTATTTATTCATGTTGTATGTATTTGTTATATATAATTATAATTAGCTAAATTTCCCCTTTTAATTACCTTAAATTCCACCTGATAATCTGTTTACAGCTTTACAAAGTTGCATATTATATGTAAATCATGTGAAATTCTATGCAAGAGACAAATCACTTATCTAAAATTTCTACTCATAGTAAATTTCACATGACACCACATGCTTTCACATAAATTACATATGTGAAATCATGTGAAATTCTATCACATGGTAAATTTCACATGATACCACATGCTTTCACATAAATCACATATGTGAAATTCTAACACATGGTAAATTTCACATGATACCACATGCTTTCACAGAAATCACATAAATGAAATCATGTGAAATTCTATCACATGGTAAATTTCACATGATATCACACGAGTTCACATAAATTCACACGAAATCACATGAAATCACACGTGTGAAATCATGTGGAATTTTTGTAAGGGTTTGCATGTCACCAAAGTCAAAAATATCTCAAGTACGACGCGAGATATGAAAGAGCTATAAATTACAATTATTCGCTATTTTAAAAGTTAATTTAAATAACTAAAACTTAATTTTCGTTTAAACACTTTAAACAATAAAACTAGTGTCGGCTGAATTTCATTTTCTTAATTATGTCATAATATATAAATTATTAAACAACAATTATAAAACAGCCCAAAACTGATTATTTTTTAGCGCCCAGAACAGAACAGTGGGAAAGTGTACTGGTGTTTCTACCATATCGATTACAAAAATAAATAAACTCATCCTGACCCTAATCCTAACACTAATCCTTTTATCCCTAGTCGTAATCCCAACCCTGATCCTAATTCTAAAATTAATTTGTATCTGGAAATAATGCTCTTGGCAAGAGCTTTCTATAGCTTTCTATTAATGTATGACCTGAAGAAGGACACATCGTCCAAAACATGGTCCATGAATATACGTATAGTACTCTGGTATTTTTCGACACATTGAAGTTCTCTTATTTCACTTTTTCATATTATATCTTTAGTTCTTTTGAGAACTAAGCATCTTTAATATTTATTCTTTATAGGAAATTGCCTCCCAGATTTATTACAATATCAGTTATAGGCGGTTAATGGACGATATCGTCTAGCTCGTATCCTTCGAAAAATGATTCTGAGTCCCGGACAGGACAGGAATCGAACCTGTAACCTCCTGGTTGCCTGTGAGACGCTCTAACCATTGAGCCACCAAGACACAGATGGAGATGATGTACTGGTCGATTGATATATGTACTGCCTATGCGGCAGTCACTATATATCGGTAATGTTTGGATGTGTTAATATATACACTGCTGTAGTGCTGAGGATATGAGCTTGACGATCGTGCATGTATCGTCTGTCTACTACAAGCTCTCTCACATTCACTACATGCAGTGTATATATTAACACATCAGTTATAGGAATATTGTTTTTGCAGAACATGAGGCTGGTATGCAGACTTTGATATCTCAAGAATTCAAGAAACGTGAAGTAAAATGAACGTTCTCATAACAATTAATATGTTTTTATTGTTTCAATGCATGACTTCTTCAACGCACACGCGAAAGGTTGCAATAACAGAGTGAGGATCATTACGATTGACAGTTATGTATCTACACGATTTCTAGGTTATTGCCGCCATGTTGAAATGGGGACAAAGAGACTTGGACGAGCGCTGTTTAACAGAGCACAATAACCTTTCTAAAAGACGCAACATTGCCTTATTTAATCAAAATTGCCTTACTAATCGCAAATGTTACACTTGATTTGGTTTTAAATTTTACGTTTGGTTTCAGTCACAAGATGAAATCTACACGCATGGATAATGATATTAGTGTAAAATACACAGAAACTATCCAAATCAAATTTAAAAAATAAGTACGCAATGCGTACATGTGACTACCGCTATTGGGATACACCATGTAGACTTAAGAAGCAATTCATGAGAATGCATGAAAAGCACAAAGAAATTGATAGTTATTATAAATCATTTTATAAATGTGTTGCTAATTTGAACATGGCGCATACCATACAGTTCATACATTTTTATATGGGTTGTTTCCAAAATATAGCATGATTATAAACATGCCCCCAAATTTCATTTGAAGTGAACTTGTAAAGTTCTAAATATCTGGGGCTGGTTATACGAAGCCTGGATAGTTTATCCTGTGGATAAGTCCTAGCTAGAAAACCACTCCAGTGGTGATTTGACAGGGGCGGATCTAGGATTTTCATTACCTACATAGAAAAATTTTCTAAAAAAACTTTCCTGGGGGTGTTGTCAGAAAACGCCCCCCCCAAAAAAAAATTTGGCTGTTGAAAAAATAAATTTGGCTGTTTCGGCATATATCAAACCGCATCAGGTATGCCTAGAAACACTAAGTAATAGTGATTCCGAGGTAAAAAAAGAGGAAATGTTAGTGGCCAGGATTCTGAAATAGGGTGTCCAATTTGGGAACATATCAGACAAAAGTGATGACACACATCTAGGGGGCCCTTGGAAATATTTGAATTTTGTGTAAACTGCATTTCCTGAATTTTGAGAGCACTTTTGAGCACGATATAATGGTCTTAAATCAAAATTTTTAAACGGGGTATCTCGTCATTTTAAATACATATTTTAATTTGGTCCAAATATGATGTTTCTACTGTTGAAGGCTGTCTGTCCATATTGCAGTGTAGATAATATTAATATATTTTCTCCTTACAATTACATTTTTAATTCAACAGTTCAACAGAACTTACATCTTCAAGAGAAGAAATTCATAATCTGTGCAGTGAATTATTAATTAGAAGTTTACTTCATCATCTGTGTAGCATACTAAAGATTGCGTCAGACCCATTCAAGATTTTTAGCTTATATACAACGAAACGCAACGGCGCAACGCAACACAACACAACACAACACAACACAACACAACACAACACAATACAATACAATACAATATACAATATATTATTGTATTGTATTGTAAGGAGAAGGTATGCGAAGCTCCTTGTTCTTTGCATAGATGGAATTAAATGACAGATGATTATAATAAAAATTGGAATTTAAAAAATATCTCCTATGCGTCAGATCTAAAATATTAAGATATTAAAACAAGTCATCAGAAATAAAACAGACACTAGACTTGTAACTTGATATGAAATCAGTGATGACGAATGTAAATACAGTGTTAATAAATCTGTGTTCTACGAGAAATAATATATAAACAATCCATTCAATACATTTTACTCTGTATCTTGGATATATAATAATATATATTATATTATAACTTATATTCAGCATGCCATGCCTAGTCTGCTTGTCGACAATGATCTAGCTAACACACACAGTAGTGTCAACATACCCAATGTGAACATAATAATAATAAGCTGTATTTTACATTGACAGAATAAGTTGTGACCCACTAGGCCAGCTAAGTACGATAGGTCTAACATGTTCCATAATGGATGGAGTACTGTAAACACAGATTATACATTTATATGGAATACACGCCAGTATACCGTCAGAAACATAATATTCCTGGTTGAAAAAATTATAACCTTCTTATTGCCAGTGACGGCCTCTAAACATTGAGCCATCGAGATTCAGATGGAGAGAGGTTACAATGATGCACTGGTTCTAATGATATATGTACTGCCTATGCACAGCAGTTACTATATATTTCAGTAATGACTAATGATTGGGTGTGTTAATATATACACTGCTGTTATATCAATAGCATCAGTACATAAATGTAACGTTCACTCACCATCTGAGTCTTGGTAGCTCTTCAATGGTCAGAGCTTCTCACTGGAAATCAGAAAGTTATACCTGTCCGGGACACAGAATAATTTTTCTGAGGATATGAGCTTGCTTGACAATCATCCATGTACTGTATCGTCTGTTTCCCCCCGAGCTCTCCCTTATTCACTACAGCAGTGTATATACTAAGTATTAACACTGACAAGTGTACATAGTATTGCTTGTTTATTACTACTAAATTGTAGGCCAGGCCCAGGTCATATAAACACAGGAATAGTATGCATGTTTTTTTCACCCTAAACTACTGTATATATAGGCTAAATAATTATCAAGCATATAGTATTTATAAGTTTAATCAAATAATAAACATACTGTACATGCAATTCCAAAATTTGTACTACCACTTACTATTCTGCAGTAATATAAAGAACAAATGGTATATATTTTAAACAGGCTAGGACTGGCCATTGTGCCATCTTGTGCCAGAACAATGGCAGCCATTGTTCTGTCATAAAGTGCCATTGTTCTGGCACAAGATGGCACAATGGCCAGTCCAAGCCTGATTTTACACTGCATGGATTTAATTCCAACTGTCAAAATATTATACATATATGTTTTGAAAATTCAAAACATTACACACCTTCAAATTTTCCCAAATCTCTCTGTTAAGTATTTCAAAATGTGTCTATTGGATTTCGGAGCTTGCAAATACACAATACAGTGTACAATTATTTAAATTACATTAAAATTTATAGCGAGTCAAGTAAAAAAGCACTGAACTGAACTGAACTGAAGGTAATGGCTATTCGTACGGTAGCCGTACGACGCTATAGTCTCTTAGAATTCAACGAAATGCGGGTAAATATCACCAAAATCCTAACCCTAATCCTAACCAAATTGCTAACCCTAACCAAAAAAAACTATGCAGAAAAGGCAAATTAATTGCTCAACACAGACCGGTGAGTCGGTGACAATCACAATGTACGTAATTATAATAGTCCTTTTACCTTTTACTTGTGTCTGTCTTTGATTATCTTATCCTTCAACACTACAGTTTCGGCTTGAAATTAGCTGATAATTACTGCATCCGATGATTTTGTGAGGAAATGGCTGGTTTTATGGCAATATAAATTTCGCCGCCGGCAAATGGCGGCTTCTTCCTGAAAACGGTTTGTCGCGCTGGCGTCAATTTAAATTTAAATTACGCCGAATTTAACGCACCAAAAAACCATTTCAATACCGTTTCAAATGCAAAAGCATTCGCAATCATGAGACGGTTACAATTTAAATATTAATTACAATGCAGAGGTCTACCAATCAGCTTCTGTCTATATCTAGTTACCAGGGCCACATGTTCCGATGCCGCGCATGAGGACGGTTGATGCATATATATAAATATACCTATAAACCCGATCCGAAATCAGGAACCGCTTGCATCTCGCGTGATAAGGGACTAAACGCCGGTCGATATTAGCACCCTCGCCCTCAGGCCTTCGGCCTTCGGCCGGCGCGGGCGAGGGGATAACTGAAAGTAAGAAACAAAATAAGTACTGTAAGCAAAAAACTTTCAAACAGTAAGTGGGCGAGGGGTTGTTGCGTATACGTATTTCTAGTATAGTTACTGTAATGGAGCCGTAGTTTCTGTTCTAATTCTATATTATGAGAAAACCTTCGACAACTGATTCATTTCAGCATCTTAAAAGATCAGAGATAGATAGTCTCTGTCGCCTATAGGAAAACTGTATAACGTTGTCCACGAGCTACTTCAGGCTTCATTTTCGGAACAATAGTTGCTATCTGAACAATAGTTAGAGATCAGTGGATTTGCTACGGGAGTAGAGGAAGGCCGAATCCGCGGTACCACGGTGGTAACACAAAAATGTGAAGGAATATTAAAACACATCCTTAAACATTAACTAGGTAATTAACCATGAGCAGCCGACAACTTGAAGAAATAAAGGATAAAACGTAAACCAAAAATTGTCATCTTGAGACTAAGTTAAAATAATACTACCTCTAATACAAAACAAATTAGGGGAAGCAGAAACCCACCTACCATGCTTGCAAAGAGTATAATGATAGACTCCAATATGAGATCAATAGAGTATTTGGCTGTTCCTAAATCTGAAAATCTTACCATGCCCATAATTTTACCATTAGCGTGTTTACTCTATCATTGTAATGTAACTATTATATATGAAATATTAAGTTACAATAATGTTCTTACTTAGTTCGTAATTTTATAATGTATTCTATATTATATCTCTTTTTATATTTTGAATTTTTATGTTTCTAAGGAACCTAATGAAAAACACTATTTGTGATGTAGGTTTTCCTGAATAAATATTATTAATTATCTTTCATTAATTGCGTCTTATTTGTCTTATTCATTTCAATTACCTGCTATCGTGTTCTTACTTCGTAATTTTATAATGTATTCTATATTATATCTGTAATACTTCTTGTGTTTGTATTTGAATAGAACTTTTTATTTAGACCTTAAACATTTAATATGAACTGGACTACTACCAAAGGGTAAAGATATCAGACAGAGTAAATCAATGACCATGAGTTCGACTGTTCATGACGTCAGTGTCACGTGATATTACAATATCTCTTTTATATTTTGTATTTTTATGTTTTTCAGGAACCTTTTCAGAAAAACAATCTTTGTGATGTAGTTTTTTCCTGAATAAATATACAATTAATATTGGAGTCGGCTTACGATGGCATCAAGAATTATCCAGACGGAGGTCAATGTTATCTGCCGAAGCCAAAGGCTGAGGCTGATAACTTTGACAGAGGTCTGGATAATTATTGATATCATGTGTAAACCGAATCCAATAATTGTTTTATTATTCCCTCGCCCCGAAGGCGCTGGGGCGAGGGTTATAATCTTGACGGGGTGGTAGAATATCCGGTCGTGTACAATGTCTGGTCGTTTGTGGGAAGTTAGTTCTGGAATATGTTTGTGCCGCGTATAAATATATGTATCCATCAACCGGAGAACATTGGTTTTCTTGGTTACGATGACGTGCCTCACGGGCAAGAAAGTAGGTAAACAAGGATATTTATGGATCTATTATTCTACGGGAACATTTTGTGTTATCGTCTTTAAAAAATATTTTTCAGAAGCGACTTACTGTTTGTGAATTTTAAACAGTATTGGAAACTCGAAAAAACGTGAAATGAGTAATTTAAATAACGAATGGCAGGCTAAAGCTGCATGAGCAGAGGAGAACGAGAGACAGTCGTAAAAACAAAACCTCAATACTTTTTCTGTGACAAAACCAACACAGCAAGAAGGATTGAGAAACAAGTCAACATCATGCAAAGCGACTCGAAGACGAAGTGTTGAAGCAAAATGTCTATTGTCAACAACGAGCAAAGCCACTGGAAGTGCGGTGTTGTAATGAGAAAAGTATTTAGGAAAAAGCGGCTGCAGATATCCAGTATTATTCTCGTAATTTGTGCTTTATAATAATACATAATAGTAAGTGTTTACTACACAATATATTATTTTGAAATTGCATGTACAGTATGTTTATCCTATGCTTGATAATGAACTTATATACTGTACAGTACTTACTGGTAGTTAATAGGGTGAAAAAACGTGCAGACCATACAATTTTGCAGTATATATTATCAATGTTGTTCAGCGTTTTTTCAACAATGTTGTTCAGCATTGCTTCAACAATGTTGACATACCCAATGTCAATATAATTCTACATGTGTATATATAGTCTCCATCTGAGTCTCGGTAGCTCAATGGTGGAGCGCCACAGAGGCAATAAGGTTACAGGTTTTATTCCTGTCTGCATGGGACTCAGAATCGTGCATTTCCTGAGGATATGAGCTTGACAATCATCCATGTATCATCTGTCTACTCCAATCTTCCCTTATTCACTACAGCAGTGCATATATTAACACTGACCAGTATACAGCAATGCTCGTTCAACTGATATTGTTCAGCCATGATAACCACATTGTTACAGTATTGTTCGGACAATATGCTGTAACAACTTTTGCTATCTTAGCTGTGTACCTGTAACCTGATTGCTTCTGTGACGCTCTAACCATTGAGCTACCGAGACTCAGACATTGGAGACTGAGAGTGAAGGTTACAATTCGACATAATACATTCGGTTGATGGTATATTGTACTGCCTATGCAGCTTGCATTCGCTACATCAGTGTATATATTAACATATCCAAGCATTACTGATATAATATAGTGACTGCCATATAGGCAGTGCATATATCAATTGAACCAGTACATCATTGTATTCATTCTCTCTCCATCGGAGTCATGGTGGATCAATGGTTAGAGTCACCGGCAATCATAACTTTATAATTTTTTTCAACTGGGAATAATTTTTCTGAGGAGGCTGACGATCGTCCATGTATCGTATACTGGTCAATATTCCATAAACAATCCGTGTTTAATCCATCCATTATGGAACATGTTAGGCTTACAGTAGCTGGCCTCATAGCCATAACTTATAACTTATTGTGCCTGTGAATCGGCTTTGACAATGCTGGTCCTAGGCTTGTAATGTAAAATACAGCTTATATACAGTAGGATTATATTGACATTGGGTATGTTGACATTCACTATCGGTCAGCAGATATTGATAGGATTGAACAAGTACTGTGTCACGTAGATCAATGTCAACAAGCGGGCTAGGAATGTCATCCTGAACATTGGTTATATATGTATATGGTGATATAATTTAGATACTATAGTACGCAATGCCATGTTGCACATACATAGCTTTTGTATTAATAACCATCAAAATATGGTATCTGCACTAGGCATTTATTATTATTATTATTATTAATAATACAATAATATTTATGGTAGCCCCTTCAATGCTAACACTGGTATCAATGGGTGTGTTTCTATCAAATTACAGTTATTACAAGTATAAAAACATATTTATATATGTAAAGTACAATGTTACAAAAACTAATTTTAACTCAAAAGTTATATAAATCCAGCAAATTAATCGATCAGTTGCAAGTCCACACTTAGAAAAGATCAGTTTCCCTGCGTTGAGTCCTACCAAGAGTCTCAATATTATATAAGTTATGCACATTCCACATCCCTGCCAGCTCCACATCGCAGCAGTCTAATGTGGGTAGAACTATCAACTTACTTTATCCACACCAACAATCGGGGTAGAATTCCCTAATACGTCTTAGTAAACCCAATTTGAATAGACCCCTAGACATTTTACTTCCTTCAACAGTTTATACTAATTACTGAGTTGATTATTTCATGTGGAATTATCAATAGTGTGAAACAAGTAATTTTTTCTTAGTGAATGTTGGTAAAAACAGCAGTGTACTTCCCCACTATTCTGTTACCGCACCCAAAAATTAAAAAGTTTCTATATAGTTATTTAGTTTGATGTTCTATGAAACAATTAAATTCAGATAAAAAAGATATATTGACAAATTGTCCACTGAAAATCTATTAAGTTTGGCAAATGAATGGGCTATTTATTACCTAATAGCGTAGCATCTGGCTGCTATTAATAGCTCAAAATGCAGATATAAACAAACCAAATATGACTCAAAATTATTGCAAATCAGCTATTTTCTTTTGTTATGGCCGCATGAAATAGGGGTAAAAACGGACAAACATGGATACTGATGTCATCTCGATGTACTGCTATTCAAGTAAAAGAACGAAAATAAGTACTGTAAGCAACTACGCTATAAAAGTTTCAAACAGTAAGTGGGTGGGGGGTTGTTGCGTATACGTATTTCTAGTACAATTATAAATGTACAAGCATTTAGGGAGTTGAGGAAGCAAAGACAATTACGTCACCTACAGACAATTTTTGATATTTTGTGGGTGGCAAGACATCAATTAATAACATAATTAATAATTCATGAAGAAAATTCAAAATAAATTAATATTTAATCAGCATCTTTAACCCAGGATAAAACATTGATTAATAAAACATCAATGTTTTATCAAAGTTAACTTGCTGATTAATAAAACATCAATTTTTTATCAAAGTTAACTTGCTCAAATTGATCTTTTTCGGTGTTAAAATAATTTGTTTGTACCGTTTCTACAACGTCCAAACGAAGTATGTAATATATATTCGACTCATTTTACAAGTTCGTTAAAACATTCGCGGTCGATTTTTATGGGCAGTTACAACGGCTCGCCATTGTAACTGCCCATAAACATCAGCCGCTCATGTTTTAACTACTACTTAATTGCGTATTATTTGTTATCAATGCATGGCAACCTATCAATTAAATAATCATTTACTTGTTATTTCGATTACCTTGCTATCCATATCTACACCTACCTGTATCTATCATTTACATGGTTATTTACCTTTCATTAATTATCTCCTATCTATTATCAATTACATAATTATTCACCTGGTATTTCAATTACCTGCTATCATTATCTATACCAACCTGTACCCATCAATTACATGGTTATTTATCTTTAATTATAAATATCTCCTATCCATTTATTACATAATTATATACCTGTTATTTAAACTACCTGCTATCCATTATCTATACCAACCTGTATACAATTTACCTTTCATTAATTATCTCCTATCTATTATCAATTACATAATTATTCACCTGTTAGTTATACCTGTTATTTCAATTAGCTGCTATCGAATATCTATATCTATCCATTAATTACCTGGTTATTTACCTTTCATTAATTCTCTCAAATACATTGTCTACCTATATCCATTAATTACACAATTATTTACCTCTCATTAAATACATGTACCTGCTATGCATTATCTATACCTACCGATTAATTACATATTCCAAGGATTTATGGTAAAGGAAAATTTAGAGTGTTAGAATATATACATTTTAAGTCCAAAACGTTTTAATTCAAATGATACTTGACACCCGTCAGCATTCTCTTTATCATTTACTTTTTGTTTTTCTATCTTTATTTATACAAACAATTGTAATCGCGTAATTATTAGCAGTGTAATTATTTTAGAGCAAGCCACCTACAATCGCGTGCAAAAATAATGAGACTGTTCACATTTTGGTGATTTTTTTCACGTGTATGCCCCCCTCCCCCACTAACAATGTTGAAAACATATTATTTGATAACCCCTTGTCTCAAACTCGTTTTAACAACATTGCACGAGGGGGAGGGGGGGGGGGGGAAACCACTTGTTATAGGAGGGAGGGGGCCAATACACCGCTTGTCTCAATAATTTTTGCACGTGATTGTCTTCTATGAGGTCCCAAACTTAATTAAATTAGTGCCAAAAATTGAACTTAACCCAGTCTCCTGAACATTTTCATTTTCCCCGCTTTAAGCCCAGTGGTCTAGTTGTCGTGCGAAACTGGCACAAAATTGGACTCAAAAGACGCAGAACGGGGGACTGGGAACGAGTAAACAACCATTTTGAATTTAATTAAATTTGTGGCTGTTTACACTGAAGATGAACTATTAGGTGAAATATTGGTATAGTTATTATACTGTTTACTTTTATTATTTACACAGTATGGATCAGTCTGAGCGTGACACAGACGATTTCCAGGTCAATACTTAGCATCTGCAAACCAGATACGAAGAACATACCTGGTCACGTACAGCCAAGCAGATCTGCGAATATTTGCAACGAGGCAAAGTTTCGGGAGCAAGTGGCTACCTACTTTGACGAAGGAACGGGAAAGGTTAAAGTCGAGCACTGGGCTTGTTGCCAAGAGTCACATGAGAACTCTGGTGTACACTATCACATGAGCTTGAAACTCAATGGACCGAAACGATGGAAACAAGTGAAAGACAAGATGGCGAAAAACCATGGGGTTGTGCTGCACTTTTCCAACGCGCACGATAATTATCACTCGGCATATCAATATGTCACGAAGCAAGACACGGAAGTCTTTTTAAGTCCCACTCACCCCAACCTTAGCGAAATCGGTTCTCCTAGAACCAAAGCATGCGTCCGTGCATATCGAGAAAGTCGAAAGCGCAAACAAAACGAGAATGCAAATACCCAACAAGAAAAGGCTAAAAAAATAAGACGTCTCAGCAATTTGGAGGTCTCCGAATTTTTGGTGGAAAATCAAATAAAAAGTCAAACCGAGCTACTGGCACTTGCAGACGCTCAAAGCAAAGAAGGGAAGAAAGACTTAGCCAATTTTATTTTGTGTCGCTCACACAAAGCCATGCAAGAGCTTATTGATAACACCGCGCTTGCAAAATGCACGGGCTAAGCTTGATAGGAAGAAGAAGTCGCGTATAGACTTGCTTCGTCATGCTCGCAGTGCTGAGTGCGCCCACGGCTGCAACGGGGAATGGATAAAGTGTGCACGAGAGGTACTAAAGAACAACAACATCCACCCTGTGGTATTTGTTTCGGCGCTGAAGGATCTTTTGACCAAGGGAAGGGGGAAATTCCGAAATGTAATGCTCGTTGGCTGTGCGTGTACTGGAAAAACTTTCTTGTTGGATCCCCTGTGTCTCCTGTTCAAAGCTTTTGTCAATCCGGCCTCTGACAAGTATGCATGGGTGGGAGCGCAGGAAAGCGAGGTAATCTATCTTAATGATTTTAGATGGAGCTCAACTCTCATCTCCTGGAAAGACTTCCTCCTACTTCTCGAGGGACACATTGTGCACTTGCCTGCCCCGAAGAACCAGTACTCGAGCGATGTTTGCATCGACACGGACGTCCCCATTTTTGCAACTTCAAGCAACCCAATCGTCTACTACGGCAGGAATGGACAGATTGACGAACGCGAAACGGAAATGATGTCTGTTAGGTGGAGAGTGTTTGAGTTCACCCGAAAGATCCCGCAGGCGGAGCAGAAAGACCTGTCTCCGTGCCAACGCTGTTTTGCCGAACTGGTGTTTTTGGATGAACACTTTTAACTGTTTTCATGCAGCCATCATTGCACGTTTACTCTCAAAGAAATATATAAGAATAGATAACACGTTACGCACACGTTACGCACACGTTACGCCACACGTTACGTTTGAGTTCATATAGAATATTAATGAAAACCGACACGTTACACACGTTACGCCCCATTCTTATAAAGGTATAATAGGTCTTCCTTTAATATATTAGGCGTAACGTGTGTAACGTGTCAGCTTTCTATAGATTATCATATGCTGGAAGGCGTAACGTGTGGCGTAACGTGTGCGTAACGTGTACGTAACGTGCTGAAGTTGAGTTATATTTAGTTTGTATGCAGCCATGTATGTATAAGGTCTTTAAAATTATTTTCACGGAGGCAAGAAATCGTTCAGTTCATGCGAAAGCATGGCATTTTTATTGAATATGCATGGTAAAAGTGTGAAGTTAATACATTCGGCATTAAGCACCTAAAACAATTATTGAAGGCAAAATGCACTGCCAATATAAACTGTATAAGTAAGGAAAAAACATTGTAATATAGAAACACTTAATAAATTTAATACTTTAATCGTTCTCCTCGTTTCTCAATTACCATTGCAACACGCTTGCCCATCGATTCAATTATTCTGTCGATAGTACTTTTTGAGAAATTCATCATTGTGCTTTGAACTCTTTGGGAAAATTGTTAAAACTTTTCTGACGTAATCTGCTTGTCAATGGCATCTTGTCCCAGCTGTTTTGATACCAAATGAAAGAGATTTTCGATGGGATTCAAGTCCGGACTACGGGGTGGTATGGCGAAGGTAACTGCTCCGACTTCTTGGAAAGCACGTCTTGCTGCAGCACTGTTTTGCATTGGGTCCCGTCTTGTAGGAACCGTTTAGATGTTGGATTGGCACTGTCGAGAAAGTTTTGCGGGAAATGAAGCCGTACGTACTCGGCAAAATTCTCGCCTTTCAAACGATGGAAGTATTGGTCGCAGGACACCACTCCTTTTCCATAAGCGATGGAAACAAAGAAATGTGCCGTTCGACCCTCTACGCCAGCCTTTTTCCCTTTAGTTGTGCAGTTTAGTGCAAGGCCTTCGCACTTCCTTCTCCAAGCCATGGATTGCGTAGCTCGTGCCTGGTCAAAGGGATTTGTCTTGTGTAAAAATGAGGTGCCGTCAAAATAGAAGCTAATACCACGCTCCCAGAAATTTATCGGTAACAGCCTCCTAATCTTACAAGCAAAACGATATCTGCGGACTACATCTTTCCGTGTCATAAGGCCTTTCTTACGCGAGTGTAAATACTGATAGCCGTGTCTATTAAGTGTTCTTCGAATACACCAGGGAGATACATCAGGACTGATGCCAGCCATCGTTCGAAGCCTGGATGCGGAAAAAGCTAGACCCGATTGTTGTCCTACAGAGACGCAAGTGTCTGATGATGTTGCGTTCGTCACGAATGGATAGCTTTCTTGGACGCCCTTTATTGTGCTTGCGTTTGTCAAATGTCGCGACTTCGTCAATTGGTAGTTTAGCGTGTCGGTAAATCGTTGCTTTACTGTACTTCGGGAAACGTTTTAATAGTTCATTTCCTCGAAGACCTTTGTCTTGAAACAAATACCTCATGTAAATCGAGGTTTCTTTTGGGACATACGCTTTTGATTTCATCTTTCTTGGTAAAAACTTAAGTATATTGAAATCGAGATATCGTTGTTTACATTTGTAACTCAAGAGTCTTTAAGGAAAAGTTAATTATTTATTTATTTAAATTTTAACAAAACGTTGGTATATAAGGCGAAGAAGACAAAACTGCCAATAAATCACATTAAATTCATTAAAAAGACGCCCAAGTTATAGCTCAATGAACATGCACTCCTATATCGTATTTCTCTCTTTCACTAGTATTTAAAATGGATATTTTTTTTCATTTATGTTTTAACACACTTTCAAAATGGATGCTATTCGCCAAATTCGCTCAATTTATGGACTATTTATGACGTCATCATGACCTCAACGTGACGTCATAATTTTTACACACTATCGGAAAAACCCTTAGGCACACATCAAACACATAGTAACAGTAAACAAAGGCTATTGTGATTCTTATTTACAGTAAAGCGGAACAACCGTATTAAAATTTTCATCACTCGAAACTACATAGACAATCGCGTGCAAAAATAATGAGACTGTTCACATTTTGGTGATTTTTTTCACGTGTATGCCCCCCTCCCCCACTAACAATGTTGAAAACATATTATTTGATAACCCCTTGTCTCAAACTCGTTTTAACAACATTGCACGAGGGGGAGGGGGGGGGGGGGGCAAAAACCACTTGTTATAGGAGGGAGGGGGCCAATACACCGCTTGTCTCAATAATTTTTGCACGTGATTGTAGATAAGCACATGCGCTCTTGGGACAAACTCGAGTAAATAAATATGTTTATATAATTACCGAATCATTTACTTTTATTAATTACCTCCTATCCATCATCTATACCTCCCCATTAATTACATGATTATTTACCTTCTGCAGGAGGAGCACGCAATAAATTGCCGATTTGAAAAATTTCTTGAGAATAAACGTCTTAAAAGAAATAGAAAACAATGCTTATAAATCATTCTTATAGTATAGATAGACTGATAGATAGATAGACTGGTTTTATTAAGTCGCTTCGCAGTTCGAAAACTGAATTGCGCAACTTCACAAAATATACATGATTTTTTTATTTAAAAATATCTTAGCTAAATTGAATTATACAATAGTAAAGTACAAAATCTTAAAATTTCTTAAATATTGTAACATTTAAAAACTTTATCTAAGTATACTTTGTCTCAGAACTACACTTGTTAATAAAAGTATTTTCAAATCTCTTTGTTTTAAAAACAGGAAGATCAAAATTTCTCTGCTTTCTTAATCCGTATCTCGATTGAGTGCATAGTTTTGGCAGCAGACTGTGAATTTTACTGGAGGGGTTTTTGAGAACTGATTGAAAAAGTTTCTTTGTAAGACGCTCGTGATGGTCCTTAATGGAGGGAACTTCAGCAATACTTAAAGCATCAGCGTAGGAAACACCAGGAAAAATGCACGAGAGAGCTCTCTTTTGAACTCTCTCAAGATCTACTTGTAGGTACTTAGGTAACGCGTGATGAAAAACGGGGCATGCGTAATCCAAAGTTGATCTAATACACGCACAGTAATAGGCTATGAGGTCTTCTAACGGAACTTGTGCTATATGTTATTTTTTATCTGGTCGAGTAGAGTCAACATCGTACCCAGGGTCTAATCTGCGCTCCCCGTCATACTAGAGCATGCGAATGAGAGCTAAAAACTTGTTTGGATCAACATGGACATGTGAGACTTAAAGGGCAGTTTTTTCTTATAGTCAATAAAAAGTAAACATATACTGACCATGTTCTGAACTTCGAAAGTACATCCCATCCTTTTTCTTCAATCGAGCCAACATATTCGACAGTGAAAGCCGCCATTTTGAAGAGTACATGTACTTATCACGTCAGTCCAACTTGACTTTAGCGGGAATTAGGCGCATGTTCTGGCTTGAATTTTCAGAATGTTTATCATCGGGATTATGCACATGTTCTGGCACGAAACGATATGCTTCAATAGCATATACGGTTGAATTTTTAAACAAGTTGGACTTTTTGTCGTCACAAGTACAGTGCCAGGTTACTCAGCACTCTTCAAAATGGCGGCTTTTATTGTCGAATATTTTTGCTCTTTTGAAAACGAATTTCAATAGGATGGGATGTACTCTCGAAGTTCAGAACTTGGTCGGCATTTCAACTGTATGTTTACTTTTTATTGATTAAAATAGTGACTTTGTCTTGGTGACAAATTTAAATATTGCTTTATAAATCGTACTGTCCATGGTGATTGGTAACAAAT
The DNA here is from genome assembly GCA_035772405.1 of Chrysogorgia sp. JL179-B06. Lineage (NCBI taxonomy): Eukaryota > Metazoa > Cnidaria > Anthozoa > Scleralcyonacea > Chrysogorgiidae > Chrysogorgia > Chrysogorgia sp. JL179-B06. The sequence continues at coordinate 873,236 of JAYKKM010000385.1, read as the reverse complement.
TCAGAACGTTCTAGCTAAACTCCGTATATATAAACACATTTACCAAAATCTAACAATGGAGTAATGTTAGAGAAAAGGATGAGAAAAAGAAGTGAGTTCTTAGGAGAACTGTTTAAAGATATGAGAAATAAATAGGCTTAAAAATATTTATTAATTTATTTTAAGCCAATTAGGCTTAAACTCCTCCATGATTGAATCACACTCGAACAACTGACACGTTTTGTAGGCTGTAGCAATGCTATGGGGAAGTGGCAATTCAATTGCATCTGTCCCCCATTGCCTTTTGGTGCTGCCCAAAACGAGGCTCAGATTACTGTATTATCTACCCGGGATTGGTCAACGTATCACATGCCCGGCGGTGTCCCGGGGGGATGGGCATGGTTGGATTTGACTGATATTATTAAAACCAAAATAAACGAAGCCGTTGAACTTCTCATATACAACACAAACACTCGTCAGTTGACCAACGAACAATAATTACTAAAATAATATAGTACTCAACGAGTGAAGCTACAGTGCTTCTGAAAATAAGACCTAGGAGTTCTTATAAGAAGTGAAATGCTGCCTCTGCACTGACACAGGAGCAGTTCATGGTACGAGGTTGGAGCAGTGTTCAGGATCACTGATCAGGCATGCCAGCAGAATGATGCCAGAAATTTCTATAGCATATAGAGGATAAAATAGACTGTAGAATCTACACCACATATCAAGGCGATCATATAGCCTTGTAATATTAAAATAACATACCGTAATCATATGGCGCGTTTATGTCAAAATTCAATGTTTGAACGCCCTACATCTAATTCGAACAACATTTAGTCGAAAGAGCAAGCCATAAATTTTCCATGATCAAGCGACACTTCTGCCAAATCGAACTTCACGTTTGTATTGCTGGCGGTCGTGCGGTCATATTTCAAATCGAAAAAAAGGAAGGGGAATAGGCGTTATGACTGTATGTAAAAGTACGCAGCACAACGTATGAATATACCGCAATTTTAAAGGAAACGAATGACGGAATGATCTATGCATGTTTATATTGAAGTAAAAGCTAATATATTAATTGTAAGCAATGATAATATTAAATTTGGACAATTGGATATCTAAATGTAAACAATGTCGTACTGCGAACTATGTTGAACCGTGTAGCTTTGTTTTTTTCAATAGAAACTAATGTTACATCCACTTTAACTTGTGCAGCAGCTACAGGCAAGTAAAAGTACTTTTAAAATTTAAATAAAAGCGCTCTGTGGAAACCTGACGAATGACATATCACGAATATCAAGGCATGTTCGATATTGCGCTTTTTTAAAAAACAACTAAGTAAGGTAGCACAATAACGTTTACGTATATTGTAGGCAGATAAATTATCTTTGTTTTAAGGTATAAAAGTGATTGTAGAGTTGATTATTTGTCAAGAAAACCTTCGACGTATTTGCGTTAAATTACGATGCTGTTTTTTAAGATGGCGGCCAAATTATATTTTAATTTCGTCGTCAATATGAAAGTACTGAAGCCGTCGATAAAGGACGATGCAAATAAGAAACATACAGCGATTGTCCATGCAGGCTCTCAAATACTCTAGAATTTCGGCAGTTCATAAGCAAGCGAAAACAGACAAAACAGCGGAGTCGATTTTAGTGTCAACTATTCGATAACTGGTTGTTCCTGGTTATTCTTACCGTGAAAGCAGAGAAGCAATCTTTCTGTAGTTTGGGAAGACAGAGGAAGACACCGTGCAAATAGAACATGCGCAATTTTCTCTAGTTTCCCTAGTAAGTGCCCCCCACCCCGTTTCCCCCCGGAAAGTGCGTCCAGACACCATCAAGCTTGAACAAATCGAAATATTCGTCGGCTATACATAGCTCGGCAAAGAGACTGAGCACGAGTCACGCACAGAAACCCAAGAAGTGTCAAGAATAGTGAGGCAGCAATAAGAAAGGAAAGGTAAAATTAACTTAAGGGAGTGACAATTCAACAATATAGAGCCAAATTAAATTAAATCGGCCATTTTCTGTTCTAATATTTTGTGGTGTATGACCCAAGGCCTTGTGGGCAGCACCACGAGGAAATACACAACGCAATAAATGGAGATTATGTAATCGTTGATGGTCTGAGAAGTTTCATTGAAATATGATATTAGCATACAAGAACTTAAAGTGCATATAAACCCAAATTCGTTTCTGGCTCAAACGAAAGAGGAGATGGATAGAAGGTTTTTTGCAGATTATTTGATCGAGTAAAAATGAAAAACAAAGATTCTACAAGCTCCCAAAGTTGGATATTTTGATTTCATGATCGGTAGTACGGAGTCTGGGTCGAGAGTTGTTTGTGACGTCTATGTAGTCACTCGTTTTACTTCCGGCCGAGAATTACTATGGTTTTCATAGTAAAAACGTGAAGAAACGTTGTTCTTGTCGAAGCGTATTGCCGATGTAAAATTCAAATTCAGGAAGTAATTCTTCGTCTAATAGTTCATATTTTAACGCGGAATACGATTATGAAGTGGAAATAGTGAGAGAAGCGACAGAAGATGAGAATAATGTCGTCGAAGATGTGGCCCGCGTCGACAGTATGTTGCAGTCATTATGAGGCATATGTTATCCAGCCGAATCAGACAAGTGTCGTTTGCGCTTCGCCGGCTTCGATATAAAAACCACTTTCAACATCCGAAAGCTAAGGCTGAACCTCGTCGACCGCTTGTGACTCTGTGAATGATGGTATACTCAAGACTCCGTTGCAAAGTGAAATCTATCTCCACGGGTTGTTTCAAAAGGCATGGTCCTTACCATAAATATTCACTCTTGTGACGCTGTTGCATAGCGTTACACCATTCTAAACCAGACAGAGAGTTATTCGTTGTCTAATAGTTCATATTTTAACACGGAATACGATTATCAAGTGGAAATAATGAGCGAAGCGACAGAAGATAAGTTGTCGACGAGACGATGAATCTGAGTCTGACCATGCCGGCTTTGGTTACTATAAAACTACTTTCAACATCCGAAAGCTATGTCTGAACCTCATCGATCGCTTGTGACTCTAACATTATTTTTGTTCTCTAAAATAATTAAATGTTTCTTATTACAGCGTCGCGAAAAGCAGGAAACATGATATACAGTGCATATAAAAGGCATAAAATGTATCGGCACTGGCGCAAAATATTTATCTCCTAACTGGCGGCGTCTCCTTTTCGGCTTTTCGACATCGGCTTCTCCTCGATCGTTTCTATGGATTGTTGGAACCACAGCAATTCCTAGTTCATCTTCTTTCCAGGCAAGGCCTTATAAAATCGAAAATCATCAGACACAAAAATTGTATGGAACAAATACGCGACTCCTTTGTGGGTTCCCACTTTGTTCTCTTAGTTTTCACGAAATCATCCATTGTTTTCTTTGTTTCTTCGCTTTATCGTTAGCAAAATAAATTTATGAAGTATTCCCAACGTTTCAGCGCTAGATTATGTATTGCCACGTATTGAAAACACTATGTTTACTATGTTCCAACATGGTTCTGAAATCTGCGTGACTACATAGACGTCACAACACTACTAGTACCCATATCCCGTACTACCGGTCATGATTTTTGAAACAATAAAAATTCGTCTTTTTGGGCATGTTTGGCAAGCGCTAACAAAATGAGTTTTTCTTCAAACAAGATGTAATATATATCATTCGAATCCTGGTGACGTGACAAATTTAATGAGAATAAAACGAATTTGGGTTTATATGCACTTTAACAATTAGCAACGAGGATTGAATCAGTAAGCAAAGAAAAGTTCACTGATTAACATTTGGAATTGTTGAAAACCAGTGATTAACGTATGCGATAGTATAATTACCATTTACATAAGACAGAAACGACGACTGAGTCTAAAGTGATCCGAAATCACGAGCTCCATCGGTAAACTGGAGGCATTTGATGAAACCTGCGATAACTGGATGACATATGTGGAAAGAGTAGAACAATATTTTCCTGGCGAACGATGTCGAAACGAATAAGAAAGTACCAGTTCTGCTGACTGTAAGGTCAAGTAAAAAAATTAAGTAGTTTATCGTCCCCGCCCGCATCCTTTTTTCCGGACGCATCAAATTTCTTTTTCTTTTTTATTTTATTTGCGTAGAAAATCTGTCTTGTTTTTGGGGGCCTTTTGCGCAACCTTTCGGCCATTTTCGTGCGTTTCGGTATCTTCCGTTACCTTTCGGCAACCTTCAGGACTTTTCGGTTCATTTCTGATTTTACACGCCACAATTTGTTTTGGTGCAATCTTGTATCGAAGAAGTTGTAGAGAAATCCATTCAATTCTTGTTTGTGCTTGTAATACAACGTTAAATAGATTTAATATGCGTTAAAAATAGGTTTTGGTATGATGGCCAATTCGGAGAAGCCATCTTGAAAAAAAAAAAGAAAAAGAAAAGCGCCCGCATTCTCCTTTTTTTTTAAAGTTAGGACGATAAACTACCATATATTTTTACTTGGCCTAATCGGAGGTAAGACGTATAGTTTATAATTACGTACATTGACATCTCCAACGAAACCATCAGCGAAAACATTTGACGAACAACCAGATATTAGGGTTAACAATCTCTAATACCCTACAGTTGACCTACCATATCAGTGATTTTGTTAAGAAAGCCAACAAACGATTATATTGTCTCACCCAACTGAAACGACCTGGCCTTCCCATATCCGATATCGTCAACTTCTATTGTACCTGCATAAGACCAACCCTCGAGTATGGAGCCGAAGTCTTTCACCACTCTTTGCCAAAATATTTGGAGAACGATTTGGAACGAGTTCAGAAACGATCATTGGCAATCATATTTCTAGGAGAAGAATACAACCAAAGACTACAACTGTCAGGTCTAACCTCCTTATACGATCGAAGACATACTTTGTGCAAAAAACTATTTCGATTGATGACATTAGATAACTCTCATAAACTAAACAATTTATTGCCTCCTAAGAATGACCAAAAGTACAATTTAAGACACAAGCGTGCTTATACTCTCCCAATTATCCATACCAAGCGTTTCCAAAACACTTTTATACCATCAATGTCGAACGTTCAAGTTGCATCTAATTAGCATGTTAATACCTTGTTATTATTTTGTAAATGAGCATTCTATTCTGCCTTTTTACCATAGCTTTTGTAATCGTAATATCTACGCAATTCAGCCTTATAGGCTGTCATGTAGTTTTTATTAAATATCTATCTCTATCTATCTCATTTGTCCCCAAAACCCCTGATAATTGCGGAAAGATTTCGATTCCACAAGCGAGATCAACGCGAAAATGAAGGTATACACTCGTATACGTTGCTGAAATTAAGAAACTATCTGAGCATCGCGAATTTAGTACAAATTTGGGCGACTCATTACGGGACCGAATCGTTTGTGGCCTACATAACGAAGCTATTCGAAAACGCTTACTTTTAGAAACACATTTAACATTTGAAAACGCTGTGAAGTTGGCGGTTGCGATGGAAACTACCACAAAAGATTCTATGGAATTGAGAGGGAAACCGAAACCGTAAACAAAGTCAGTAGCGAAGACCGCAAGTAACGAATGTTACCGTTGTGGAAAAGATGGCCATGATGCGCCAGGATGCTATTTTAAAGATCAATACTACAGAAACTGTGGTAAAAAGGGCCATGTCAAACGAGTATGTCGCTCCAAGCCAATCGACACATCTCCAACAGTCAAATTAGGCTCATCTAAGAAAAAAGAGAGAGACCTGCATAATATCCAAGATGAAAGTGACAGTGATGATACTTTGGCATCCCTATAGAGCTTCACAAATTCGACAAGAATAACAGTAGTACTATCATTTGGGTTACCCTTGAAGTAAATAGGAAACCTGTTCGAATGCAAATGGACACTGGCTCAGCAGTATCCGTTATTCCATATAGTCAATACAACACTAAGTTTGCAAAGCTGCACCGAACAAGTACCACCCTCACAGGGGAGAAAATTGAGCTAGAAGGAATGCTCAATGTCGAAGTGAAGAAAAAGGAGAGTCACACCAACTTAACTTATATGTAGTTAAAACACAAGGGCCTGTCCTCCTTGGCCGTGACTGGTGACAGAGCATTGAACTCGACTGGAAAGCTATTGAAGCCCTGTCAACCAGTACCTCAAGTTCCCAGGGTTCACCCACCAAGAGATCTTGGATAAGTATGCTGAAGTTTTTGAAGAATGTATTGGTATAGGTTAAAGAATACAAAGGCCAAACTCACATTGCAAGAAGACAGTCAGCCCAAGTTTTGTAAATCAAGACAAGTGCCATATGCTCTTCGCTCCAAGGTGGAACCTGAGTTAATGAAATTGCAAAATGAGAACATCATAACCAAAGTGGGCATCACCAGTTGTTCCAGTGCTAAAGAAGAATGGCAATGTCCGACTCTGCGGGGATTTTAAAACGACCATTAATCAAGATCTACATGTCCAGCAATACCATCTTCCAAGAATTGATGATATTTTTGCTTCCCTTGGAGGTGGACAAAAGTTTAGTAAACTTGATTTACGCCAGGCTTATTTACAGATGGAAATGGAAGAAGAGTCAAGGAAGCTTCTTACCATGCATCAATACACACAAAGGGTTATTCCATTACAACCGACTTGTGTTTGGTGTGGCAGCAGCCCCTGCGATCTGGCAACAGACAATGGATCAAGTATTGGAAGGAATTCCACAAGTGCAATGCATTCTTGATGACATGATCATTTCTGGTAAAACAGAGCAAGATCATCTCAACAATCTGGAGAAGGTTCTCAGCCGTTTACACAAGCATGGACTGAGGGCTAACAGCAGTAGATGTGTGTTCTTCCAAGATAAGATCGAATTCTGTGGTCACGAGATCAGTCAAGATGGCCTGCACAAGTCTCAGAAGAAGATTGAGGCCGTTGTAAATGCTCCATGCCTTGAGAATTTCTCTCAAGTCCGTTCCTTTATTGGTCTTATCAATTATTTCCAACATTTCCTGCCAAACCTCTGCACCTTGCTTCAACCTTTAAACAAGTTGTTATAAAAAGGCATCAAGTGGAAGTGGACCCCGAGTGCGAAGAAGCTTTTGTTCAAGCCAAGAAACGAATTGTTTCACAAGAAGTTCTTGCTCATTACGATCCACAACGACCCATAAAGCTTGAATGTGATGCTTCGCCATATGGCTTGGGGGCTGTATTAACTCTAGTCATGGAAGATAACACAGAACGCCCCATCGCATATGCCTCAAGGACTCTTACAAAGACAGAAAAACACTATTCACAGATAGATAAAGAGGCATTGGCTCTTATAAAAACAAGAAGATTTACGCTTCGTACTGACCATAAACCTTTAACAGCCATCTTTAGTCCTGCAAAACCCACTCCAGCAACAACAGCAGCCCGCCTTCAAAGATATGCTTTGTTCGATTACGATATTGAATATCGCAGTTCAACAAAGCACTGTAACACTGATGGGTTATCCCAACTACCTCTGGAACCAACTACAAAGCCGCCAGAACAAACCGAAGATGCTGTTCAATGTTCATGCATTTCAAGTGTTACAGTTCAATGTTCTGCCTGTCACTCACCAGAAAGAAAGAATAGAAACTCAAAGAGACCCCACACTAGTTAAAGTTTATGAATCCACAATGAAAGCTTGGAATAAGGATCAGCCACCCATCATGGCACCATTTGATTCTAGAAAAGATGAACTAACTGTCCATCAGGGATGTATCAGGCGTGGGAGCAGAGTTGTTGTGTCGACCAAGTTCGAAGTCAAGTTCTGGAAGTACTACATGAAAGTCATATCGGTGTAGTCAAGATGAAAGCACTAGCGCGAAGCTACATTTGGTGGCCTGGAATCGACCACGATATTGAAGAACTGGCGAGAGGATACATCCAGAGGATGTTCTCCACTTCATCCGTGGGAGTGGCGATCCATTCAAACCCATGGCAACGTATTCACGTTGACTACGCTGGCCCATTTCTTGGTATGATGTTTTTAGTGGTCGTAGATGCTTCGTCTAAGTGGCAGGAAGTGATTGCAATGCACTGAACAACAGCACTCAAAACTACTGAAGCACGCCGCGTAATATTTGCAAGAAACGGTTTGCCTGAGCAGTTGGTCAGTGACAATGGACCACAATTTATTGCTGAAGAATTCCAGCTATTTCTGAAGAAGAATGGAAGAAACATACCACATCAGCTCCCTACCATCCGGCAACCAATGGCTTAGCAGAAAGGTTTGTCCAGACGA